>CM074734.1:30545196-30877696 GCA_037367245.1 Phrynocephalus guinanensis
GTAATATAGCATATAATGTCCCAATAATGCTACAACCTGAGAAAGAAAGCGTACTTGGCACCTGATCACCTTCTTCTCTTATTACCATTATTAAAGAATCACACCTAACTGAACCCAGGTGCCTCATCCTATAAACCAGCCCACAGACTCAAATCATTCCTCCTCCCTCCATGACTTGTGTTCGCCAAGTGAACTGGCAATGCAAGTCTGGGCTTTTTTATACTTAATAGAATGTCCAGTTCTGTGGTTCCATTGAAGCCATATTAGAGAATCAACCCACACGCATCTTTATATGGAAACAGTTCTCAACTGTGCTTTCAATCTTTCTTTATTCTGTTAACGCTTTTCACACACACACACACACACACACACACACACACACACACACACACACACACACACACAGTACCACACCTCTAATGCAGTTGAAATGCATTCTGTCTATTTTAAGTGGCAGGCACAGTTGGGGGGCCAAAGGGAGGGAATGCCGGCACAGCAGCCTTTGATTAAAGCTCAGCCCCTCTGGCCTTAGATCTAAGAAGACAGAGCCAGTCCACCCCACCTCCCCTTTACAAATGATTTTATTTTATTACAGAAAGGGCCAGCATTTAAAAAAAGAAAGGGAAAAAAAAGCAAACTCTTGATTATGTTTTCTGTTCACGAAGACTTTTCCTGCATTTGACCTTTGGATAACCTCCAAGCCTTGCAAACATTTGAAAGGAGTAAAGGAGCTCATTTTATTACAGGGCCTCAGCATACATTCTTTCCAGCCTATCTTTAACATCAGTTGACAAGAATTATATAATTGCAGTCTGTGATCCCTTTAAGGCTAAAACATATTCATTTTCCCCTCACAGAACACTTCAGGTTTCAGACTTAAGACATTTGTACCCATTTGCTTTCTTTGTATGCAAAATACGTTCTCCCTTAAAACTAGCACTGGGCCATTCTATAATGATGCCTGAATTTATTATTTTTCCGTCTCTTTTAAAGTCAGCAATGCCATCAAAACAGAGTTCCCCCAGCCCCGTTTCCAGCTTGTGGCTTCATTTCACATGCCCCTCCTGAGTCTGTTTGGACTTAAATATGCTTCCTTTCCATACATCCTGCAAGAGTGACTGGCTTTGTTTCTAGTCTTGTGGGTCTTGCCTGTGCACCCATGGTGATGTCTGCATTTATGTAATTTAGGCTAGCTTTAAGTTGGCCAGGTCAACAGTCTCGCACTCCCTGACATTTTCAGGGCTCAAACCTGAGGCCATCCCTTCTGATGTCACCTGGGCAGACCCTTGTAACACAATCGCAAAATAAGGTGTGCATCAGGATTTTCTTTAGTACCTTCTCTACAAATATTTTGGGTATAACATGTACAGGAGATGAATGGGTTTCGAAGCATAACCACTAAAATCACACTTTTTCTTCCTCTAGGGATGTTTCCCATTAGATTTATCATCCCACATAGTCACCTAGGGAAAAATACGAATTCATTAGGACTTCAGCCAGGCCCCTGAGATCAGGTAACCCAACATTGCATTGCTTCAACCAGCTGAAAAGTAGCTTCTGTAGTGGTACCTCCACACTAGCTGTCCACATGCTTGGTATTTGCTCCATGTGTTCCTGAGATGTGAGCAAAAGGATTGGCGAATGGATGGAGATGTGTAATCTCCAGGCTGAAAACAAGGGTACTTCAAAGGCCAGATGCAGGGGAGTGGTATCAAGAGACAGATATCTTGTCTCGTGTGCTCCCAGAGGCATTTGGCATGGACACTGTGAGATACAGGAAGCTGGACTAGATGGGCCTTTGGCCTGATCCAGCATGGCTCTCCTTATGTTCTTATGTTTGAATCAGAAACTGACTGCCCTTAAATAAGATTCTCAGACTGGGAGGTTTTGCAAAGTTGATAGAAAAGGTGCACCTTTTTCCTCAGCCTGTCTGTTTTCAGGTAACCCTGATCAGTCCATGTCAGCTGTACATGTTGTAATTTGTAACTCTGTCCCATCCTAATCAGCGTATGCTTTTAAAAAATCATAAAAACAATTGCGTTATTTCCTATTGTACTCAATTTAAAGTTTCAAAAACATTTTTATACATGAAGTGCTATGCTTAAATTTAAAGGCCTAAATACACTTATTTCCAAGTAGAACAGATTTGTTGAATCACTAGGATTTAGGTGTTAATTTGCTATTCAGCAACTGATTCACTGGAGCTATACTAGTGGAGAGTTCTACACACTTCTGGTACAAATATTTTATTTTAAATTAGGTAGTGGGGGCCATGCAATTGGATTTAAGCAAAAACATTTAAGACAAACACACCTTGCTGTGTTTTTTAAAGATGAGAACTAGATCCCAACATGTAAAAGTGTGAAGGCTGAAGAACATCTGTTTTCATCACGTATTAACTCAGGAAGTGTGAATGTGGTTGACTAAAAAAATGCAGTCTGCATTAAATCCTTGAGCGTCCCTACTCATTTTTCTCTCTCTTCCTATTTGTATTATGTTACATTGACCTACATTATTACATTACTGTACATTTTATGTTACATTTTACTTTATATTTTATTGTTACGTTACAAGGAGCCCTGTCAGCTTTAAGCAAGCAAAGGCAAGAGATAATGGCAACTACTACAATATGAGTAATGCAGCAAGTTGCTTCTAAAACTCAAATAAAGGTAAGGGCAACAAGTGACCTATTGAGGTCCACAGTTATTAATGCAATGAACTACATTTGAAAAAGAGCATTTTAGGCTCTGCCTCTATCTTCACATCGCAGAGTGCAACTACACAGCAAGAAAAATCTGTATGGACCTGGTATGAAGTTGAGTTTCTCCATGTGAGTTCAGTTTAGCCAACCCTATAGGGGTCAAGAGGGAGAGAGAGGAGCATACTGATTTGTTGGCATCTTGTTAAGCTAACTCTGCAGTGTCTCTTCACATTTGCAAGAGGCACACAACTACTCCAGAGCTACCTTAACTAACTCGTTGCCTCTTTGCAACCTTCTCCCTGGTCTTTGCTGACTCCTCACTCTTTGAAGCCTTGAAACTTCAGATCAACCCATCACCTGCCAGAACGAATGCAAATTAGTTTGACTGGCCAAAAAGGTAGAAGTTCCAGCAAACAAGGTAAAAATAGAAGTGCAGGAGGAGGAGGACTCCAGGCTGATTCATATTGATTTTTATAATAATAATAATAATAATAATAATAATAATAATAATAATAATAATAATAATAATAATAATAATAATAATAATAATAATTTAATTTTTATTTTTATGCCACCTTTCTCCCCAAAGGGACCCACGGCGGCTTACAACAAGTTCAGAAAAGTACAATAAAAGCAATACAATGTAAAAACAACACAATATCTATAAAATACTATAAAATACTATACAATATAATAGAATAAAAAACAAGATTATGTCATGTATTCAGTGGAAAAAAATACAACCCAGACTGTTCCAATCCCAGAACATTTCCAGCATGATTTATCAATGAAGTTGCCCCCTCAGAGAATTGTCCAGACCATTCCTTCCTCCCAGGCTGGACATCTGAAGGTGCCAACCCCAAGGGAGGCCTGAAAAGTATCAACAAGGAATCAGGCCTTCTCGGTTGTCAGTCACTCTTCACCTGCGGAACAAGGTGCCCCCTGAAATATTTTGGCTCCCTCATCCCAAATTTTTAAACACCAATTAAAAACTTGGCTTAATAGGTTAGCTTTTCCAGAATCTTAATATCAACAAATTATATATGCCTTGAAACATCTCTCTCATTGCTTCTTGTTCAAGTCTATTTGATCTTTTGGTATTTTTCTGGTCATTATATATATATATTTACTTTTGGTTAATAATTATGTTATTTTATATTACTATGTGTACATTACTGTTTGATTGGTTGCCTTATGATGTTTATTATATAATTTTGTATATTTTGTATATTTACTTTTTATTCTTACTTGTATTATCTGTTTTAAACTGTCCAGAGTAGACTTTAGGCAAGATGGTGTCATATAAAAATATCATACACACACACATACTCTCTCTCTCTCTCTCTCTCTCTCTCTCTCTCTCTCTCTCTCTCTCTCTCACACTCTCACACACACACACACACACACACACACTTTTCGATACACAATTATGTCTGTTCAAATACATTTTGAAGGTTTCAGAACAATACGCAGAATGCCTGTGGAGATTATCAATCGGATTGAAGAAGCTAGTTGAATGAACAGCAAAACATTTTATTCTCACAAGAAAAGAAGTCCAGTTTCCATGACGCAACTTCCGGATAACAGTACACAGAGCTTTGAAATCTGCTTACCAATTTTGTGATAATCACACAGTATGGGCCAACAGTGCTACTTTCAAAGAGCTCTGAGAAGTTACTTTTTTTTTTGACCTACAGCTCCCAGAACTCACTACTACCTCTTTTGCCTGGGTTGCTGTTGTTATTTCATACAGGAGAGAGGGCACGGTGATGAAATTCCCCTGTGCTGTTCTGAAATAAAAAGCTGAAGTTAGCTCTGTCCTGCTTTTAGTGATGCCCTTGTATCAGCCACACACATTGTTGTTTCTGTTTTCAACCTCAGATGAGTTTACAAGGCGAATTCAAGAGGCTTTTCCTCTTCTCTCTATTTCTGTGTGAGAGAGGATTAGGTCATCACTAATAACATTTCTCTCTCTCTCCACAACCCCCTCCCTTTCCTGGTTAATCTCCTCTTGAAGATGTCCATGTTACCAGAGAAATAAAAGGCTTTAAGTAAAGGAAATTTAGAAAGAAATTAACACCTCAAAATGCTTTTAAAAAAACTGAACCTGAGAGGGGAAAAACTGGAGTTAGGGAAGGCAGCAGATTGCCTCAGGGGATTTCATGCAACCAAGGGCACAGTGAGCAGCATATTGGACCTGCTGGAGTTTCCAAACATCTTGCGAAGGCAACCCTGATTATTCAAGCCTGATAATTCAAATAGGATAAAGCATGTATCATCACAACTATCATAACCATTTGCTGGAACATGTTCATTCATTAGTGTAAATTATGCAAATGTGGTCCTGGCTACCACCAAATGCTGGGCAAGCCCAGTGCTCCATTTGGATGTGAGCCATCCTGCAAAGACTGGATTTTCCATTCACCAGCTTTGCTTTTTGATTAGGCAGGAACGTGTTGCCCAGAATGATGCCAGTACTGAAGGCTACTGAGAAGTCCAGCTGAACCAGTTGGAACATACTCCTGCTATTCAGGTCTTAGCATAGGTCATCCATCTGCATCAGTGGTCCCCAGCCTTGGGTTACCCAAGTGTTCCTGGACTGCATCCCCAGAAGTTTTCATGATCACCTGTGCTGACTAGGGTTTCTGGCAACTGCTGTCCAAGAATACCTGGGTAACACCAAAGCTGGGAACCACTGATCTAAATATTTTACAGCATTCTCGAGCTTCTTGAGTTAAGGGGGGGAAAAGAGTTCAGTCGGGCTGAAGAGTAGATGATGTAGGGCAGGAAATGCAACATAGAATAAGTAGGGAGGTAGTACAGGAATACATGGAAACCCTAAATCAGTGGTTCTCAACCTTCCTAATGCTGCAACCCTTTAATACAGTGTTGTACATGTTGTGGTGACCCCTTGCCCTGCTGGGAAGAGGCCACAAGCCCCCTTTGGCAGGCCACTGCTGCAGGTGCCATAAAGAACTTCCCTCTCTAGGCACCCTCAGCCAATCGCACCTCTGGTGCCATTGACTGACATCCCCTCCAACCTATCAAGCGCTAACTCACTCTTCCCCCCCACTTCTTCCCCCTCCTCCAGACCCAAGCTGTTTGTGCCTTTTTCTTCAGTGGCTCATGGCGACCCCTGTGAAATGGTCATTCGAACCCCAAAGGGGTCCCGAACCCCAGGTCGGGAATCACTGCCCTAAATGAATTTAAGTCCCCTGGGCCAGATGAATTACACCCAAGGATATTAAAAGAACTGGCAGAATTAATTTCAGAATCATTGGCAATCATCTTTGAGGAGTCCTGGAGAACAGGGGAGGTCCCCATAGATTGGAGGAGGGCGAATGTTGTCCCCATTTTCAAGAAGGGGTAAAAAGAGGACCCAAATCATTACTGCCCCATCACCTTGACATCAATTCATGGAAAGATTCTAGAGCAGATTATTAAGCAGACAGACTGTAATTATTTAATAAGCAATGCTGTCATTAGGAGAAATCAACACGGACTTCTTAAGAACAAGTCATGCCAGACTAAATTGATCTTTTTCTTTGATAGAGTTACAGGCCTGGTAGATTAGGGGATCGCTGTGGATGTAGCTTATCTTGATTTCATTAAGGCCTTTGATAAAGATCCCCATGATATACTTGCAAAGAAGTTAGTAGAATGTGGGATAAATAGTGCTACTGTTAGATGGATTTGTAATTGGTTAACTGATCATACCCAAAGGGTGATCATAAATGGGTTTTTTTTCATCGTGGAGATAAGTGACTAGTTGGGTTCCTCAAGGTTCTATTCTGGATCCTGTGCTGTTTAATATCTTTATTAATGACTTGGATGAAGGAATAGAGCCCTCCAGATATTTTGGACAGCAACTCCCA
Source organism: Phrynocephalus guinanensis (assembly GCA_037367245.1). Taxonomy (NCBI): domain Eukaryota; kingdom Metazoa; phylum Chordata; class Lepidosauria; order Squamata; family Agamidae; genus Phrynocephalus; species Phrynocephalus guinanensis. Next base: position 30,551,773 of record CM074734.1, read on the forward strand.
TAGTCCTTTGCCATTGGCAATCTAAGCTTAGAATTCTGGGAGTTGTGGTCCAAAACATCAGGAGGGCCAAAGTTTGGACATGCCTGGATTAGAGTGGTGGGCCAAAGCTAATGGAATGAATTTCAACAGAGAGAAATATAGGGTCCTGCATCTAGGCAGAAAAAATGAATTGCACAGATATAGGATGAGAGACACATGGCTGAAGAATATTACATGTGAAAGGGATCTGGGAGTCTTGGTGGACCACAAATTGAACATGAGTCAGTGGTGTGACGTGGCTGCCAAGAAAGCCAATGCGATTCTTGATTGCATCGACAGAAGCTTAGTGTCTAGATCAAGGGAAGTGAAGGTACCATTTTGTTCTTCTTTGGCCAGACCCCACCTGGAGTGCTCTGTCCAGTTCTGTGCACCTCAATTAACAAGGATGTTGAGAACCTCAAATGGGTCCAGAGGATAGCGACCAAGATGGTTAAAGGTCTGGAAGCAATGTCTTACGATGAGTGGCTTAGGGAGCTGGGAATGTTTAGCCTTACAAAAAGAAGGTTGAGAGGGGATAAATATGATAACCATGTTTAAATATTTGAAAGGATGTCATATCGAAGAGGGGACAGGTTTGTTTCCCATGGCTTCAGAAACTAGGAATGAAGCAATGGTCAAAATACAGGACATAAGGAAGAACTTCATGACATAACTGTTTGGCAGTGGAATATGCTGCCACAGAGGGTGGTGGGACCGCCTTCTTTGGAGGTATTTAAGCAGAGGCTGGATGGCCATCTGTCGGGAGTAGAGATGGGCACGAAACAAAAAAATTTTCATTTCCGTTATTTGTTATTAATTTCGTTACGTAACGAAACGACAAATGAAAATTGTGATGAAAATGGAACGAAATGAACAGAACCACGAAAATTGTGTTCATTACATTTCGTTTTTGTTAATGGCGACGCGCAACGAAATGAGCTGTTTTAAATGTTAAAAAATGCCCTGGACATCCATAAAAACGCAGCAATTTTGAAAACCAAATTGTGTGGAATTCAAAGAGACACAAGGTAGTAGTGATGGGACAGTTCAACTATCATGATACAGTCACCCGCCTGCCGATCGCGGGGGTTAGGGATCCACCCCACCCACGATACATGAAAATCCGTGATATGTGGAAGTGGGTGGAGTGGGGCAGGGCGGGGAGGGGGCGATCGCGCGCCTGTCCGAGGCTTCTCGAAGGAGCCCGGGGGGGTGGCATGGAGTGCCCCGATCACCCCCCGCCGCCCCCACGGCTCCAAGGCTTCTCGGAGGAGCACGGGGGGCGGCGTGGAGTGACCCGATTGCCCTCCGCCGCCCCCCACGGCTCCAAGGCTTCTGGGAGCACGGGGGCGGCGCAGAGCGACCCCATCGCCCCCTGCCGCTCCCCCACGCAGCCTGAGGCTTCTTGGAGGAGCGCAGGGGCGGCGCGGCGCAACCCCATCGCCCCCGCTGCTCCCCTGCGCGGCTCCGAGGTGCAGGTACTGCGATCCCGCTATGTAGTGGGACCGCAGTACCTGAACAGTGAAATGGTGGGGGGTGACTGTATCTGTTGGGACTGAGGCAGGTTCTGCCAAGTAAGGCCCCACCTGGCTTGTGTGGCTGATAATTTTCTCCTACAAAAATGGAAAAAGAAACTACAGGACTAGCTATCCTTGACTTGATTCTACACCAATTGAAACAACTTGGGGTGCTTTTACACGACCCCTAAGATCCGCTGGTCCCTTAAATTCGGACCAGAGATCTTAGGGGCTTGTCGCTCTTCCTGTGTTCCCACCCTGGCTGCTGGCTGCGTGAGGGGAGGGAGAAAAAAAAGGAAGAAAGACCATGGCTCACCTCCCGTTCTGCCTCTCGCTCTTGCCGGCTCTTGCCTCGGCAACATTCCAGTAGCTCTTAAGTAACTCTTAAGTAGCTCTTAAAGGGGCGGGAGCCAAAAAACAGCAAACAGAAGCGAGGAGAGCCCCGCACTCACTATCGTTGCACCGCATCAAAGAATTTTCACCTCCAGAGAGAAGGTACAAGAAAAGTGCGCTGGGTCGCGCTAAAGTGGGTGGGGTCGCACTTAATTGCCTGTAAACTCCGGAGCTGGTGGGGAAACATTTTAAAGCTCCGGAGCTGGAAGCCATTTGCGGCGGAGTTTAGGGGTCGTGTATAAACGCCCTTGGTGGAGGGAGTGGCAGTCAGGGGAACTGTGGGCAAGAGCGATCATGTGCTACAGTATTCCCCCGCCACAACACGGTTCATATATTATGGTCTCAGTATATCACTTTTTTTTTCTTGAGAGACTCAGGCTTCGAAAGAGAGGTTTTTAATCTCCTCCTGACACCTCAGCAAACAGAGCTGGTGCTGCTCCTGCCGGCTGCATTTGCGAAGAGAGGTTTTTAACCAACCCCTAACACCTCATCAAACTGACCTTGGGCTGCTCCTCTTCTGTTTCCAAAGAGAAGTTTTTAATTCCCTCCCGACACCTCAGCAAACAGACCTTGAGCTCTGGCAGCAAGATTTGCTGAGGTGTCAGGAGGGGGTTAAATACCTCTGCAAACACAGCCAGCAGGAGCAGCCCAAGGTCGGTTTACTGAGGCTTCTGTATTTCGCGGATTTTCCTTTATCGCTGGTGGATCAGGGAGCTAACTCCCGCAATAAACGGGGGAGTACTGTACTAGAATTCTTGATTTCAACAGAAATCAAAATAGAGTGCAACCACACATAAATGCTGGATGTTGAAAAAGCCAGTCTTAATAAACTGAGAACAAGGATTAGCAAGGTCACATGGAATATGAACCTGACAAGAAAAGGAGTCTGAAAAGGATGGGAGTTTCTTAAAAAGAAAATTCTAAAGGCACAAATACAAACCATTCCAACAACAACAACAAAATGTGGGAAACAGCCAAAAAGGCCAGTGTGTCTTCACAAAAGGCTCAGAGAGGACTGAAGATGCCGCTACCACATTATTGATTGGGGCTGACTATAGTGAGAAGGGAAACTCCCTGCTGTATCAGCTGCACTCTTTATCAGTCCAATTCCAAGCTCAATTCAAAATGCTGATTATGATTTACAAAGCCTTATGTTGGTTGGGTGCTATTTGAGGGGACTGTATTTTCCCATAGGAGCCTGCCCAGGTCCTGAGATTTTGGGGTGCAGCCTTTCTCCCTCTCTCCTGCTTCCCCACAGAAATGTTCAGTGAAAATGCAAGGGGGGGACTTCTTGGTGACTGCTCCCAGGCCATGGCACTGGATTCAAAGAGAGGAAAGGATCCCTCCCGTTGGTAGTCCAAGGCCTCTTTGTTTAGACAGGCCTAAGCCTTGGCTCACTCAGGGCCTCTTGGCAAAGTAGGTGCTGAAAACTCTTTTTACTTACTGCGTTTTAAATGGTTTTTGAAACTGCTCTAATTCAGTGCTTGGTCTCAATTACATGTTAATATTATAACTTCTTGTATTTTGTAGGTGTATTGGTTTTCACTCCCTTTGTGGGCTGCTTCGGATCCCGCCCTGAGAGAGAGGTGGAATAAAAAAAATGAATAAAGAAGCAATGCATTTAGATAATTTTATTTTTTAAATGACAGAGTTGAACTGGGGAGTGCATAGAGAACACAGATACAACTCAGATCATGCCCAGTGGGCTTAACATCTAAAAGAGATATGTTGAAAATGTAAATACCTGGCTCAAGGTCATACGCAAAGGCAGCAGTAATAAGGGTGACAAGTAGATTTTTGGTCTCCTGACAATTAACTCTAACTAGATAGACTGACTGCTGGAATTGTATCTCATGTTTCTCCTTTCATATACACAGTGGGGCCTTTGTAGGGGATGCTGTGCACACATTATTGATGGTTATATCAGCAGAAAGATAATTGTTGCTGTTCTGTCTGTAAGTGTGTACATCTTCAGTTATCTACTCCATAACAGGGGGAGGGGCAGCTCTGGAGAGTTTTAGGTAATCAACCTCTTTGGAAACAGACTAGGGAAGCTTTCAAGGCAAGGACTAGACATTATGGAGAATGGCACAGTTTTGGGAAAGGGAGCTTTTGCTAATTTACTCATACTTTCAGTTGACTTTTAGGCAATAGCTCCCAGAATCTGTTGAGTCATCATGCCAACTGATGGACTCCGGCCTCCCCCCCCATCCCCCGTCCTTGTGGAACTGTAGTAGAACTGTAACTTTCCCAAGTTCTGAAAGCAAGCGGCACACCTCAGGAAAAAATACAGGATTAGCAGGCGGAAACACTGCTTTACCTGTTTATTCTGGAATTATCAGCCGGACTCGCGAAGCCATGCCAGATCTGGTGCGGGCGGGGGATGCGAACTCCTTCAGTCTCAAAGCACAACAGAAACACGCGAAAAATGCAGATTTTTCACAGTTTTTTCTTGCAACAAAATGAATATTACTGGCCGAGTGGCCAGCCATGTGGGAGTGGACGACCATGCAAATTTTTCAGACATGGAAGTTAAAACTGCCCTAGCCCCCCTAACCCTAACCCTAACCCTTGACTCCGTACCCATATGTCTTCTTAGTGGGTCAGAGAGGGCACCCAGAGGTGCAACCCACTAGCCCACCGTAACCTTAACCGTCACTAGCCTAAACCCTAGCCCTTGCATAAGCCAGATCTACTTGCTTGCATTGCACTACACGCAGCAAGTACAATTAGTTAGGCATCTCACTATGGCTCTGGGTTCAGTGCCATCCACTAGTCTTCACAGTCACTGTCTGCACATTATGTTATGCAATATCCATATGGCTATTGCATAGCATTTTGCAGCAGCAGCAGGTGCAGAAGGAGACCCCCATGTTGAGGGGTCTCTTGGAGCCTGCTTCCCCTTCCTAGTGGGTGAGGATAGGAGGCACCCACGGGTGCCTCCAGGAGCCCACTTTCCCTTATAGCGGGCCAGAGGAGGCACCCACCCCACAGAGGTGCCTCCAGGAGCCCGCTCCCCTCCCAAAAAACCAGTACTAACGACAACGAAAAAACGAACCGACTAATTTTTGCAAATTTTCGCGAAAAACGGAGACGACCCGAAACGGGACCGGCCCGACTAACGACAACTCGAAAAAAAATTTTTTCAAGTCGTGCCCATCTCTACTCACACTTATGTTTATTCTTAATTATCAAAGAGCAGATCTGGTTTTGGAACTCCTTCAGTCTCAAGCAATGCTCAGAAATGAATATTACCTTTCAGGAAGTTACTTGTCATGTTACTCATCGCTTATTAGATGCACTTTGCCATTAATAAGAACTTTCCTAAAAGTAAAAAAAAGCAAACACAGAATAAAATGTTCCCTTTAAAATATCCTATTATTATTTTTTATTATACCATTATCACTATTATCATTAACCACACAGCCATCTACGCTGGATTTTGTATTACCAATCACTAGTCGAACACTTCCCAAGCGTTTAGGACTCAGTGATGTATCGGCAAATTATGCGAGCAGATCGCAGTAAGGTGGCTTTCTGCAGCTGACTGATGGTGATTTTGTCAACTGCAGTTTCTTCTAAATACTTGCTTAGCTCTTTAGGTACCGCACCCAGCGTGCCGATTACCACTGGGACCACCTGTACTGATTTATGCCAGTATTATTATTATTATTATTATTATTATTATTATTATTATTATTATTATTATTATTATTATTATTATTATTATTATTATTATTATTATTATTATTATTATTATTATTATTATTATTATTATTATTATTATTATTATTATTATTATTATCCTATTGTGCTTTTCTTTACAAATATGATTATACACTTGCTTGTTCGGTCTGTTTGCCACTTCTGAAATTGTACCGTGGAAATATTTATAAAAAGAAAACACAAAACCAAATAATATTCTTGCTATATGGGATAGATAAGTGAACAGAGTGAAGTCCTGTCAAAATGCCTCTAATGCTGGAGTAACATTGGAAAGTAATCAAGTGTGACCTTAATTACCTAGAGTAATTCATTGTGCTAGTTTTTAAAACTAACTAATTACAGTATAGTTACTTGTGTTACTCATGATTACACTTAGCCTCCAAACCCATGCAGATTTTGCTCAGGCTAGTACCCCAATTGAGGACTCTCTGGAAACCTCAATTCAGATACTTTGAAGTACATGTATATAAGTGTAATACATTAAGAATAATGTGAAACTGAATAGCTCTGATTACAAAAAGTTGTTTAAGATTTTATGCTTTAACAAAGAAACATTCTATGCACAGAATTATTTGTACTTCGAAGCTGGTGCTTTTGAAATGTTGGTTCTTCCCACAGCTTAGAAAAGTTCCTTTTTGGACTGTAACTCCCCAAATGGGCATGCTCCCGTGTTCTGGCAGTTTGGGGAAAAAATAAAAATAAAAAATCCATGAAGACAGCTGAGTTAGTCTTTTGCAGCAAAAACAAAAAAGCATTGTGGCAACTTAGGGCCTTTTCACACGACCCCTAAGATCCGCTGGCCACTTAAATTCGGACCAGAGATCTTGGGGGTTTGTTGCTCTACAGCATCCCCACCCCTCCGCACTTCCTTGCTCCTGTCTGCGTGAGGGGAGGGAGAAAAAAAGGGACAAAAGAATGCAGGCTCACCTCCGTCTGCTGGTCCAAGCCGCCCCGAGCCCCGTCGTCGTCCTGATTCCTTCTATTAAAGGGGCGGGAGGCAAAAAAAACACAACTAACAGAAGCGAGGAGAGCCGGGCACTCTAGGTTATATCCGGATCTGGGGATTTTTCACCCTGGGCAGGTGAAAATAGAAAACATGAAAATTTTCACCCTCCGAGAGCAGGTACATGAAAAGTGCGCTGGGACGCGCTTAGGTGGGCATGGTCACACTTAATTTTCTGCAAACTCCGGAGCTGGTGGGGAAACAATTGTAAGTTCCGGAGCTGGCAGCCATTTGTGGCGGAGTTTAGGGGTCGTGTACAAAGGCTCTTAGTTTTGTTAGACATAAGCCTTCATCTGATGAAGTTGCTGCAGACCCCCCCCCAAAAAAAGTTATGCCCAATCAAACTTGCGAGTCTTCAAAGCACTACAAGGTCTTGTGTTGTTTTACTCCCTTCCCCAAATAAAAATTATGTTTCTAAACATGGTTCTATCTATAACAGGGAATAGCAGGTTAACACATTTAGCAGTGACTGGCTAAGCAACTCTTAGTCTCTGCAGGCAAGGCTACCAGGGCCTATGGCTAGAGCTGCTGTGATGTCACAGAGAGGCATGGCAGCCTTGGCATAAGCATTTGACAGCTAAGGGGTTTGGCTGCTCCATTCCTACGGTCAGCCTACAGTCTGTTTTGTTTTAAATTTTCTATTAATACAGACAATGATTGTAGCTGAAATAAAGCATATTGAGAACTCTTTGGATTTCAGCATAAAAACAACAAATACAGTAATTTATTTAACTCACCTGTAGAACTAATTGAGACTAACAGGACACGGTAAGGGTGTGCCACAAGCGACAGTGGCAAGAACTAATAACAAGGAAAAAATGTCAGCCAGGAAAAGGGCTGGACAGAAGAGATATACAGTGGTACCTTGTATAAAGGAATTAATTTGTTCCAAATGAAATTAAGTTAAGCAAGTTTTCCTTTATATAAATTCCCATAGGAATGCATTGAAAATTGAGTAATCCCATTTTTATGTTGTACGGATTTTCCCCATAGGCAATTATGTTAAGCATTTCCCCTATCTCCGGAATTTTTTATGTTGTACAAATTTTATGTTATACAAACTGTTATACAAGGGTCCACTGTAAAAAGAAGAGGAAGCTTCATAAAAATGTAAACACAAGGGATGCTTTGTTGCAGTGGCACTGTGTGGTTTGCATTTTTAGAATAGAAAGCCATTGGGAACAGATAGACAACGCTTGCTTTTATAATGTGTGGTGGATTGTTGGCTTTAACATGTGATCTGAGTGTCTCTAGGTGTTAATGAGCACCATGCCTTGAGCCATACAAGCAAACAAACATCAGATCTTCCAGACTGGCCCAAACAGTTTAAATTTATAAGGGTAAATCTCATAAGCCAGATCCATTACATTCTATCTTTTTTATTTATTTGTTGCAAATTCAAGTGGCTCTCTCAAATAGCATGACCAAACTAAAAACACATTTCACATTTGCCATTCAGGGTCCCCATCCGAAGCTTGGGCTCTTGCAGTGAGTGCATTACAATCCCAAGTGGAATTAATAGAATGTGTGAAAGAGATGCAGATGTCTGAGACTGTGACTCTCCTGTGTGCTCCTGACAAGCCATGGAGGTTTACAACAGGGTCAGAAAGGCAAAAGAGTCAAGAACTGTGTCTCCTTAACTTTATCTCTTTTCTAAAGGTAATGAGGATCAGAGGGGTTGAAAGACTAATTCTGCTGTTGCTATTTTTAGGTCTCTTGTTCCACCCTCTAGTTTTCATGATACAACTAGTAGGCCCATCTTTTCTTTTTCAGAATGAAAATGCTCTTCCAAATCATGACAGCTGTAGGACATTCTTCATTGGGAATGCCTTAGGACTGACCCAGCAAGACAAGGGGTGCCACATGAAATGTTTCCCAATGGCATGAGCCCAGATTGTCTCTCATCCATGGTTATACTTCATTTCATCTTACACTTGGAGTTGAATGGAATATACAGACCCATTCAAGAACTATTGATTTTTTTTAAAAAAAAACTTATTTCAGTAATTTATTGAATATTTTAATATCCTATCCTTCTTTTGAAGCAGAACAAAACTCCAACAAATATTAAAGAAATACTGTGGACACACATAAAAAGGCAGCTGTTAAGAGGTTACAAAATACTCTAGGACAAATGTTCCTTCTAATTTTCCTTGTGCACACAGAGGGGCAGGACTTTTATCCAAAATGGGAAGTAAGCAAACCGGCTGCAACTTTAGTGGAGTTCTGTGAGTGTGTGCACACCTGTGCACCTCAGAGGAAATGTCCAGGACTATAACAAATCCACTGCAATTAACATGCCACGTAAGTCACTTTATTAAATTGGGGACTGGCATGATGTAGTACAGTGCGCCCAGGATGCGGCACAGAAATCCCCACATCCATTCTCACATGGGCTAAGACCTTACGTGGTTTCCTTAGACAAACAACGTAATCGTTGTCTTTGGCTTTCATCTGCAGTTTGTGGGATGATGGTGCTGACCCACCTCCTAATGCTAATAGAAGAAATGTTTAGTGCATGTGCAGGAGGAAAATGCTTTATGGTATCAATGAAATGTTTGCCGTTATCTGGAAAAAAAAAAGCATTTACCTTCTTTCATTTCTTTGTTATTGTTGTTATGTGTTGCTAAGTCATCTCCAACTTATGGCAGCGCTATGGATAAGAAATCTCCAAAATATTTTGTCTGTAACAGCCCTTGCTCAGCAATTGTAAACTCAAGCTGCGGCTTCCTTTAGGGAGAGTCACCTCATCTTTTTTTTTAAAAAAAAGGACTTAATGTTCCTGGGGAAGTCATGTAGGGTTGGGGTTTTTTTTGGTATTTTTTTGGCAATTTTTGTATTGTAAGTTTATTTTGAACTAAAAAATCAAGTTGTTAACATAGGGCACATCCACACTGGCAAAAGAATTTGCTATTTGAGTTGCTTTTGATGATGTTTAGTTTATGGTGACCATACATGTTTTCCCTTAGAACCATCCTAACCTATCATTTAGAGTTCTCTCTCTCAGTTTTTGCACAATGGTAAGGCTATGGGATTTTGGTACAATTTGGAGCATTCCCAATTAGTCTGTTCTATAGCCTGTGAAGATGATTAGTCCATACTCAAGTAGAGTGGTGGTGGGCAATATTATCTGAGGTGAAAACCCTGTAACATATTTATGGCATTAAAAGGGATGGTTGAGTCCCCCCTCCTCTATTTTCATCCCCTCTATTATTTTAAAAAATATTTATATTTTCCTATTTAGATAAATGAAATACATTGGTGGTGTTATGTGCATTGCTGTTTCACTATGTCACTTATTTTAGCAAAAAAGAGAGAGAGAGAGAGAGAGAGAGAGAGAGAGAGAGAGAGAGAGAGAGAGAGAGAGAGAGGAAAGTCACTTTGGCCTGCTGAATGAGGGTTGCAGGAGAAGGCAAGAAAGTGGTGGTGATCCTTCAGCACTCCAGATGTTTTGGACCACAATGCCTAGAATTCCAAGCTTGTATTGCCATTGACAAAGGACTGTGGGAGTTGTGGTCCAAAACATCTGGAGGGCTGAAGTTTGGACATGCCTGCTCTAAGTGAAAGGAGAACAAAATGGGTTGATACAAAGGCAAGTCTGGACTCTTCTTGTGGGAGAGAAAGCATAAATCTGTGTACAGAAGAACTGCTGAAGTAGAAGATAAAGTAGCTCATACTAAAGAGAAGAACATTTTAAGCACAAACCAGATCATTCTAATTTCTGGATGTAGCCATTTTTGATAATACAGTACCAACATACTCCTCTTTCAATAGTATTAATAAGTAGTTCACAGAATTCTTTGTTAAAACAACTGATAACAAGTGACAAATTATTTTTAAAAATAACATTTTGCATTCTGACAATGCACTTATAAAATGCACAGTCTGAAGACCTTGTCGGTAAGTAGCACTAGCTTTAAGAGAATGTGAGCAGGAAAGACTCTGGAAGATTACTTAAGAGTTTTATTTACTCTTTTTGTCTCTCTATCTCTCTTTCATTCTCTCATGAAAACTACACAATTCTTGGGCTTCAACCAGCTCCACCAGCTCTTTACCCTTCGCCCCGTCCCTCCCCTATGCAACTAGCCATTATTCTTTGAGCCTCTGAAGCAAATATCTTCATGACACCAGACGTCAGGCCACCTGCACACAGCTTGGATCCAGCACCTTGCCTTACTCTTTTCTTGCTAGTCTTCCTTCTGCCCTTGTCAACGGCCTTAAATTCAATGTAAGTGCCAAGTAGTCCCCCACCTCCAAGAACATAGAGAAACTCCTTGTTCCCTGAGCTCCTTGCCCTCTGAAGATGCCAGCCGCAGAGTCTCTCGAAACATCAGGAAGAAACACTTCCAGAACACAGCCAAACGGCCCCCAAAAAACTCACAACAACTGTAGGGCAAACTAGTTACAACAAATGGGACATCTAATTTGTTTGTTGTAAACCACCCGGAGTTCCTTTTTGGAAGACGGGGCAGTATATAAGCTTTAAAAATAAATAAATAAATAATTTGCATGTACAGTAGCACCCCCGTGTCCACAGGGGATCGGTTCTGGGACCCCCCCACAGATAAAGAAATCCCCAGATAAGAGCTAATGTTCTTACCTGGGGTGGTAATAGTGGCGAGGGGGCTGTGGTGGTGGTGGAGTGCCAGGGGGCCACAGCCTCTGCCACTAATGTTATGAGTGGGCAGGCACCTGTGGGCCATAATTTTGAGTGTGGGGGTCCAAATAACCTCATGCCAGGGAAGGGGTGAAAAAGCAGCAAAGGGTCAGCCCCCCCCCAACAATCCCCATCTGCCTCGCCCTTATTGCCAGGCCAGCATGGCGACATGAGGGAAATAGAGTTATGTTTGGGCTGTCTCCTCAGCAGTTGCTGCAGTGGTGGCTGCAGCATCGGTAGTGGTGGCAGAAGAGGCACCTCCCCACCCACCACCAGCACTGGCACCCGGGTGGCGGAGGTGCCCCAACAACCCCCACCAGCACCCTATCGAATCCTGCCATGGTGTTGCAGGCTACCGCTGCCACTGATGTTGTGGGCAGGCACTCTTGGGCCATGCAGCCTCCACTTCCACCACTGCAGGCAGATGCTTGTGGGTTGATCTGCCTCCACCGCCAATGTTGTGGGCAAGCACTCGTGGGCCGTGCCACCTCTGCTGCAGGCGGGCGCTTGTGGGCTAGGCAGCCTCTGCTGCCACCATTGGTGTCCTGGACGGGGTCCCCTGGACTGCGAGGCCTCTGCAACGACTGCTGCTGCACAGCCCAGACTGGTGCACCACTGCTGTCCCTGCTCCTCATACCGCCATTCATCATCCGCGGATAACTGAATCTGTGGATGGCGAATTGGCAGATACGGGGGTGCTACTGTAGTCAAGTTCTATTTTTAAATGTGTCTACACCAGCTGTTCCCAGCCTTGGGTGGGAAAAGCTTCTGAGAATTGCAGTCCAAGAACACCTGGCTCATCCAAAGTGGGGAGCCACTGGCTAAATTCATTCTTATACCAATTGGGAGCAAGAATGGATTTGGCCAATTGAAAACAGGGAGTACTTTGAATACACACTCGTAGTTGGTGTTACTTTTCACCAGCTCAATTTGCAGTTCTTTTAGGCTGAATGAGTCTTGTAGGACATCAACCATTAGACTAAATGACAGCTGGGACAACACTGCACACCTTCCAAGAAGGAATTGCTTGATGGTGCACCAGCTGTGGTCAGGAGGGTGGTGCCTCATTATAAACAAATTTTGATCACAGCTGAAACGAGTTAAAAAAAAAAAGCTACTAGCTGGAGATTGTGCCGTCCTACAGATACTGCCTCCTTGAAGAGGAACGGAGATCGATATATCGTCCTTGCATAGGAAACACACGGAACTCCACTAGTATCCAGTTTTTAAAACATCTTGGCAGTGAGACCATCCTGATGGGAAGTTTACAGTGATCCCATCATTGCAATTGTACAGCTGTGATTCTTGGCTACAGTCCTGCACATTCTCTCCTTTTCTATCCTGCTCTGTTCTTCTACTTTTATTGAGGCCAGTATCATCTTCTTCTTCATCATCATCTCCTCCTCCTCCTCCTCCTCTTCTTCTTCTTCAGCTTCTTTTACATGCATTTCCTTCTTTGCTTCCCAGTTTCCTGGATAGGCTCTATCACTTCTCTGGATCATTTCATAGCACATAAATAAAGTGGTGAGATTAAGCACAAAGGATTCTTGATAAAGTCCAAGTTTTGTTTAACAGTTAAGATAGTGAAAGTTTACAAGAGTTGTTCTGGGAGAGCTGTGTGTTGTGAATAGAGCTATTATTGCCATTATCACATTGTTTAGACTGCCGGGCACAAAAACACCGGCATTTTCATACTTGTTTAACAGCTTCATCATGCTGTATATTTTCATTGTCCTTGGACTCAGTTGTCATGGGGATGAAAATGACATAATAAAAAGAATCACCAATTCCTTCATGACAACTGATAGGTCCAAGAAGTCTTTAATTAGCAAGCGGTAGAGATTAACAATGTCAGAGTCCCTCTTCCAAAACTTTCTCTGTAGGAGTCTGATTTCCCCCCCTTACAAGCCAATAGAGGGCACTGCTATCCTATTTCATTTTATGATGGTTTTTCGTGCATCAAATCAAGGTACAAATAAAACTGTTTTACTATACAGTATAAACTAGATCTATGATAAATGATCATTCATATAGTGTGTGTGTGTGTGTGTGTGTGTGTGTGTGTGTGTGTGTGTGTGTGTGTGTGTGTGTTATATAAAATGATCACGTACACAATTGCATGTAAGTAATTTATCCATACTGTAGTTGAAGTGTTCCATTTACATCCAGTTAACAGGGTTCAGATCCTACCTCTCACATTTACTCTGCCATTGAGAAATTTTGGAGAGGGTCGCCATGTTAGTCTTTTCAAGAATTCTAGGCAAAACTCAAAGAAAATTAAAACAAAACAAAATGAAGATGCATGATGACTGATTCCATTAAACATGTGATTCCATCTATGTCCCAAATCAAAGTGATTACAATATTGTAACAGGAGTCTGGCTGGTGGGTATAAGAATCAGACATAGATATAATCCCATTAGCTTTTGGTTGCCCAGTATATGTGTGTGTGCGCGTTAAGATCATCTTTCTACATATATACTAAGATTTTTTTAAAAGAATCAGATGCAGTCTTTTGAAAAGAACAAACCAAAATGCAAACAGTGCTTCTAATGCTTTGAACGCTTCTTTAATTGCATATACACAGACACACAGGACTAAAAGTAATGTTAGTCAGTCTTAACCAGAGTAGAGTCACTGAAATGAATGGGACTTCTCATTCAAGATCAAGAGTAATGTTATGATTCATTTATTTCAGTGTACTTTCTCAAGCTGGGACTCACATTAGATGTACCTCTTACAAATGGCCCATCTCTTCTGTTTCACATACAGTGTATTCTACTATTCTCATTGGTTTTTTTTAAGTAAGCAAGAATTGAAGGTGATCAGAGATTTACTCCTCTGTGGATAAAAACCTGGAAACCTTCCTGTTTTTTGTAAAACAATTTAAATCAAAAAAATTCATTTCCCTCCTTTAGATTGCTTATCCCTGCTGCTAAAAATATTTTAAATTGTGCCCATTATTTTCATAGTCAGGGCTACTGCGCTCAATAGCTACTGCATTCACATAGCAACCCCCATTTAGTGTATTAAGATTCTGAGCCACTTAATTTTCATGGTTTGTGGTACAAGGAAAAATGGTTTATCTGCTGCTCTGCTTCAGAATAGATGACAATATGAACAGAAACTGAAGGTGTGGAACTATACCACTTCCCTGGGTGTTCAAAGGTCCATATTTTATAATACAAATGAAATAATTAAGATCATCAAAGGTCTTGCAAGCCTTTCGTCTTTTCAAAGCAAAAGCAATCAGCAAATTGGTGATAATTGTTTTATCTACAATTTAGTTGGCTTCACATCCTTTAATAGTGCATCTCCGGATGAACAACTATTTACTGAAGAGCAAACATGACTGGTGCCAATTTGATATGCAGACCTACCTTTGAATCTTGTGTGACAAGTTGGTAACATAAGGTGATTATAACTATAATCCAGGATCTGTGAATTGCTCCTTGAACAAGAACACCTTTGCTTGGAAAGTTTGTGGGTTAATAAAATAATAAAAATACATGTCTTACAGAGCTTGCCACCTTCCCCCCCTCCTCTGATGTGACTATTTGGCCAATTCCTAATGCATAGAGGGCCAAATCTTGCTAAAATCTTCTTTTACTAGTGCAACCTCTCTTTATGCAAAGTTACTCCAATTAATTGCAGCCGGATTTATAGACCCTCGGTCTGCAGGACACATTGAGTCTCTGTTCATTTAGACGACAGCATTATCAGCAAAGGAGCTAAACCTGAATGCAATGTTTACTGCCAAGATGATATATCCTGCATCACATTATCTATAAGTATTTTTGCTATTATAGAAACTTTTTCTCCTGGCTAGAGTCTTTTGCTGCAGCAAATTGCAGAGAAGAAAAATGGAAGGTGGGAGGGGGGGAGAGAGAGGAAGGGACCTTCATTTGGCGGCACAGAAAATTTGCATAAAATATTGCTCTAAGCACTGAAGGATCTTATTACATAGGGTTTTGATGATAATCTTTGTTGAAATAATATTTAACACATGCTGCACTTTTAATTAAGTATCTGAATAATCTCAAATTAATACCAGAGGTTTAAAAATAAGTTTTCATTTTAGCGAACTGTAATATAATAGCAGGCACCACAACCATTTCTCTCTCCCTTAGCCTTTGATTTAATTAAATGCCCCTTTTGTGTCTTTCTTGTCACTTCAGAAATGAGAATTAAGAAAACAGAGCCAGAAACATTTTTATTTATGGTAGTTTAAAACTTCTGATTTATTTCTGAATGTCTTGTTATTGTTATTATTAATAATAGTGGTGGGTGCTGGTGAGGATTACAATATATTTGGCATCCGGAACTCAATGTTCTTTAATTAAGATACTTAATTGGAATCACAACTGGATGGAAGCTTAGCAATTGGCCTCTACTTGCTCAAAGGGCAATTACAGTGTGTTACCTTTGCAGTAATATGTAGATGCCTTGGTGCTGGGGATGGTGAAGGGGAGGCAGTGTTGTCCATGAAGTTGGCCTGGGATGTCGGGGTCTGGCTGTGTGTGTGTTACATCCTGGCAGTTTCCGCAAGAGCACCACAGTCTGATGATGTTATGCTGTTGATGGTAGAATGCAATACAAGAAGGGGGGGCTTAATTCCCCCCCTTTGGAACAAATCCTTTGTAAACAGATTCATGTTTATTCTATTTGTTTTTTTCAAATTAAAAAGCCTTGATCTGGCAGATTTGTTTGTCTTACACTTGGGGATATTTGACAATCACTGCTTCATTATTTCATTTTACCAAGTTCTATTTCAGTGGAGTGATCCCTCCCCCCAGTCACTTTGCTCTCCCCCCCCCCCCACATTCACACTCACACACAGTTTGCTATGCATGGGGGGCGGTATTCACCATTTGGAACAGAAAGGATGTAATCAGACAGGCTTTGAAGGTTTTCTGTTAGATCCCCCCTTTATCCCATCCCATCTATCATTGTAAAGGAGACATATATAACTGCTGCACTTTGTATATTGAGGGGAGCTGCCTGCTTTTTCCCTTTGCTGAGATAATGACACTGTGGCTTGTTGACTGCTGTTATCTCTGATGACAGCCTTATCTGCATGACTCTGATTCTAGCTTAGAGAGTCTGAGTTACACAGTACTTACGAAACTGACCAGTGCTCCAATTATATAGGTGATTTAGAAATTTTTTAAAAGGTTAGAAAGCATGCAAGAAAAATTCAAAATGATTTCAACAGAAAGACAACCCGCAGTGATGTTGACCATTTAATAGTTTCATGGTCTATATTTCAAATCTACCAAGCTAAGGGGGTGGGCGGGGTGTGTGTGTGTGGGGGGGAGAGAGAGATGGTGGTAGTATGAGAAACATTTTGGAAGAGCAGACAAGATCAGACCAAAGAGGCAAGATTGCCTCATCTCAGAGCCAATAATCCATGTGATAAAGAATGGTCTGTACCAGCAGATTTGTTAAATCTGTTGTGGCAAAGGAGTGCTGGTGGACTGAGAGACTAGCACTGGACTCCATTATAACCTTTCCTTCCTGTCTAGTTGGGCAAACAGAACGTGGTGGCACCCATAAACGTGGTGGCACCCATAATCAATTTCCTTCCAGGCCATCAGCTAAGTTTGAATTGAAAGTTTTATTCAGAATAAATAATCCCCATCTAGTCCCCATCGAAGGATATGTGATGTTTGTTATTTGTTATCCCATCAAGTTGGAACCAAGCTTTAGAGGGATTTCAGGGTACATGAGATACTTACAGAATAGTTTAACACTTCCAAAGCCCACCCACCCACCCAGTGGGTTGATGGGCAGCATTTGACCCCAAGTCACCTGAGTCCTAGTTTGTCATTCTATCCACTAGGGGACCTTTGGGGGCAACATACAGGCTGTGTGCTGTCCATGTGTGTTGCACGACTCTTAACATTAGCTTCAAATTTTTATTAAAGTGTAAGCCCTTAGAAATAAATCAGGCAGAAATGAGGGCCTGGAAGAATGAGTTCTACAAACCAAAAAAAAAAAAAAACCACCAAAGCATGCCGCTTATATACTGCCCCATAGCAATTAAAGCAGTCTTGGGGTGGGTGGGTGGGTGGGGTTTACAAGTAATTATGCAGGCTATACATTGCCTCCCACCGCTGCAAGCTGGGTACTCATTGTACTTAACAAAAACCATGACATATTTTGTTGAGAACCATAATATGGCAGCAATCTGCAGATAGAGCTAAAGTCAGGGCTGAAACATTTTTGTTTGTTTGTTTGTTTTTTCAAAAAATCTGTTTTGACCCAATTGTATATTTTTCAGAGTAACAGGCTTATTGTTCTGCCTCTGACTGAAGCCTTTCCACTTGAAACAATAGCACTGGTTTGCAATGGTTATTAAGCCGGTTTTGCTGTGGGATGGAAAATTTTCCCTTTGCAGTTTCAAAATACAAGCTTCCCCCTTCGTTCAGCACGTGCCTTCCCTGACCACAAATGGTCAGTTTTTACCAGGATGGCTTAGAAATGATGTCAGTAATTAAAACCATTCACCTCCTAATAGAACTTCATAGTTTCTTCGTGAGGCAGAAAGCCGCTTTCACGCGTCATGCCCTTTCAGCCGTGTAGGAGCTCTTTCTTTTTCATGGGACTAAGGGACCAGGGCACGGCTCCCCATCTATGGTCCATAGGAGTCACTTCCATTTTTAGGCTTGTAAATCTCAGCAAACAAAGTAAAGTCAGCTGTCTTTTTCTGGAACAGTGATTATTAAGTCTTCCAATGAAGCACGGGAATAACATCATTCCAGGAAAAAGAGGAAATGGAAAAAGGCCCAGGAGGCAAAAGCATGGTAGTCTGTTTTACACTGGTAGGCTACAAAAATAAGGTTGTTTTACGAAGAGTCCCATGACCTCTGCCTTGTTGACTTAGGTAGCACATTTTGTGCCAGCCACGACTTTCCAACTGGCATCTAAATATCAGTGTACTGTATATCAAAGGCAGCTGTGCTTACCTGTGTGCTCATACCTGCCACACAAGCATACACAAAAGGCTTCCTCATCTATCTATCTATTTACTTATTAGATCTATAGCCAATTTCCATGATAAAACATCATGTGAACGTCAGATCTGCCACATATATATTAATATTTAGTATAATGCAATATTCTGCTGCTTGAAATCAAATCTAAGTAGAATACCTAGAAGTCACTGAGATATACAAGTACGTTTATGTAAGTCACACTTGCTTATAAAAGAATATTAAATTTATATTAAAATTATGATTAACTTGCCTTCTTGTTCACCACACATTTATGTGTTTGTTAGTTATAAGGCAAAATCCTGTTGGTGTAAATGTGTGTGGCAGGAGCAGATGATATTAACAGTTGGCACCAGTAAAATTTAGTTTAATTAAAAGCCTCATCCCCCTGTTTTAGATTTTTAGGCTCCCTATCTGATGATTAAAGATTCCCGTCCTCCATCCTGAAACTCGCAAAGGCTTCCCCAGGCCCATAGGAAGCCTTAGTGTCTAATTTAAGGGGGCAGAGACTGTTTACTTAATTTAAATTACATTTTACACATAGTAGTTGATGACATCATCAGATTCTGCTGCATAAATGTATGCCAACATGATTTGCCAATCAGAAACAAGAGATGGTTAGCATGGGGGAGGAATTGGATAAAACTGCGAAACTCCATGGATATGGAGTCACGAAGAGTCGGTCACGACTGTAATGACACAACAGACACACACACGAGGGAAAGAGGGGGACCATTAGATTTGGGTGGGAAAGCCGGTAAGCCAGAGAGAGAAAAGCAAGGAGGTGAGCAAGAGGGAGACAGTGTTCTTAGTTGAAGTGAGGGAGGAGGAGAAGTTATACGAAGTAGTAAAGGGAGACCCCTGGACAGGGTAGTGGATCATGTTTAGATTGCTGAGAGGCAGCAGAAAAGCAGTGGAACACTATGAGAGTCTGGAAGCCTCCTTATTGGGAAGAGATGGCTGAGAGGGAGTACAAAAAGGAGTGTGCCTTCTTTGAAAGGGAATGTCAATGGAGGGAGAATAGAAAATATCTCACTTCCAGCACATCAGGATCCCATACCACTGTATGGGGAACCTTTCTCTGTGGGGTATGTTTCCTGGGGGGTTACAGTTGAAGGCACACCATCCTGACTGTGCCACGTTGCATCCCTAGGGGGAAAGTGAGCTTCTATTTCCTCTTCACCTTTGCTTTGAGGCAAGTCAAAAAAGGCTAAAGGACATTTGCTCCCTATTAGAGACTATGTTTTCATTAGTAATCCAATGTGTATTCATCAACATTGGATAGCTCAATAAAAGGGGGCTGCTGAGGCAGACACATCAGACTTTCTTTGTTCTATGTCTGAATCTCAGCTGGCTCTGAGAAACAGCATCTCTCTCTGTGCGTGCTTTCTTTGCTCTCTTAAAAACAGTTTGCTTGGCACTTTCCCAGCAAACTCCCACACACCACAACTTTGGGAGACACACTACACACCAAACTTGCCCAGAGGTACATGGCAGGAGCCTTAGGGAGTACTACAACAGGGACGTTGACTTTAGTGCCTGTTGTGTCTGTTCTAAGGAGTACAGAACAAACGTTTGGGACAGTTCAAGACATGTGGTTGGAGCCTCAGCTGTTGCTGAGACAATGCCTGTAACAGAAGTTCCTTTATTTGAAAGTTCATTTAATAAGAATAGTAAAGCAGAACAACAGACCATGTTGTTGCCTGCTTGTGAGCTGGAAAAAAAAAGGGGGGGGCGACATATGCACTATGGCAATGTTAGGAACATACCAACCACTATAGTGGTTGGTATGGTCCTAACATTGCCATTTTTGTAGCTCTGAGGCTGCTATTTCTGAGATCTGCAACTGGTTATAATACTGTGTGAAATTTCTTGGCCTCTTCCCCAAAGCCCAGTGACTATGGAGATCACTGAAGTGTGTTTCATCCAAAAGTGAGATGTTTCGATTGCCAGGTCTCCATATTTTGTTGGGTTTTTTTCAATTCTTTAGCTTCATCTCTAACATCTCCAAGAATTGCAGTGTCAATGATCCAGAGGACATGGTCACTTTTTAAAGATCCCACCACTTTGACCCTGTTTACAAGTCCTCCCTATTGGTTTAAAATGGCTGCTCCTCTTGTCCTCTACATGAAATGTGCAAGGGCATCAAGGAATCTGTTGTGTTGGACTGCCAACATAGGATGTTAAAATCTCCCTTGGTACTGTCTCCTTTTTTGACTGTGAGGCCTCCATAAGGCTATGGCGCATTGCCGGCCTGCCTCCACCCCTTTCGACCCTTGCCTTGTATTTCTGCCTGGCTAATTAGAGCTGCCAGAGGGACCATGGCCGAATGGGCTACGCCATTTTGCCATCCGCCACCGCCTCCTTCAGTGAGGGGGTCTTTCCCTCTCGTCTGAAGGAGACGGTGGTGAAGCCCATTCTGAAAAAACCTGGCCTGGCGGTGGATGACTTAACAAACTATCGTCCCATCGCCAATGTCCCATTTATGGGCAAGGTGATCGAGAGGGTGGCGGCGGTCCGGCTGCAGTCATACCTGGAGGATCGGCAGAGTCTTGCCATCCTGAACAGTTCCCACATGGACCAAAAAAAGGGGTTAGAATCAGTGGGCTTGATGAGTCTTGTCATACTCTCTGTTACATCCTGAATCTTGGCTCCAGGGAAACAGCAAACCTCTCGATTCATTTTGTCAGGCCTGCAGATGACCGCTTCTGTTCCTCTAAGCAAGGAGTCTCCAACCACCACCACTCGCCTCCTTTGAGGCTTGGTAAGTGCCCCTTGTTGTGCTCTTGGATTCGGATTACTCTACGATCCTTTGCCAGTCTATTGTGGGGTTCAGGCCCCGTCGGGGTACCGAAACAGCTTTGGTCGCCCTGCAAGATGACCTTCTCCGGGCGGCCGACAGGGGTTGCTCTACCCCTGTTGGTCCTCCTGGATCTGTCAGCGGCCTTTGATACCGTCGACCACGGTATCCTACTGGACCGGCTCTCTGAGGTTGGAATCGGAGGCACTGCTCGCAGTTGGCTCCGTTCCTTCCTGGAGGGCCTGGCCCCAGTATGTTCAGCATGGGGGGGAGTTATCGGCCCCTTGGATTCTCCCTTGTGGGGTTCCACAGGGGTCGTCTCTGTCCCCCATGCTGTTTAACATCTATGTAAGGCCGTTGGCGGTGGTCATCAGGAGTTTTGGAGTTTGCTGTCATCAGTACGCTGATGACACGCAGCTCTATCTCTCCTTTCCACACCTCTGCTGTGGAAGCTGTGGAAGTTTCTCGACGGGTGCCTGGAGGCCGTCCTGGCTTGGACCGGGGCGAACAGGCTTAAGCTCAACCCTGAGAAGACGGAGGTTATGTTCTTTGGGAGCTCGCCGTCTGGGTTCGGTGGTCCTTTTCCTCGTCTGGGGGGGATCCCCCTCCAGTTCGCGGAAAGGGCGCGGAATCTGGGTGTGCTCCTGGACCCGGCGCTTACCTTGGAGTCCCAGGTGGCGTCGGCGACCAGGTCCGCCTATTACCATCTCCGTCGGATCGCCCAGATCCGCCCGTACCTGGACGCGAACTCTCTGAGAACAGTGGTCCAAGCGCTGGTGATCTCGAGGCTGGACTACTGTAACGCTCTTTACATGGGGTTGCCCTTGAATCTTCTCCGGCACCTGCAGCGGGTCCAGAATGCGGCGGCCAGGCTGGTGGGGGGGGTGCGTCGCCACGAGCACATCACGCCAGTCCTGGCCCGCCTGCACTGGTTGTCCATTGCAGCCCGGATTAGATTCAAGGTCTTGGTTTTAGTTTATAAAACCCTCCATGGCTTGGGACCGGACTACCTGGCAGAGCGTATCGCTCAGCGATCCACCTCGGCCCGGCCCGTTCGGCAGGCGCGAGCGCACTTGCTTTGGGTTGCCACCCCTCGAGAGGCCCGAAAAACAAGTACTCGAAATCGGGCTTTCTCGGTGGCGGCCCCTAGCCTCTGGAACTCCATCCCCTCTGAAGTGCGCTCTGCAGAGTCCCTGCTGGCCTTCCGGAAGGCTTTAAAAACTCATCTATTCCAGGAGGCCTTTGGCGATCGTTATTAATTTTTCCTTTTTTTTTTCCGCCATCGTATCGCGTATTACCAATAATGTTAGGTTTTATGATTCGTTGAGGTGCCTCTAGGTTTTTCTTTGTATGTATTGCTGTATTACTTGTTCTCTTAATGCATACTGTATTTTGTTTTGCGTCTGTAATACTTGTAGTCCATTGTTGTAAGCCGCTTAGAGTTCAGAATTGAAGATAAGCGGGATATAAATAATAATAAATAAATAAATAAATAAATAAATAAATGCCTTATTGATTGTATTTTACAGAGGTTCCAGGTGATATCACCCTCCACTCTTCTTTTTCCACCACTGTTTATGTCTTTTTTCTTACTGAGGAAAGTCCATTAAGGAAAATAAAAAGTTGTCATAGTTGCACTATGTCTTCTAATTACGAGCACAAGGAGTCTGTCAGGAAATGTTCTCATATTACTATTATTCACAATTAGAAATGAACTAAGGAATTGAGATTGATAGAAAATGATTTGTCCCAAACCAGGCAATATATCAATGTCTGAAGTTCAATAAAAAGATCAAAGTAACACTACCATCTATAGGATGTTATCACCAAACTAGCAATGAAAAACTACACAGATATATGTTTTCACACCTGGACTACTTTTCATGATTCAGGCTCTAGTCTGCATCCTAAAAGACAAAGTCATTTTAGCTAATACTTAATGTGATCATGTGCTGCTTCAGCACCAAGTATTTACTGCAAACAGTGGAGGTAATGACACTAATGGTCATTGTATGATTATGGTGGTGGTTAGCGTGACCAGTATGGACACTTCTTATCAGTTGATTGCATATGGGAGCCTTAAACCCTGCTATACAATGGGTCAATCATAATGCCTGTTTGTACTAACAGAGTTTCTGCCTGTAAGGAGGTACAGAATGCTTTCTATGCAAACTCCACAGTTCTTGAATTCAAACAATATACTGTTGTGCAATGGTGAAACAGCATTCTGCCTTGGATCTACAGATCACATCTAGCCAATGAAATACCTTTTGTCAATTTAACCAACTATCGCCCGATTGCTAATGTTCCCTTTATGGGCAAGGTGATCGAGAGGGTGGCCGTGATCCGGCTTCAATCATTTCTGGAGGGCGAGCATATCCTGGGTCCATTCCAGTCTGGGTTCAGGCCCGGTCGGGGGACCGAGACAGTCTTGGCCGCTCTGCAAGATGACCTCCTCCGGTGGGCCGATAGGGGGTGTTCCTCACTGGTGGTCCTCCTGGATCTGTCAGCGGCCTTTGATACCGTCGACCACGGTATCCTGCTGGATCGGCTCTCCGGGGTTGGGATCGGAGGCACTGTTCACAGTTGGTTCCGGTCCTTCCTCGGGGACCGTCCCCAGCAGGTTCAGCATGGGGGCGAGCTGTCAGCCCCTTGGACACTCCCTTGTGGGGTTCCACAGGGGTCGTCTCTCTCTCCCATGCTGTTCAACATCTACCTCAGGACGCTGGCTGAGGTCATTAGGGGACATGGAGTCTGCTGTTATCAGTACTCTGATGACACGCAGCTCTATGTCTCCTTTTCTACCACTGCAGATGAGGCTGTCCGGACCCTCGATCGTTGCCTGGGCGCAGTCATGGAGTGGACCAGGGCTAACAGGCTCAGACTCAACCCCGATAAGACCGAGGTCATGTTCTTTGGGGCTTCCCCATCCAGCTACGGTGGCCCGTTTCCCACCTTGGAGGGCGTTTCCCTCAGGCCATCGGACTTTGTCTGGCATCTGGGAGTAGTCCTGGACCTGGCGCTCACCATGGAGGCCCAGGTGTCCGCTGTGTCCAAGGCTGCCTTTTTCCACCTTCGCCGAATTGCCCAGATTTGCCCGTACCTGGATGGGGACTCCCTCAGAACAGTCGTCCAGGCGCTGGTGATCTCGAGACTGGACTATTGCAACGCGCTCCACATGGGGTTGCCCTTGACTCTCATTCGGCGAATGCAGCGGGTCCAAAATGCGGCGGCCAGACTGGTGGCGGGTGTGCGCCGATTTGAGCACATCACCCCAGTTCTGGCCCGCCTGCATTGGCTACCCGTTGCAGCCCGAATTAGATTCAAGGTCCTGGTTTTGGTTTACAAAACCCTCCATGGTCTAGGACCTGGCTACCTGACAGAGCGGATCGACCAGCGGTCAACTTCGGCCCATCCGACTAGGTTGTCGCGGGCGCACATGCTGCGTGTGGCCACGCCCAGAGAGGCTCGGAGAACTTCCACCCGTACCCGAGCCTTCTCTGTGGCTGGCCCGACGTTGTGGAATCATCTCCCAGCAGAAGTGCGCCTAGCAGAGTCCCTGCCTGCCTTCCGGAAGGCATTGAAAACCTTTCTCTTCCGGGAGGCGTTTGGGTGATTTTTTTTTTCGCCATCTGCATCTCCTGGTATTGCTGTTTTGTCTGCTTATTTTATTAATTTAATTTATTGGCTGTTATTGTAATTTGCTGTCTTCTTAATTTGTTGTAAACTGCCCGGAGTTCCCCTCCAGGAAGACGGGCGGTATATAAGCTCCATAATAAATAAATAAATAAATAAATAAATAAATAAATAAATAAATTTATGAGCCCACAAACCCCCAGATTATTATTGAATACACAAGTGGACTCTTTACAATCAACATAAGCACACAAATGCATGTGACCTGAAGACTGGGTTTAACAGAGCTCCAAAAAATAGAACTACAGTGGTACCTTGACTTATGAATTTAATCCGTTCCAAATGCATACTCTTAATTTGAACTATTCTTAAATCGGGGCACCTATCTAAAAATTAAAAAAATAAGTTAACAAATTTAAAAAATTGCAAGTCGAGCAGACCATATCTAAAACTTGTAAGGGGGCAGTTAAAATGCCAAGAGTTTTCTGCTCTTAAGTCGAATTGCTCTTAAGTCGAGCTGCTCTTAAGTCAGGGTACCACTGTACTTCAAATGAAAGAGTAACAAACCAGAATAAGCTTGAGGGACATAATAACAACTACTGCTACTACTATTGCTGCTCCTACTACTCAAAGTCCAGTAGTAAATTTATCCTTAAAGTTCTTGTGTGATTCTTCCATTCAGTAAAAACATAGAAAGTAGTGTTGCTTACCATAACTCTCGTTCTTCGAGTGGTCATCCTGTCAATTCACACACATTGGTATCTTCTACGCCTACACAGAGCCAGCCGGAGACTTTTAGAGCTGAATTGGAGACACCTGCTAACCTCCTCCCTTACAAGTAGGAGTGCCATGACACGCCTCCTTCAGTTCTGAAACCTTGCCCACCGATAGAAAGAGAAGCGAGCATGACACATGGGGTAGGCCGGGCGGGAAGTGTGTGAATTGACAGGATGACCACTCAAAGAATGAGAGTTATGGTAAGCAACTCTACTTTCTTCTTCATGATCTGTAAATACACACACATTGGTGAGTAGCAAGCTTCCACCTGGAGGAGGGGTGTCACGGCAAAATGGAAGACAGGACGGACTTCCCGAAGCTGGCATCAGCTGCAGCCCGGACATCCAGTCAATAATGGGAGGCAAACGTGAGCGGGGTTGCCCAGGTTGCCACCTTACAAATGTCAGCAATGGGGAGACTCTTGAGAAATGCTGTGGAGGTGTTCACAACCCTTGTAGAGTGGGCACGAACACCCTCAGGAAGAGGTACTTGGGCTAACTCATAAGCCAGGGCAATAGTGCAGATGACTGACTTTGACACCGCTTGGGCAGAGAGGGCCCACCCTCGTGCCACTCCGTGATATGCAACAAAGAGTCTGGAGCATGTACGGAATGCAGCAGTCCTTTGTACATAATAGTCGAGGGCTCTCCTGACATCAAGTGAATGAAGGGACTGATCATGAGCCAAGGTGGTGTCTTGGCAAAAGGCCAGGAGAACGATGGCTGTGAGACATGGAAGTCTGATGCAACCTTTGGGAGGAAAGACACATCAAGGTACAAGGTGACCTTATGAGGGTGGAACTGCAGGTATGACGGGTCAACCCTCAAGGCAGCAAACTCGACTGCCCTGCACGCCGAAGTAATTGCTACAAGGAAGTTTTCAATGTGAGGAGCCTGTCTGAGGCCGATCCCATAGGCTCGAAGGGTGCATGCATTAAGCGGTTAAGCACCAGCTGGAGGGACCACTGAGGTGGGATTGCATAGGTGTGAACTCTAGCATTAAGCAGTCCCTTGAAGAAGGTCTTCACTGTTGGATGCTGGAAGAGGCCTGCAGTCTCACAGTTTGGGAGCTGATGTGCTACTATCACTGCCAGATAGACTTTCAAAGAGGCTGGTGATAGGCCTCAGCATGAGAGATGCAGGAGGTAGGTAAGGACATTTGGCAGTGTTGTGGGTAAGGGGGAAAATCCTGCCTGCGCCACAAAACGGCAGAAGGAGGCCCATTTGGCTTTGTAAGATTTAATAGTGGTGGGGAGACGGGCCTGGCTAATCACCTCGAGGAGCTCGGGGTGATCCTCCAAGCTGTCAAGCTGAGGGAGCGGATGCCCGGGTGGTGGATGGTCCCCCCGTTCTTGGTCAAGAGGTCAGGTCGAGGTGGAAGGCGGAGAAAGTCGACTGCGATCTGGCAGAGAACCGTAAACCGGACCTGGTGGGGCCACCATGGCACAAGGAGGATCACGTCTGCTCCATTGCTCTTTATCTTGACCACCATCTTGTGCAGGAGGAGCAGCTAAGGAAACATATAGAGGAGACGATCGTCCCAGGGAATCATGAAGGTGTCCCCTAGGGAGCCCGCACCCAGGCTGGCTTTCGAGTAGAAGAGATGGCACTTCGCGTTGACTGGCGATGCAAACACTTCAATCTCTGCGGTGCCCCAGCATCTGCAAAGATCATGAAAGACATTGTCGTGGAGGCTCCACTCATGGGGACTGTTGTTGGAGAGCCTGCTAAGACTATCCACCAGGCTGTTGTCCTGCGAGGTGAGATGCAGGGCGTGGATAAAGATGTGCCCGGTGCAGCACCACTCCCAAAGGAGGACGGTAAGGTAGAGGAGGGAAAGGGACTTGGTCCCTCCCTGCTTCTTGATATACCACACCATGGTGGTATTGTCCAAGCGAACCTGCACTGCCTTGCCCCAGAGGTGGAGCTCAAAGTGTCAAAGAGCATACCAGACGGCCAGCAACTCCAGATGGTTGATGTGGAGGTGCCTCTGAGATGGGGACCAGAGGCCAAAGGCGGTGTCGCTTCCCAAATGCGCCCCCCATCCAGTCAGACTGGCATCGGTTGTGACAGAAACCGTATAAGAAAGTTGGCGGAAGGGCCTCCCCATGGAAAGGTTGGCGGGGTAGACCACCAAAGGAGCTGGGCTCTGAGCTCCATTGAAACCTCGAGGAGCTTGGTGGGCGAGTCTGTGTGTGGATTGAAGAGGGAGAGGATCCATGTGTGCAGAGACCTCATCTTGAGGTGTGCATGCAGGATGGAGGCAGTTGTGGAGGCCATAAGCCCCAAAAGGCGTAGGGCCAGCTGAGCCGGAATTGTGGGAACAGGTCTGGAACTCGGCTACCGCAGCTGCAATAGAATGAATCCTGGTGTCTGAGAGGAACATCCTGGTGGCTTGTGAGTCCACCGCAGCCCCAATGTAGGACACCCTCTGGGCTGGGACAAGCCGGGACTTCTCATGATGGACCTGTAGACCTAGGTCCTACAAGAGAGAAAGCACAAGGCGGATATTTTTCTCCACTTGCACCCGGGTGGGGGCCGTTATCAGTCATCCAGGTAAGCATAAACTGCCACCCTTTTGAGGTGCAAGAATTCGACTACAGGTGCCTTGCACTTTGTAAAGACATGAGGTGCTGTACAAAGGCCAAAGGGGAGGGCTTTAAACTGGAAGGCAGCATCCCTGACCTGGAAACGGAGGTAAGGTCTATTGGTCCTGCCTGATAGAGATGTGGAAATAAGCATCTTTCAGGTCAATGACCGCGAACCAGTCACCCTCCCCCAACAGAGTACGAATAGCGTCCAAGGGAAACAACCGGAAGTGCTCTGCCACTATGAAGACATTCAGTGCTCTAAGATCCAAGATGGGCCTGAGCCCCCCATCCTTTTTTGGGATAATGAAGTATCATGAGAAGAAACCCCAATGGCAAGCAAGGGGAGAGCAAGGTTCAATGGCGTCCTTTAGCAACAAGGCCTGAACCTCCTGATGGAACAAGCTGGAAGGTGGTGTTACCATGTGGTGAGGGGGCGGTAGGTAGTGGAACTCAATGGCATAGCCAACAGAGATGACGGAGAGGACCAATCATCAGCCCCAATGGCCCTCCAAGCTGGGAGGTAAGGTCCTAGCCTGGTGGGTGAGGTGATGGGGAGCTGGGGAAGGGGGGGTCAATAGTCATCCTGTCTGCTTAGCCCTCTTGTCAGTACGCCGTGTGGACCGACCTGGGGGCAGGCGAGAGTCCCGTTCCAGTTGACATGGGGTCTCTCAAGGTGGCTGCCAAGGACGATAACGGTCCCCTGGGTGAGAAGAATAGGGATATCACCTTCTCCAAACGTGCCTGGAGCTCCTAGGATGCCCCTGGGTAGAAAAACTACGTGCTGTTCTGCAATGTTTCTGCAGGTCGCCCAGGGCGTTATCTGTCTTTTAACCAAATAGGTCTGATCCGTCAAAGGGAAAGTCCTCCATTCTATTTTGAACATCGTCGGGGACATCTGCCAAGCAGAGACAGGCGTGGCATCGAATAGTAACTGCTGTCATCGTTTGCTTTGCAGCAGCCTCCACCACATGCCGAGCTGAGATGCGCTCCAGGCATGCTAGGAGCATGGCCTCTTGATGGTAGGCCACCCCTTTCTGCCTGGCACCATCTGGGAGGGAGTCAAACAGAGGCAAAGCCTTGTTCCAGAGGTAATGATGGTACGCGCCCATAGAAGCCATATAATTTGCTGCACAGAGAACAAAAGAGCCCAAAGAGAGTCAAGCTTTCTGCCCTCCTTGTTGGCTGGTGTGGAGGCAGAGGAAGTACTTGCCCTTTTTTGGATCGTGTCCACCACACACGAATTAGGTGGGGGATGCTTCAAAAGGAACTCTGTGCCCCCTCCCAGAGTTCTATATAAATTGTCTATCCTCTTGGGCATCTGGCTTTGAGATGAAGGCGCCTGGCAGGAATCTTTAATCACCTTCAGTAAGGAAGGGATGTAACCCAAATGGACTGGTGAGGTCTGGTCTTGGTTGATATCCTCATACACACGATAAGAATCTGGGACAGGAGGCTGTTCCACCTGCAGGTCCATGACCTTAGCAATTCGGAGGACTAGGCTAACGTACGCTCTCAGTTCCTCCAAGGGGGAGGGAGGCTGGAGGTTGATCCCATCCAAGGATGGGGTTGGCAAATTCGGTATGGAGTCCTCGGTACTGGAGGAAGGGTCAAACTCCTCCTGGTCGTCCTCACTCCCAACAACCTGTGTCGCCAAATTAGGGTGGCCAGGTTGCAAAGCATCTGTTGGGATGGCTGCTGGTGCTGATGCCGAAGTTGCAAGCAGCGGTGGCACGCCGGAGGCACTCGGGATCATCTCCGATGGTACCGTAGACCGAGGCTCAATACACGATCGCTTAGGCACGCGGACGTACTCCCAGCCATCATCCTCTGAGGGAGGGGCGAGTATGCTCTGCGGCGGTGGTAAGCATCCTGATCCTGGCTCCAGGGCATGGAGGGAGAAAGACACTCCCATGGCCCAAAGTTGTAGGCAGCCGACGGCCAAAAGGGATGGTAGTACAGGGCACGCGCTGGGTAAAGAGCTCGGGACCAATGTCAAGATCTCTGCCAGTGTCCCAGACTGCTGGCCGAGAGCCCTCAGGCACAGCAGACAAACCATCCAGTTGTGGAAATGCCTGTCCCGCCACAGGCGGGGCTTGCCCCGAGCCCGATATGGAAGGTGAGTGAGGGCTGGGCATGGGCAGGTCCTCCTCACCAAGCTGAAACAGCAGTGGTGGGCCCCAGTCTAGCGCACTTGGGTGTGGAGAGGGCGGCTCAAGAGGCGGGGTGAGCAGTTGTGGTGGCGTCTGCGGCTGCACCGGCTGGTCATCGGGCAGTAAAACTGCTGGCGACACCGGTTGCTGAGGTGTCTTTGCATTTGCCTTACTCTTGGAGGACCTGTCTCTTTTCTTCTTCTCCTTTGGCGCCATGTTACTGGCAGTGACTCTGGGGGTGGTGCAGAGGCAGAAAGAGACCTGTGGTCAGGTGCCGATGGGGGCAGTGCCTGTTGAGAGCAGCATTTCATTAGAGACAGCGACTTTTCCCAAAGATGTGAGGAGAGCCACTGCTGGCGCTGCCTAAGAGCTTGTCTAGTGAAGTTCTTGCAAAATTGGCAAGAAGCAACCACATGGGCTTCCCCCAAACAGAGGAGGCACTGAGAGTGTCCGTCCGTCCAAATAGGGGATTTTACTCGCACACGCGGTGCAGCGTTTAAATGGCCCAGAAGAGGCCATGCAGGAGCAAAAGCAGGGAGCAGGGGAGCAAGGGGGGACCCCAATCCCCGAGGAGAGGAGGAAGGAACTAGGTAAAGCAGGGGAGGGTTGCTATAAGCAAGAAAACAAAGAAAACAAATAAGGAATAAATATATTAACCAATTCGTTGCTCTGTCTCTAGCTACAGTATGAAGCACAACTGACTTCAGCAGTGGCAAGAGAAGAACTGAAGGGGGCATGTCATGGCACTCCTACTTGTAGGGGAGGAGGTTAACAGGTGTCTCCAATTCAGCTCTAAAAGTCTCTGGCTGGCTCTGCGCAGGTGCAGAAGATACCAATGTGTGTGTATTGACAGGAGACCATGAAGAAGAAACATTGATCTCTTTGATTCCCAGACAGTGGCATAGCTTGGGAGGGTCAAGGGGGGAGTCTGTCCCCGGGCACTGCATCCGGGAGCACCAAATTGCGCTCCAAATGGTTCTCTGCCCAGAAGCCATGGAAAGGCACATCATGGGCGACCTGCCAGGGCTGGTGTGAAGGACTCCCCGGATGCCTTCTTCTTCTCCTCCACAGTGCCATCCCTTGGGATATGTGAAAACTGATTTTGTCCCCAGGCTCTGAAAACCTTAGCTACTCCTCTGCTCCCAGATAGCATGTCCTCTCAGATGTATTACAGCACAGCTAACAGAAAAAGAGAGAACCCAAAAGACGTACTGTGCTTATATTTTTGAAAAGTTATGTCACAAGGAAGGATAGTCCATTGTAGATGCCCAACTGTTTCCTAGGTTGGGTCTTCTTAAACCCTTTGGATAAACAAAAAGGCAGATGGGATTCCAGGGTTGACTCTATTGTGGGAGAAATGAGAAGAACCTATCAAGAACTGGAATGTATCCAACAGGATACAACAGGCATTATCTAAATAAGGGGTTCTGGCAGGAGCTCAGAGGAACAGATCTGGAGCATTGGCATGTTGTGCTGCAGTAGGAGCCCAGTATCCATGCTGCCTTATTTACCGCTTGACTGGAACAAGAAAAAATTGAAATAAAGATACAAGGATTGAAGTCTTATTTAGATTTCAGCTGGAAAGGGAAGCTGAAAACAACATAATACTGGTATAATCAAGGAGGGTTCATTCAGAACAGTCTCTGGAAGATGAATAGGGAAACGTACTATGCATTGGGCACAGATTGAGTTTTATGGCGTTCTGCCTAGGGCAAGAGTTCTTAAGAGCTGCGTGTTTCAGAAATAAAACTCAGCAATTTTGTGGTTGTGGTTGGTGAATGGGGCACAAGCATAATAATAATGCAGGAGAATATTGTGCAAATGAAATCTAATGTCAGGTATCACCTTTGATAAAATCATAGGAAACAGCCAGGTGACAAAGAACACAATCTTGCATGACAAAAACTTTTATTAAGATGCTTTGTCATTTCCTTAAAATAACTTATACCAAAGACAAACCAAAAAACCAACAATAGTGTGGCACTTTTAAGATTAGGGGATTTATTTAAACACAACCTTGTGTGGATTATTATCCGCTTCAGACACATGGAATGAAATATTTACCCCATAGGTTTAGATACATAGTGCACCTAGTTGTGGAGTTAAAAACAAGTGAAATGAGTTGCAAACAAAGGCAATGAAGTTTCAAAGTGATAAAGTGAAAATCTTTCACACAAGTGAAAATCTTTCATAGTGTTGATTATATAAATATTCTCAGGTAGAATAATTCATGGTCAATCAAGGGATCGTATGGCTGTCTTTGAAATGCAAAATTTGGTTTCAGATACAGAATTTGTTTATTTGTGAATTGGCATCTGGTTCTCAGATCAAGGTTTTGTCAAAGGAAATTACTCTTTGTCTCCACAAAACAGGGAAGAAAAATAGCTTTTTAATATATACACAGTGAAAATTGTTTTATAATATATATACATATAAAATCCAAAACCTTGTCTCTGTTTAAGCCTTCAGATATGTGCTGGAATATATGAATATAACCCAATTTAGTCTCCCTCTCAAATCTCCTTTTGTGTCTCCTTTTCTTCTGTAGGAAATGAGTACCCTGATAGGTTGAACTTTTTAAAAACTGGCTTTTGTGTTTCTGATATTATATCCGTGTCAACATATTCTCTTGAAAAGGGAATATCAATGGAATTCAGACATTCCATCTATGGAATTGCTGTAGATTTCGTTAGTGAGCAAATTACTTGCTCTGTCATGAAAGTCTCCTGGTGATATATTGCTAATCATTCCTTCTCATAGAAAACTACTTTACAAAAGTTTGGTGGTTTGTTGTGAGCAGAAAATGGAGTTGGCATATTTATGCCATCCTAAATTCATTGGAGAAAAAGTAGGAAATAATTTGGATAGACAATAGATTAAAATATGATGACATAAGCCTTATAAGTGCTGAATTAAAGGGTTTTGCAACCACACAATTTTTTTAAAAGGAAGTCACAAAGAATTTTCCACTTTTGCAAAGGGAGAAATTGGCTATCAATTATATACTGTAGATGGATTGTTACGCATTACTTTGACTGGATTTTCTATAATTATTGCTCTTAGCTGTAATATTGCCCTTTAATGATGCAGGACGCCTCTTTTTATTCATTGTTCCTCGCTTTTAATATTGGCTTTTAATGATGTTAACCGTCATTATATACACATTGTTTTACATTTTAAATATTGTCTTTCAATGTTGTAAATTGCCTTCAGTCCTTTTCAATGAAGAAGGTGGAGTAAAATATTTTAAAATAAATAAATATTGTTCATTGCATCTTAAAATACTTCATGACAGTACAGTGCTCCCCCCCTCCCCACAGGTCCTTAACATGTTGCACTAGCGAAATACGTACTCAGTTCATTTTTCTTTTCCAATCCTGTGGACAATGATATTGTGCAAAACCCATACGTACTTGTCAGACTCATATCTTTCAAAAGTTAAGCTGGATCAGATCATAAGTTGTCAAGCCATTTGTAACAAATGTAAACCTGTCAAAATGTGGCCCTCACTCATGATAGTATGTGACATTTTTCGACAAAGAGGGAATATCTGTGTAGGAGAAAGAAAAACCTATGTGAACTGCTTCTGAAATAGAGTCCATCTACTGGGATAGCTAAACACTGAAGACCAGGTTTTAAAAACAAGTAGATTGGAGCTTCCAGCAATATTTCTGGCTGCCGTCTCATCTTCTGTCCCCATCCAGAGTGAGGAGAGACAAACTTCCACATGGCCTTTTTGGGAAAAAATGCTTCTGCCTAATTTTATATATAAGTATTCAAAGTCACAAGAGGCCTATATTGATCCCGTCTTGTGATTCCTGTGGAAGCAAACTGAAGCACAAAAGGGGACTATCGAACAAATTCATACTTCAGGAGGGAGTATGTTTCTGGAGGCAGCTTACCTTCCATTTAAGTATTAGATCAACTCAGGGGGAGATACTGTCTGTATTAAGGCATGGTGCTTGTGGGATCATATTTTCTCCTCCCAGCTAGTGTTTCTGTTGCAGTCATAGTTCCTGTGTAAGCTGCACTTACTCAAGAATAACCAGTTTGGGTTTCTTTTTCATGAAGGCCATTGGCATCCCCATGAACAGGACATACAGTAATTGGTTTCTTCTCCACAGCTCTGGAACAGGTTCCTCAAAGTCTCCCACTTGTGAGATTTTAATTAGAGTTATAAAGATGTCTGCCATTTAATTTTGTTGCTGCATTTATTTTTATTGTTGAATTGCTGAGTCTTTGGACATATGCTTTTACTGTATAGAGCCCCGGGACAGCGTAGAACAGTATATAAATGTCAATAAAGGAATGGCATTAACAACATAAAGTTTCTTCTCTGCTGTAACAGAGCCAGTGCGGTTTTATAGCCCTATTTGTATTTATTGCTATCAATTTTATAGGGTTGTGTGGTCCTCTCTAGGGTTCAACCCAGCATCTCTCTTCTGAATTTTTAAAAAGAGCTAGTCCATTTCATTCCCTGCTTCTGACTGTATGTGAAATTTACAAAGACAGCTCTTTCATATTCTTTCTATGGAAGATTATATTAAATGTTCAGATAGTTAGCAAGAGAGACCTCACAAAAGAAAAGAAAAGAAAAGAAAAGAAGACAGTGTGCTTGGGGTATGATGTGAAGGCTCACACATTGATAAGCCTACATATATAATCATTCCGTTCTGCATATTGAAAGAGTTCCTGAAGACAGGACATAAAGGTATTCTAACTCTTCTGCTGCTCCCATACTATAGGTCTGAGCACTCCTCTTTCTTAGGAGGACTAGAAAATGGTAAGCTAAGTTTGAAAAAGAAATGAAAAAGAGGAGTAATTCACTCACATATCTATGGGCCAACTCTTCCCCCAAACAGAAAAGACCATCCATTCAGTATTAGAGGAGCACATCATATTGGATTTAACTCACTAGACTGAGCTTATATATCAGTACAATGTTACACGTAGTTCCCCTGCCTCTGAGAGACAGGACAGAAAAGAGTAAGAATTTAGAAATTTGTTAATGTACCCAGCAGGGAGATAAACAGCTTTTAAGTAGGGAAAAGGAAGGGGAGGGGATGCAGAAAATCCTGTGGCATTCCCAAATGGTTGGCAATTGACTGGCTTATACTTGGGCCTATTTAAATATGAAATAAATAAGGAAAATGTTGTTCATTCCATATGAGTGCCTAATCCCACATTCTGAATACAAACGGATTTAACCTTGTCCCTTCAAAAGAGCTGTGGACAATCGGAATCATCTTTACAGAAGACTGAGCCTGCTTTTAAATTAGCTTTTTAAAAAGCAGCAGCCATTCTCTCCTTTTCCCTTTTTCCAATTCCCATTCACAGTCAGACCAGATAAATATAGGCACTAGGCAGGCTGGGACTGGGGGGGGGGGAAAGCAGGCCTAAAGTTCAAAGGAAAGTAGCCAGTCCAAGGGGAGTATAGGGAGGAGAGGAGCTTGGTGGGCTTCTCTCCCTCTCCAACATGTGTGCGGCTGGTTGTTGTTGTTGGCCTGAAGCCAAGGGAGGCATTTCTGTTTGGAAGCACTCCTGTAAATAACTAATACCAAGTCCATAGAATGCTTCTTGTCTTATTTCACTTGGGCACATTCATTATCAAAAGCTGCCCTCAAGGCATTTGCTGAGAGGACAAGCTTTAAGACAAATAAATAAATAATACTGGAATGGCTTGCCAGTTGCTACTCGAGGCGCCTACAGCACCTGGTATTCTCTGGTGGTTGCCCATCCAAGTACTAACCAGGCCCGACCCTACTTAGCTTCCGAGATCAGGTGAGATTGGATGTGCTCAGGGCGTCTAGGCAGCTCATCTGAACCGTAGATAACCAGTATTGTAATTTACAGCCAACAAGCCCATCAGCTACTGTTGACTGCATTCTTAAGGAAGTTTGTTTCTGGATTAGACAATTGGTAATTTGAATGACAAATTCATGTTCCCTTCCTTGCCATTCTATTCCCAAGCAAGATGATTACATTTCCACCACCACCACCACCACCACCACCACCACCACCACCACCACCACCACCATCATCATCATCATCATCATCATCATCATCATCATCATCATCATCATCATCATCATCATCATCCATACCAGATTAATCATTGCCTGGATCAACAAGGACTGTGTCATATGCTGTAGCCTCTGGACATTTTGTGACAAATGGACTACAATGCTTAGCAGACCCTGTTGAGGGATCAGAAATGGCTGCTGCAAAGCTACTGGAAATAATAGGCTATGGTGAAGGAATTGGGGAAGTTAGCATCAAATAAGGAATATTACAAGGGCATTTTAAATGTTAACAGTAGATAACTGTGCCCAGTATGTTGGAACAACAAAAACAACAATAATAACAGGGATAATGATGACAACAATGATGATGAATGACTGTACCTGGTATTTTTGAATAATAATACAATGTTGTTTCCAGACTTGAAAATAAAGAACTGGAAAAACTAACAAAATACAGAAATCTGCCAATCAAAACATCTTGCTCATTGACACTTCAGTGGTCCTTGTAGTCACTGGGGCTTTGGGGGAAATGTCAAGAAATTTCATACAATATTACAAGCAGTTGCCGATCTCAGAAATAACACCACCAGAGCTACAACAGATGGTATTATTAGCAACAGTACTTAACAGATACTTAGGCTTTTGGTTAAGACTGGTGTATGTTATAAATACCAGTCAATGTTTTTATAATTTTGATTGACTGTGCCTGGTATTTAACAACAACATCATTCAACAGGCTGCATGTTTTTGATAATGAAAGATCTCCAAAAGGGCAATGAACCCAGTAACTATCAACCAATTCCATGCATTACAACAATGTTCAAACTCCTCACAGGAGTACTGTACTTTCAAGGTCAACGTATAATGATTAAATTGTAAACTCCCTATACCAAACTGAACAGAAGAGAACTTTAAAGCGTCAGGAGGCACAAAAGATCAGCTCCTTATTGATAAAACGATACTAAAGAACACAAAACCAAATCATAATATGGACTGAATAGACTATAAAAAGGCATTTGAATCAATGCTACATAGCTGGATTAACACCTGCCTTAAAAATTGGAATCAATAAAAATATTCAAAAATATTTTCTCAAGAAAAACATGGAAAAACTGAAAACTGTCTAAATGGCCTATGGTGAAGAAATTGGGTAGTTAGCATCAAAAGAGAAATGCTCCAAGGGAAGTTTTTGTCACCACTGCTGTTTAACATCTCACTCATCCCCATGTCAATAATTTAAATAAAACTATATTGGGCTACCATATTTCAGAACAAGCAGGGAAGTCAATCATCTGTTATACATGGATGACATAAAACTATATGCAAAAAGTTCCCCAGAGATAATCACAGCTAAGCACAGTGCAAATATTTAGCGAAGATATTCAAATAAAATTTGAAACTGATAAATGTGCAACCATGTCTATACAACATGTCAAAATCCAAAAGCTAC
This sequence comes from Phrynocephalus guinanensis, assembly GCA_037367245.1. Lineage (NCBI taxonomy): Eukaryota > Metazoa > Chordata > Lepidosauria > Squamata > Agamidae > Phrynocephalus > Phrynocephalus guinanensis. Next base: position 30,589,508 of record CM074734.1, read on the forward strand.
ATGTAATAGAGTTAGAAAGGTGATATTATAAAATCACTCTCAAGTGGTGCAAATATAAATGTCTTGGACTACTAGAAACAGATAAAGTTCTGCACACAAAAGTTAAAGAACTGACAGAAAGCAAATACACCAAAAGACTGGAAAATCTTAAAATCAAAACGGAATAGTAAAAATACAATAAAAGGCATAAACACATGGGCCATTCTAGTAATTAGATACACAGATGGAATAATTGATTTGAACCAAAATGAATTAGAATAATCAGATTGAAAACACACAAACTAATGAACATGCATCAGGTACTACACCTAAAAAGTGACATGGATAGATTATATTTACCATGAAAAAAATGGATGCTGCGGATTACTGGAAATATAGTAGGTATGGTAGTAAAGGAGGGGGAAAAGAAGCCTAAGATTGTATTTGTACAAGTAGAAAAAAATGGTTAAGAGGATGAAAACAGATAATACTTTGAAAACAAGAGAAACAAAGGCTCAATATAAGAAACAATTTGAAAATAAATTAAACTGTTGGAAAAAATAAACCACCAGATGGACAACATCTGAGAAATATTGATGCAATGCATGATAATAATTCAACAGGTGCATGGCTAAAACTGGGGGACATTAAGAAAGAAACTGAAGGCTTGATTTTTTCTACCCAAGATCAAGCACTCCAAACCAATGTGATGAAAGCAATGTGAATTCTGCCAAGAAAAAGATGAAACTCTGTCACATCTCATCTATGGATGTCAAAAGATTGCACAAATTGATTAAAAAATTAGACCTGATAAAGTAGCACTGGTTATTATTATTATTATTATTATTATTATTATTATATTATTATTATTATTATTATTATTATTATTAAGGTGAATTCTTGGTTGCATCAAAAGAAGCATAGTGTCTAGATCAAGGGAAGTGATAGTACCACTCTATTCTGCTCTTGTCAGACCCCATCTGGAATTCTGTGTCCAGTTCTGTGCATCTCAATTTTAAAAGGATGTTTACAACCTTGAACGGGTCCAAAGGAGGGCGACCAAGATGACTGAGGGTCTGGAAGAAATATCTTACGAGGAGCGCCTTAGTGAGCTGGGAATGTTTAGCCTTGCAAAAAGAAAACTGAGAGGGGATATGATAGCTATGTTTAAATATTTGAAAGGATGTCAGATTGAGAAGGAACGGGTTTGTTTTCCATGGCTTCAGAAAGTAGGACGCGGGGCAATGGTTTCAAACTACAGGAAAAGATTCCATTTGAACATTAGGAAGAACTTCATGACAGTTAAAGGTGTTCAGCAGTGGAATATGCTGCCACGGAGGGTGGTGGAGTCTCCTTCTTTGGAGGTTTTTAAGCAAGGCTTGGATGGCCATCTGTCGGAAATATTGTGATAGGGTTTCTGCATGGCAGGGGGTTGAACTGGATGGCCCTTGAGGTCTATTCCAACTCTATGAGTCTATGAGTCTATAAGTGTCATACAGTACTTCCAAATAGGAAAACATCAAAATCTAACAAAGGATACAAAGCATCTTTATTGGTTGAACATCTCACAAGGAAGGTACAAATGCCATTACTGGGCATGATTTGCGGCTACTTATAGCAGTCCTATTGGTTGCCATCAGCATGATGTGTCTTCTGGTAACATACTTCTTTTATTTTATTTCCTTCTCATTTCCTCCATTTTCCTCCAGTCTGGGCCAGGCAAGACCCTTTTTGCTGAAACCTCCCATTTCTTCTTTTTTGCCTCAACTGGAAATCAATAACAGATTTATCAGAACTCTCATTAGAAATTTCAAACCCTTGCTTTGGAAAATCCCAGTTTCTCTGCTCTTACCCTTATTGAACAAAACACTCTTGAGAAGAGGATAAGTTTGATTTTGAAGTACAGTAGATGCTTACATCACACGGACATGTTTTGCCTCATCTCTTGGTTTCTACAAGGGCTGAAGATTAACTGTTTTCAGAAAGGAAAGCCTAGCAATTTCAGCAACCTCACAGGGCAAAAGGCAGTGCTGGGCTCTGCTAGATACTGCAGGAAAATCCAAGGTAAGAGGGGTGGGATTAAGCGAAGGGTTTAGCAGAAGGGTGTGGGGGAGGGGGGAAGAAATTTTCTCGATAGGGATTACAATTAAAGTTAAAAAAGCTTATATACCGGCCCATAGCACTTCAAGTAGTCTCTAGGTGCTTTTGCAGTTCTTTTTTAATTACAGTATGCAGGCTACACACCCCCCCCACCCAGCAAACTGGGTACTCATTTTACCAACCTCAGAAGGATAGAAGGCTGAGCCAACCATGAGCCTGCTACCTGGGATTGAAACCCAGGTCGTGAACACAGTTTTAGCTGCAGAATTTCATGACAGGGCTGTTCCAGCAGTGGAATATACTGCCACAGAGGGTGGTGGAATCTCCTTCTTTGGAGGTTTTTAAGCAGAGGCTGGATGGCCATCTGTGATGGGGGTTCCTGCATGGCAGGGGGTTAGACTACATAGCCCTTGAAGTCTCTTCCAACTCTATGATTCTATGATACATTTTTAATCAGAGTTGGGCTGAAAATACAAACTATCAAGGTTAGCTGAAGCAACATTCTTTGGAAAAGTTGTGGTTCCTCCAGTGTTGAATTTATTTATATAGAGAGAAGGGAAAAGCAGCAAGCCATAGATCTGAAACAGCAAAGCAACTGATATTATTATCCAGTGCAGCGAGGTATAACATTTTGAGCCCTGGTTCCACTTGACCTCAGCAATTATTATTTCTATCACTTTGAGCAAGATTCACAACTCAAAGCTTGAAATCCTATTACTTAGCATAGTGGGTAGAGATGGGCACAACCAGGAAAAATTACGTTTCGAGTTGTGTGTCGGAGCCGGCCCGTTTCGGCTCATTTCCGTTTTTTGCAAAATTTTCCAAAAAGTGTCGTTTCGTTTGTTGGTTTTTCGTCTGTCGTTAGTACTGGTTTTGGGGGGGGGGAGCGGGCTCCTGGAGGCACCTCTCTGGGGTGGGTGCCTCCTCTGGTCCGCCATGAAGGGAAAGCGGGCTCCTGGAGGCACCTCTCTGGGGTGGGTGCCTCCTCTGGCCCGCTACAAAATGGCATGCATAGCCAACTGGATATGCATACCAAGTTGCAGCAGTAGCAGGCAGAGGCACTTCTCTTTCGGGTGCCCCTGTGACTCACTGCCTGCCGGCATACGGTGCACTTGGGCTGGGGAACAAAGTGAGAGAGGACCCCTACGGGCGCCCTGTGACTCACTAAGAAGGGAAGTGTACTTGCTGTAGTGCAATGCGAGTAAACATCTGGCTTACTGGTTAGGGGTTAGTGCAAGAGCTAGGGTTAGGGTTACGGGTAAGGTTAGGGTGAGTTACTGGGGTGCACCTCTGGGTGCCTCTCTGACCCACTAAGAAGGACAGTGTACTGGCGTATGGGTTAGGGTTAGGGTTCGGGTTCGGGTTCGGGCTAGGGTTAGTGGGCTTTTTATGCCCGACTGGCACATCCCAGAAGTCTCGGTCAAAACCTGGCCAAGTGGCCATGCAATTGGTGGAATGGCTCCAAAAATTTGCATGGTCCACTCCCATGGCCAGCCCATAATTGCGCAGGTGTTAAAAAGTAAATAAAAATAAAATAAAATAAAATCAATGGAGACGTTTTGTTGCAAGAAAAACCCACTGCTGCTACTGAAAAAATTCAGGCAGTTTTAAAATAGCTATTTTCGCATGTTTCTGTGGTGCTTTGGTGTGTTTTTGGACCACGATTTCAAAATAAATATTGCGGTCGCCCCATTTTGGATCCCCCGCCCGCACCGCATTGGCGACGAGGATGCCCCCCACCAGAGCAGCCCAGGACAGGAGAGGGGGGGGAGGCCGGGGACCCCCCCCCCAGAAACCATCCCTCTGGTAGGTGCCCTCAGGCAGGCATATTTTCGCCCAATCGCCTGCTTTTTTGGCCGGGAATCGGGTTTTTTTAATTTTTAAAACTTTTTTTCTGTGCCGCGCCGCTTGGCGAGTTGGCGAGACGACGAGGATGCGCACTTTGCGCAGCCCAGGAGAGGAGGGGGGGAGGCCGGGGACCCCTCCCCAGAAACCACCCCTCTGGTAGGTGCCCTCAGGCAGGCATATTTTCGCCTGCTTTTTTGGCCGGGAATCGGTTTTTTTTTTTTTTTTAAAACTTTTTTCCTGTGCCGCTTGGCATCGCGCAATCGCTGCGATGCCGCCAGGAACGACCACGACAAATCAGACCCAATTTTACTTTAGTCGGTTCGAGTTCGAGTTCTGGTGGAGTAATTGTCGTTACCGTTTCCGTTACGTAACGGAAACGAGGAACAGAAACGGAAACGAGGATTTCGCCGAGTCGTGCCCATGTCTAATAGTAGGCATACTAAAGTACGCCCATTGAATCACTGGGGATTTGGTAAATTAAGTCATCTGTAAGTTCCATTTATACAATTGTCCTACTCTAGTTAATTACTATACTAAAGCATGTTTTTTAATAGAAAGTGAATTATGCCCCTTTCTCTAGATTTATGAACTGCATGCTGTATTATATTACACTTATGGTTAAGAGCCTAAATGTTTAATTAATCAAAGGTGTTTGTATTGTCATAGCACATTGCTTGATTTCGTCAGTTTTCTTCAACACAGTTTTATTTCTACAAACTCATAGACAACCCACCCTATAGTCTGTATATTCATTTTCAAAATGTTTTGACACTTGAGCCATAAGGCACCAAAGTGCAAAATGAGCTTACTAGTGATTAACAGGATGATGGTTGTGTAAATTCCCTTCATTTATATAAAGGGTGGAAGTGGGGAGTAACTGTAGTACTATATACCTCTAGCAGTGATCATGCCTTACTCTCCATTTAATGATATATGAAAATGTTGTGTCAGTTTTGTGAAATTTGATGGTTGTTGTGTGCCAATTGTGACATCTGCAGGGGCAAGCAGTTTGCAAAACCCTCTAAAAAACAGGAAAATACTTCAGAACACCAGGACAGGGCCAGTGGCACCTTTAAATAAGAAGAGAAGGGCTTGAGAGAGTTCTTCTGTTTGATTTTGGCTTTAGAGAAAGGGTGAAGCCCACCATAGTGACTTAAAGGATTTTGCCAGTTTGGAGTGAGAGGAAAACAGCGGGTGAGGAATTCAGATCAGCCTCAGCCAGCGGGGCAGGCAAAAGGACTCATGTCCCTGCTTCCATTATTCCAGGAGGAGGGAGCCAGACCCGAGATCAGGCGGTTTCCCGCCAAAAAATCCCCGCTGGGCCAGCCCTACCAGTTCATCTCCTCCCCGCCTTTTCCACTTTCCCTCTGGAGCAGCTTTCACGTGCGCAGTTCTAGCGCCTAGGGGTCAGTACCCCATTTTGGAATTGAGGAGGCCTCAGACATAAAGACGGCTAAACTTAGTCTCAACAGTGGTCCTCACAACTTCGCCTCCCTTGCTAATTCCTAACTGCGTGGGCCCCGAGCGTCAGGCGCTGACGCCTTCTCTTCTCTGCCCGCCTTGCAAACACCTGCAGCCTTCTTTTCTATCGTCTTCTTTCTTTTTTTTAACCATGTGGTGGAGGGGCATTCAAACTCTTGCCTTTTTTTCTCCAACCCCCCCCCCCGGTTCCTCTCTCTGGCGAAACTGGCTTTGCTCGCTTGCCTTCTTTTCTTTGGCCCTTTCACTAAATAAATACAGCTGATCCAAACCCGGCCCCTCCGCACGTGCCAAAAGAATAAATCTCCCGCCTCAGCCCCAATCCCCACTTTCCACCTCCTCCCTCCCGCTTTAAGTCGTCCCCCTACTGCTGTGTTTGCTTATTCTTACTGCAGCTGTGGGGTTGCTAGAGGGAGAGAAATGACCTATGGTCTGGCTCGCCTGGTGTTGCTAGTGTGCAACCACCACCAGCAGCAGCTTCTTTGAAATCCAGAGTTGTAAACCCGCGCTGCTCGCTTTTTCATGTATTGTACTGCAGCACTTGTCTTTTGTTGCTAAGTGCAAACACAAACACACGCGTTCTTGCAAATAGGGAAGGGGGGGTGCAGCAGCCCTTTTGCAATATATTGCCCTGTCCAAAGCCTACGGGTTAAAACAAACATCAACAGTGCGTCAAATAGTTTGCCGGTAAGACTCTTTTGTTATGAAGATAAGCTTGTTATCTCTTTCATTCAGATTTTAATCTGACAGGTCATTTGCATACTGCCAGCTGACTTCAGGGTGTGCATTAGATCCACTTTGTATTTAAATCCTCTGTCACTCAGCAAAATTAAAAAGAGAGAGAGTAAAAGCCCTTCTTTCAGTTCCATTACTTTTTGTCTGGGTGCAATCAACTAAAAGGAAGCGTTTTCTCCCAATCGCTTGAACATCTCTGTTTATTTTCCTTGCAAGCCCAAAACAGACATAACTTGAAATAGCTAAAGAATAAGAACTTTATAAACTGCTACCATGTCTTCACCTTCACACTTTAAGAAATAATAATAAACAACATGGGTTTAATGAAGGTGAAGTGTATTCTCATCTGGGCAAAACTTAACAGTAACTGCAAGGAAGCATTCAGACAGCCAATTGATGACAGGTGTGCACTTCCCATGGAAACGGAACCTGATAGAGTTAACTCATCAACTTCTTGCTTTACAGGTTAGGAGGCTAATAATCTCTCCTTAAATAACAGAATTAATGGCAAAGTTCTTTGGGCAGGATAGTTAAAGTTATGTCCCAAACTTGTACTTTCTTTGTCTTTCATAAAATTACTCTAATCTGCCTTGCATATGGGAAGCGAGTTTCAAGACATAGATTACAAGGAACAGCAACTTTTTCAAAACACACACGCAAACATATTTTTTTGACAAAAAGTTAACATTAAAATTAAAATTATAAAGTAATTCTGAGTGTTAAACTTCACATGAATCCAGTGTTATTCCCCATGGTAATGATGACTGAAATCAATGGAACATGTAAGTTGTAAGACTCACATGCTCCATTCATTTAAAAAGGTCTATTTTACAGGAGAGTCCCCTAGACTGCAAGGAGATCAAGCCTATCCATCCTGAAAGAAATCAACCCCAAATGTTCACTGGAAGGACAGATTTTGAAAGCTGAGGCTCCAGTACTTTGGCCACCTCATGAGGAGAGAGGAGTCCTTGGAAAAGTCCCTGATGTTGGGAAAGATTGAAGGCAAAAGGAAAAGAGGACGGCAGAGAATGAGATGGTTGGACGGTGTCATCGATGCAACCAATATGGATTTGACCAAACTCCGGGAGGCAGTAGAAGATAGGAAGGGCTGGCAAGCTCTGGTCCATGGGGTTACAAAGAGTCGGACATGGCTGAACGACTGAACAACAACAACAATAACAATTCTATTGGGGACTAATGCTGTATTTGATTTACCCCCAAATGCTTTCTTGTTATACCACTATGACAATATCCACTTGTCTTTCAAAAAAAGGAAGCATTAGAATGGATGCATAGAACACATTTGTTTCTGCTATTTGTCTTTTTTTATACAACATTAAAAGTAAAGGTAAAGGTTTCACTGACAATTAAGTCCAGTTGTTTCTGACTCTAGGGGCCAGTGCTCATCAACATTTGTAAGCCAAAGAGCCAGTGTTTGTCTGGAGACATGCTGCCATGGTCATATGGGAGGAATCAATAAAAGTTCAAGCACACAGAATGCCATTACCTTCCCAGCAAAGTGGTACCTATTTGTTTACCCATACTGCATTTGAATGGCTAGATTGACAGGAAACGGGAGGAGCTCACTCCATTATGTGGATTCAAACTGATGACCTTTCAATTGACAAATCCAGTGGCCCAACAGTTTAACCTGCAGTGCCACCCATACCCCCATACAGCGTTAAAACTTGGGAAATAGAAAATTAACATGCATATATTAGAATAAATCATTTCCTTCTGTATTTCATTCTGTTGGAGGATAGAGCTGTGCATGTCACATGGCCAAGCCACTGCCCCCTAAACTAGTTTGCTGCCTCAGGTGTAGAGGAGAATGCTGGAGAAAACCAGCTGCATCCACTAGCTGAGGTAATTGCCTCATTCTGTCCCATGGTAAAGGATAGCCCATCCCTGTTGTCACCAGTCAGGAGCATCTGGAAGTTGAGTCATGGCAACTGGACATCTTTTCTTCAGAGATCGAAACGTTTCGCTACTCATATGAGCAGCTTCAAAGCTGAAAAGAAGTCCAGTTCCCATGACTCAACTTCCAGATAACCTCACCTGAATGATTGAGAATCTTCACAAATAGTATCAACTGGAAAGCACAACATTTCCTCTGGAAAAGTCAGCATTGCTTACTTTATGTATCCATGGATCTCTCATATGCCAAGCGAAAGTCTTTCTTTCCCAGTTTGTCTGAGGCTCTTTTAACTGGAGTTTCCTGGGCTTGAACCTTGGACCTTCTTCCTCTGAAGTACCAGCTCTGTTCACTGAGTTATAAATCAGGCATTCCCAATATTATGGGCGGGGTAGAACAATAACAAAAATAAATAAATAAATAAATAAATAAAATATCAAAATAAAGACGCAGAGAAAATATATATAACTTCCATAGACAATCACCATTCATCTATGGAACGAAGTGACCTCGCTGCCAGATGGGCGGTATAAAAATCCAATAAATAAATAAATAAATAAATAAAATTCATTTATATGTACAGTAGAGCCTCAGCAAGAAATGGCAAAGGCAGCTATTTGGCATGATGGTAACTTGCACTAAAACCATTTCCTCACGCTGAAAGTGCACAGGAATGTGTGGGAAATTGCACATGAATAGTACAAATCGAATGACACGCTATAAATGGGAGCTGGAAAGTATGTTTTTTACATCAACCAAAGAAACAGCCAGATTGTAAAGCATCTACTATATGGTTGTTATTACAGATCTGGTTATTGGGTTATTCTGAAAAGAGAAATATGATGAGGGATGTTAAAACTTTGAATACCCTTTATTAATTGATTAACTGAAATCTTGTTTTTAAAAGTATGCCTGGTTAGTCAGTCCTCCCATGACAGACTACTACTATGTGTTTCTGCTGGTAGTATCTTATAGACTATAACATAGAACTGAGTACACCCCCTCACATTTTGTAAATATTTTAGGATATCTTTTCATGTGACAACACTGAAGAAATGACACTTGGCTACAATATAGAGCTATGGGTATACTGCTTGTATGACAGTGTAAATGTGCTGTCCCCTCAAAATAATGTAAAACACAGCCATTTAATGTCTGAAGCGCTGGCAACAATAGTGAGTAGGCCCCTAAGTGACACTGTCCAAATTGGGCTAAAGTAGCTGATTTCTCTCCCTGGTGTCATGAGACCTTTTAGTGTCACAAGGTCTCAGGTGTGAAGAGGGAGCAGGTGTTGTTGCTCTCACTCTCCCATCTGGTGTTATAGCTCTCACTCTCTCATACTAGTCACTTGAAGTTCCACATGGCACCTCATGGTAATGAACTATCTGAGGATCTGAAAAAATGAATTGTTGCTCTACCTAAAGATGGCCTACCTATAGGCAGATTGCCAAGACCATACAGTGGTTTAACAGGACAGATTCCACTCAGAACAGACCTCACCATGGTGGACCAGAGAAACTGAGTGCCTGTGCTCAGCATCATATCCAGAGGTTGGCTTTGGGTGCTACAAGCATTGCTGCAGAGGTTGAAGGCGTAGGGGGTCAGCCTGTCAGTGCTCAGACCATACACTGCACATAGCATTAAATTGGTCTGCAGGGCTGTTGTCCCAGAAGTAAGCCTCTTTTAAAGATGATGCACAAGAAAGCCCACATACGATTTGCTGCAGACAAGCAGATTATGGACATGGGTTTCTGGGACCATGTCCTATGGTCTGATGAGACCAAGATAAACTTATTTGGTTCAGATGGTGTCAAGTGTATGTGTGGCAGCAACCAGGAGTACAAAGACAAGTGTGTCAAGCATGGTGGTAGAAGTGTCATGGTCTGGAGCTTCATGAGGGCTGCCGACACCAGGGAGCTGCAGTTCATTGAGGGAACCATGTATACCAACATGTACTGTGACATACTGAAGCAGAGCATGATCCCCTCCCTTCAGAGACTGGGCTGCAGGGCAGTATTCCAACATGATAACAACTCCAAACACACCTCCAAAACAACCACTGCTTTGCTAAAGAAGCTGAGGGTAAAGGTGATGGACTGGCCAAGCATGTCTCCAGGGCGAAATTCTATTGAACATATGTGAGACATCCTGAAACAGAAGGTGGAGGTGCGCAAGATCTGTAACATCTACCAGCTCTGTGATGTCATCATGGAAGAATGGAAGAGGACTTCTGCAGCAACCTGTGAAGCTCTGGCGAACTCTATGCCCAAGAGTGTTAAGACAGTGCTGGAAAATAATAGTGGCCACACACAATATTGACACTTTGTGCCCAATTTGGACAATGTCACTAGAGAGGGGCATGAAATGGAAAATTTATATTTCATTTTGTTTCATTACTCATTGTGTTTCATTTCATTTCATTACTAAATGACTTTTTATTGAATTTTAGTAACGAAATGAAATGAGTAACAAAAGGAATTCGGAAGCTGAGGTTTTTTGACAGGTCGGGCTGATCCCAGTGGGAACAGCCCCACCTGTAAAAAAAAAACCCACCTGGGTGGAGGCAGCCTCCCAATTGTTCTGACCTGTCAAACCTAGCAGGGAGGCAGGCAGGAAGGCAGAACAGAGCAAGCAGTGCTCCGTATGAATTTCCCACTGCTTGCTCCATTCTCCCTTGCCAGCCTGCCTCACAGCTGGGGCTTTTTGACAGGGTGGGGTGGGGTGGGGTGGGGTGGGGACGGGGTCTGCCCCCACTTTCCATCCCCCACCTGTTAAAAAGACCCGGCTGGAAGGTGTGTGTGTGGGGGGGTGGAAGGCAGAAAGAAGCAGGCAGTGGAAAGAAAGCCTGCTTCTTTCTGCCATTCTTCACCCCTCTCTTGTCTCCCACCTGGGGCTTTTTTACAGGTTGGGTGGGGGGGGAAGGGGGGCACCCCCTCTCCACACCTCCAACCTGTAAAAAAACCCCAGCTGGGAGGTGCTGGAAGACCAGGGGATTCCCTGCTGCTGAGGGCACTGAGCTCACAGCAGCAGGGAATCCCATGATCTTAACTGAACAGCAGGGGTTTGAGAGGGGAGCACTGATGTCAGCACCCCCCTCCCAGACCCCTACCTGTAAAAAAAAATCCAGCTGGGATGCAGGGATTGTAAGGGAGAAAAAAAGGAGGCAGTGGTAAATTCAAGCTCTGTTTGAATTTACCGCTGCCTCCTTCCTTCTCCTATTCTCTCCCCTCCTCTTAGGGGGGTTATCTGGACAGGGAGGGCTATGGGCAGTGTGGGGCCCCCACTGCCCACAGCCCTCCCTTTCCAAAACACCCCACTGGGAGGAGGGGTTGTCAGGGGAGAAAGGAGCAGTCAGGGAGGAAATGTACTGCTGCCTGACTGCTCCATTCTCCCTAGCGACTCGCCTCCCAACTGGGATTTTTGACAGCTTGAGCTGTCAAAACCAGCTGGGAGGTGGTGGTGGGCAAGAACTAAGCAGGGAAACAGCCAACAGATCTCACCTGCTCCCCGGTTCAGTTCCTCTTGAACCAAAAATATCATTTTGTTTCAGGAGGACACACTGCCATTTCATTTGTTTCAAAAGGGTTTGCAACCTTATAAAATGATGAAACTGTGTGTTGTTTTTTGTAAGGTACTCATCCCTAATTGTCACTTAAAAGATATACTAAAATATTTAGGAAATGTGAGGGGGTGTACTCACTGCTGTGATATACTGTAAATCATTAAAACAACAAGAAAACTGTAGCTCTTAATTGCATAGCTGGATACAAATTTTCCCACCTAATTGTTTGTTGTTTTGCTTGCAAACTTGGATGCTATTTACAGTTTGTGTGACTATGAGAAACTTTTCTGAGCTGGGTTGATTGTTCCCACCTTTGAATTCAAAGAGATCTCTGCCTCTCTAGTGAGTGTTTCTTTTCCCACCCCCTTTCTTAAGTATGTTGGTGAGCTGTTGTTTCTTTGCTAACTGATCTGTTCAGTTAGTTGCTACTTATTTGTGCAGTAAAAAAAGCACCACACAAAATCAGTTTCAGGCAACTGTAAGTAAAGAAATGTGATTTTTAAAATTTCATCTTCCACAAATGTCTCAAAGTTATTGAGAATTTAAGTGCTACCATAGCAGAAAGGGGTGGACTTTGGGAAACTTGTAGTTATTCTCCTTTTAGTACTTCTACTGTGTAGCAAAAGGAATTTTACTGGAAATTCAAAACTTTGCAACAGGTTATGTGCCCAGAGACCACAGGAACAGACATATAGCTGAAAGTATTGTGACAAAACCCTGGAAACAGGAGTAATGAATAGAGATGGGCACGACTTAGCGGTATTCCCGTTTCCGTTTCAGTTACTCGGTTCCGTTACTCTACGGAAACGGTAACGGGAATTACTCCGCCAGACTTCGAGCTCTCGAACAATTTTGCGCGATTGTCGCGCTTGTTCCTTGCATCGCGCGCACAGAAAAAAAGTTTTTAAAAGTAAAAAAAAAAACCCGGTTCCCGGCCAAAAAGCAGGCGGAAAAATGCCTGCCGTGCCTCAGGGCACCTACCAGAGGGGTTGTTTCTGGAGGTCCCCGGCCTCCCCCCCCATCCCCCGTCCTGGGCTGCTCTGGTGGGACTCGCTGCAGGCTCGCAGCCAGCAAAAAGCCCAGTCTCGCCGCCGGCCGCCGCAATTAAAGCGCAAGCAAGCGGCACGGACGGCACAGGAAAAAACTTTTAAACTCTCCCCCCACCCATTCCCGGGCCAAAAAAGCAGGCGGAAAAATGCCTGCTTGACTAAGGGCGCAGGGCACCTACCGGAGGGGTGGTTTCTGGAGGGGGGGTCCCGCCTCCCACCCGTCCTGGGCAGCCGGACTTGCCATGCCATGCGGTGCGGGCGGGGGATCCAAAATGGGGCGGCGAACGCAATATTGTTTTTGAAATCGTGGTCCAAAAACACACAAGCACAACAGAAACACGCGAAAATTTATAAACTGCCAGATTTTTCACAGTAGCAGTGGGTTTTTTCTTGCAACAAAATGTCTCTCCTCTCCTCCTCTGTCCTCCATTTATTTTATTTTATTTTATTTTATTTACACCTGCGCAATGATGGGCTGGCCGAGTGGCCAGCCATGTGGCAGTGGACGACCATGCAAATTTTTGGAGCCATCCCACCAATCGCATGGCCACTTGGCCATGGAGACTTCTGGGATGTGCCAAAAAGCCCCCTAAAACCTGCCCTAGCCCCCTAACCCTAACCCTAATCCTTGACTCCTTACCCATACGTCACAGACTGTCTTCTTAGTGGGTCAGAGAGGCACCCAGAGGTGCAACCCACTAGCCCACCGTAACCTTACCCGTCACTAGCCTAACCCTAGCCCTTGCACTAACCCACCTTAACCCTAAGCCAGATCTACTTGCATTGCACTACACGCAAGTACAATTCCCTTCTTTGTGAGACATGGTGGTGCGAGAGCCTTAGGCATCACTTCACCCTATGGCTCTGGGTTCACTCACTGGTCTCACTGTCTGCAACTGGTATGCATATCCATATGGCTATTGCATACCATTTTGCAGCAGCAGGTGAGGAGGGGAGACCCCCATGTTGAGGGGTCTCTTGGAGCCTGCTTCCCCTTTCCTAGTGGGTGAGGATAGGAGGCACCCACGGGTGCCTCCAGGAGCCCGCTTTCCCTTTATAGCGGGCCAGAGGAGGCACCCACCCCACAGAGGTGCCTCCAGGAGCCCGCTACCCCCCAAAACCAGTACTAACGAAAATGAAAAAACGAACCGACTGATTTTTGCGAATTTTCGCGAAAAACAGAAACGACCCGAAGCGGAACCGGCCCGACTAACGACAACTCGAAAAAAATTTTTTTCGAGTCGTGCCCATCTCTAGTAATGAATATACAAATCATCAGCCAATCCCAGCAGGAGGGCGGGGAATGGTATGATATAAAAAGGGTGGAGCCTAGTCAGTTGAGGCAGTTCAGTGAGTTCAGTGAGTTCAGTTAAGTTGAGAGCTAAGAGTGCTGGGAGAGAGCACTGCTCTGTGAGAGTTCTGTCAGGCAGTGAGGGCTATACTATTTACTAGTTATTGAAGACAGGGGGGGCTGGAAGAGTTGATGAAATCTATTATATGTTAAAGGCAACGCATACCATCCTCAGATACTGTTATATTTATCGTTTTCTGAATAAACTTCATTATTGTTTCAATATATATCTCTGAGTCGGTCCCAATTCATGAGGCGATGATTTTAAAAGGTGGCAGCATTACCAAGTAAATAAAAGGTGGCAGCATTACCATTTCCATCACAATTCAGTGTGTAAAAGGGAGGTGTCATCACAAGTATCTTATGGGCTTTGTCATTTTTGAAAATGTATTTTTTGTTCTCCGTCTGTGCAATATTTTAATCTACTGAAAGCCACATAACTGGAATGCTCAGAAAGAGAAAAACAAAAAATGGATCTTGATCACAACCAAGCATTTTTAGGAAACTTCGAGAGTTTATATCTTCTAATTTCTCTCAATAAAAAGAGAGGCTGAAGAATTTTAAAACATCAGAACTGTGTGTGGTTGTTGACAAAGACAAAGATGAACAGAAGCACAGGCAAAAGGTAAAGATAAGAATAAGAAAAGCAATAATTTCACAAAGCCTCTCAGATAAACAGATTTGTACATACTGTATATTAAAGACTTTAAAACTACCAAAGAGATGCTAGAAGCACTTGAGATATTCTATTGTTTTTCCAGCTCAAAATCAGAGGCATTTTTAAAACAAGGGAACTTGTACAAGTCCATCTTAACAAACAAGATTGTGAAAATCATGTTTATACTCTGTTGACAATGTTTGACTTTTTGAATTTGACTTACTTTGGACTGACTGATACACAATAAATGGGGTTTTTCTCACAGTGTAACTGGGTGAATGTTTTGATTTTTTAAAATCTTGCATAGCAAACAGCTAAGCTTTCAAGAATGTGTCTCTTGTTTGAAGTAAGAGTGCATAGCCCCGAAGGGCTCCCATAAGACCTCAACAAAGACGGTTACTTCACGTCCTTCCTTGTTCCAAGATTACGTTCATTTCGTGATAACGTTGTTCATGGTCACGTGGTCTTGTCCCAGTTCTGTCCCTGTTTCCGTTTACCCACGGGCGTGATTGATGGTATCGTGACAACTGTTAATTCACGTCCTTGATTGATGACAATTACTGAATTTTCCTGGCTTTGTTTACCCTTTTGTTTTTGGCCCAGGCTTCTGTTTTTCGATATTTTGAATCTCCGCAACTTTGCCTTTCATGTGTTAAGCGGCAAAACTCCTGGTTTCATGCCTTCTTCCCTCTCTGCAATGCATTGTTTACACCACTGGGATTATACTGGAGAATGCAACTTCGCACTCCTGCCACTAGATGGAGAATGCATGCGTTGTGTGACGAGCACTTACTTCACCGAGACAAGACAATTCCCGAGGCCAGGGAGAGGTATGTCTCATCATGCTCTGTTCCTGGTTCAGAGCACGTAGTTTGGGACGAATTCCCACTGCCACGCAATGGATGTGGAGTAACATTTTTTCGTACCGGTCCCAAGCGGGACAGCAAACCGCAATGAGAGGGACATGAAGTAACCGTCAAAATGGCTCAAATGTCATGCTGAATGGGGGAGGCAATAGAATGGCCACACTTCACAGTCAAGCACACAACCTGATGAAATAAATGAGAATACTATCACTCTTGTAGTGTTTGTTTCGGAACTACAGCGCATAATGTTAAATGTATTTTTCTATATATTTTGAAAATGGACAGTTTGCAGGAATGAAAGATGGTGAAGGACTATCTATTTTCAAACAATTAAATACTTTGGTCTCTATAAATTAAATCTTTTAGATGAACAGCAACAGATCAACCCAGTGCAAGCTTAGAAAGAAAATGTCAACCGCATGGAACTGTGGCATTCGCACTTCACACGCAAAGATCCAAAAGCAACTCTGGAGCTGCAAAACCAAACACTTACTACAGGTATCGAGAGAAATCCACATGATTTAACCAAAACATATAGGTGTGCATTATAAAGAAGAGTGCTAGGTCCTCATTTCTGCAAAGGACTGAGAGAAGAGGCACCAGAGTGTATCAGTGGGATCTGATACAGAGTGACCCGTGTGGGCCATTCAGTATTTCAACACCAGGACATTACAGATCTACTGTCTTACCACAGAGATAGCATAAGACATACTAACAAAGCCTCTTCCAAGAGACCACTTCCAGAACACGCATAGCAAGTTCAGACTTCAACAGGATGGTTGCATGTGAGTTTGAGAAGGGGTGTTAGAAGTGAAGAATTTGTTTTAAAATTCTTTCACAATTGTCTCAGAGTGAGTTTTTGAGAATGTAAATGCCAATTAATGAGAAAGGAGTGCTCTATGGGGAACCTGTAGTTCTCCTCTGTGGATCTCTATACAGTACTCCTACTGCGTATCAAAAGAATTTTTTACCAGAAATTCAAAACTCGGCAACATCATTTTCATCCTTTCTGTTGTGAGCAGGAATTACATAGTGAGCTGTTTAAAATAGCCTAATCTAAAAGCAAAGCAAAGTACAGTGGACCCTTGTATAACAAATGGTTTGTATAACATAAAATCTGTACAACATAAACAATTCCGGAGATAGGGAAAATTTGCTTAACAGAATCTCCTATGAGGTGAATTTGTACAACATAAAATGGGATCACTCTGTTTTCAATGCATTCCTGTGGGAAATTTGTATAAAGGAAAATTTGCTTAACATAATTTCATTTGGAACGAATTAATTCCTTTATAAAAGGTACCACTGTATGCTGCTTATATGCCACCCTGCAGAGCTTAAAGCACTCTCTTGGTGGTTAGCAATTTAATTATGCAGGCCACACATCACACACATACTCCTGGGTACTCATTTTACTGACCTTAGAATGATGGAAGGTTGGGTCAGCCTCAAGCCATCTACATGGGCCCAGGACTGAACTCAGATTGCAGGCAGTCTTGACTGCATGCAGTACAGCAGTTTAACCAGTAAACTGGTTAAGAGGCAATGGTGAGTCTAGCTGCATCAGTAGTTGTTAGAGATGGGGCAGTAGAGTTGTGGACAACAGTTTTTTTCTACACAAGGTTTGGATTGCCACATGTGAAAAACATCTTTCCATGTCCCTTTCCCAACAAAATTAATCAGACTTTTGCTAATATTATTAAGTAGTACAGAAGTAAAGTACAATCCATGTAATTAGCTTTTAAAACAAGTAGTTTATAAGTAGTTGTGTTAGTCTGTACAAGCATATCCACAAAATAAAAGCAAAAAACAACAACAAAAAACAGAAAAGTATGTTTTTGCATGTTAAAGATATACAGTGGTACCTTGTATAAAGGAATTAATTCGTTCCAAATGAAATTATGTGAAGCAAATTTTTCTTTATACAAATTCCCATAGGAATGCATTGAAAATGGAGTAATCCCATTTTTATGTTGTACGGATTTCCCCCATAGGCGATTATGTTTAGCAAATTTCCCCTATCTCCAGAATTTTTATGTTGTACAGATTTTATGTTATACAAGCTGTTTGTTATACAAGGGTCCACTGTATTACAATTCCAATACCTCTAAAAGCCAGGTATAAACCATGCAAAACAATGCAGTTTGACTGCTTGTTAGAAACTGACCAGCTGTGGCATTTGCCTGAGGTCCCCTGGGAGTGAATTCAATAACAAAGGTAGTGCTAAGTAGAAAGACCTGTCCCTAGTATTTATTTACCAACCTAGCTGCTTAGGCTGGTGGTACGTGCAAGAGGACTCTCGCGAAATATGGACATATATGGGAAAAGTTCCCCATTTGTTCAGGGCTTCATAAAACTAGATTCTAGAAGTGAGCTGCAAACCAAATTTGAAGCTGCTGTAGTTGTTGCAAAACATACTACACCTGAAAATATTTCTCAAGGGCTCTCAGGTTGAAAGTGGTTCCAGCAAGACTGGGAAACATTAAGTTTCCACATCTGTCTGATTCCAAAGCAATTCTCAGCCTTTTGTGATTTCCATGCAGTTCTGATATCAACAGATTGTAAATGATGGAGCCTAATCCTTTTATTCCAGATGATACTTGAGTGCATACATTCTCGAACACTGTTAGTAATCTGGTACCCTCTTGAGAAAGGCTAAGTAATTTGGATGCAAATGCTTTTATCTAGGTCTTTTGAAACCAGCTAAGTTAGTGCTCCTGCATTAATTCAGAGATTTCTGCCTCAGATACAAACTTGCCCTTCTCAAATAAATATCTTACTCCACACACAGACTATATTTCCTCCATTGCCTTGCATTTGCCTGGGCCCACAGGAAGTAGATGGTCAGAAAACAGAAGCCAGCTTTTTGGACAAGGATCTCCACGCTATTAGCATAGTTCTTAAAAAGAGATTATGTATTCCCATTAGCTTGGATAATTTAAAAGGTAAAAAATGGATAATAGTCGATAAAGTGAGAGAATTAGGCATTAGTTCCACTGAGATCCAGGGAAAAGACTACTCATTCCCGACAGTGTGGATTAATAGTTCCATAGCAAGGAGTTACAGTACACTTTCAGATTTTAATACCTCTCTCCATTTTAATTTGCCCATAAGTAATGTCTTTGCTAATCAAAGATTTATTACCTTGGCTATTAAAAACTCCTAATATAGTTTGCCATTTCAGGAAATAATAATATAAAAATCTTAGAACTGCAGAGCTGGAAGAGATCTGATGGATCATCAAGTTCAGCCCATCCAAGGGGTACAGTGGGGAAGGGGCTGCAAAGCCCCAACCTCTGGCCAAAGACCTAAATCAAGAAGTTCAAAGCCTTGTGTGTATGTGTGTGTGTTGTGTTGTTGCAGTCGTGACCGACTCTTCGTGATTCCATGTCCATGGAGTTTTCTTGGCAGGAATACTGGAGTGGTTTGCCAGTTCCTACTCTAGCTGTCTACAGCACCTGGTATTCCCTGATGGTCGCCCATCCAAGTACTAACCAGGGCCGACCCTGCTTAGCTTCCGAAATCAAGCGAGATCGGATGTGCTTAGGGCTGTGCTCGTGGTCTGGGGTTCAATCTTAGGTAGCTGGCTCCAGGTTGATTCAGCCTTCCATCCTACCAAGGTTGGTAAAATGATCACCCAAGTTGGAGGGGGGGTTGGGGGCACAATGCGTAGTCTGCATAATGAAATTCTAAACTGCTCAGAGTGCTTTAAAGCACTATGAGGTGGTTATATATAAGCAGCATGCTTCTAAAGTGGATGAATCGGTATCAGGGACACGAAGATGGGTTTTTAAGATACATAAGTTCATATTTTGAAGCCCACTGATTTTTTTCTTAAAATTTTTGTAAGCAGGTTCTAAAGCGGATATACTTGATATGGGTTACAGTACATCGAATTACTGGAATGCCATCCATAAATGAGTTTTTAATATAACACTTGATTTTGGTTATTATTCTATTTCACTTTAGGACTATTTCACATTGAAAAGATCATAGTTCTTCTCTTCATCTTACACAGGAGGCAGGGCATTTGTAAATACAGCAGCTCATGATGCTGTGTTGCATCAAATCAATTTTCAAGGTTTTCTAGTCAATTTGTTGTGAGTTTTTCAGGCTGTTTGGCCGTGTTCTGGAAGTTTTTCTTCCTGACATTTCGCTAGGCTCTGTGGCTGACATCTTCAGAGGGCAACTTGCTCAGGGAACTAGGAGCACAGAGTACAGAGAGAATTTCTAGTTCCCTGAGCTACTTGCCCTCTGAAAATGCCAGCCACAGAGTTAGGAGAAACATCAGAAAGAAAAACTTCCAGAACATGGCCAAACAGCCAAAAAAAAATCACAACAGCTGTCAGATCCCGGTCGTGAAAGCCTTCGAGAATACATTTTCTAGTCAGTATTTTCTTCTTGTACATTTCTCGCTTAATTCCCTTAACTGATCCACTGTGACAATCTGTGCTTTTGTTTCTCTTTATGCATCCAGGTATTGTAGCGTTCTGCATTTTACATGTTTTATGAATTCTTTGTCTTCATTCATTCAGTTTCGTATTTCTTCATAGCAAGTGAACAATCTTTGTACAGCTGTTAACAAAATAATTTACTGAAAGGATATTAAAACTGTTCAAAGGCAGGTAGCTGCTTAATAACACGCATGTTAATTTTGGTGCAGTGATATATTTATCGTTTTGAGGAGAGAGAGAAAAACATTCCAGTCTATCAAGTGCCAGGAAGGCGTCCAGGGAGAGAAAAGAAAGTGAACTTTTAGAGTTGATGTTTTGGATATTTATTCAAAATCTTCTGTACCTAATCTTTTTGACATGAATCTAGTTTATCTAATACAAATATAGGTGAAGATTTAAAAAGTTAAGGCAGCTTGCCAGCGGAGTTGTTTGGCATCTGGATCCAGCTCTGCGGTTCCATGCCGATGATGGTGATTTACAAGAGCTTTTAAAAAAGAAATTGGTTGCCATTACAGTTCTAAGGTAGGAAACCGGCTGGTTGTAGTAATAGTTATGATTGTAAAAAAGTGATTTTATATTCCCTCTTGCCAATGAAACCCTAAATTATTGTTAGTCGCTTTCAGGGGGAGCCCTACAAACTGCTAGGCTGTGGTACAAAACACACACTGTTCTCCCATCCACCTCATTCTTGCCTCAGCACTAGAAAAGAGACCAAGACCGCAGCCTTATGTCACAGTTGTCTCCTCCTTCACAATTTAGTAAGACACCACACTTCTAAGAACGTAGAAACATCAGAACATAAGAAGAGCCATGCTGGATCAGGCCAAAGGCCCATCTAGTCCTGCTTCCTATATCTCACAGTGGCCCCACCAGATGCATCTGGGAGCGCACAAGACTAGATATCTGTCTCCTGATACCACTCCCCTGCATCTGGTCCTTGAAGTACCCCTGTTTTAAGCTTGGAGATTACACATCTCTATCATGGTTTGTTATCTGTGTTGGACTTTTCCTCCAGGAATCTGTCCAATCCCCTTTTGAAGGCATCCAGGCCAGATGCCATCACCACATCCTGTGGCAGGGAGTTCCACAGACCAACAATGCGCTGGGTGAAAAAATATTTTCTTTTGTCTGTTCTTACTGTCCCAGCCCTCACTTTGAGTGTATGTCCCCTAGCTCTGGAACTAAAGTAGTAACTAGGAAGTTATAGTTATGCTGGAAAATAAATAGAAATATATTTTGTTATATCGCAGTTATATTGTAGCAGTTACATCTTTGCTATTGGGGGAAAGAGTTCCAAACAAATGCACTGTTTATACAATTACCTTCCAGCTCTGGTTTGGATAATTACAGCTGGATTTCAAGTATCTGGACTCATACTGCCCTACGGTATCCCTTCCTCGATGTCATTTAACATTTACCCTTAAATATTGACTTTTAATGGTGTAAGCCACCTTGGGTCCTTGTTAAGGAGAAAGGTGGGGTGAAAATATTTTAAATATATTAAAAAACAAATATAGGGAATTGAAATGTAATTGTCTATGTTCCATTCCAGCTCATTTCCTGTGCTTCAGACTGTTAACAACCACTCAGCCCTGAAAATTAATTTGTTTAAGCTCAATCAGTAGTCAAGCTTAAGGGATTTCATTTGAGCACAGCTCCAATGAAGTTCAAATCAGGAATCTCAGATGTGTATATGTTCTCTGAGAATTTGGCAAAAGTTTTGTTTATTTCCTTCATGGACCATCTTTTATACAAAGAACAGGGTTTCTGTTTAGCTTTTTCTTCAGCGTTATTGCTAATAGTCTAAAGGTTTTGCTGCCAAATACATATCAGCTTTTGTTTAAGTAAACTAATGCTTCTGTGTACACTAATTTATTTGCCTCACTTGCTTCTGCTGATCTGTGTTATATATTGTTTGCTATTACACTTTGTGTCTGCATTAACAGTGCTGCATTAGTTGCCTGTCATAATCGGTTTAGGATACCTTCTTCCTGAATATGTAGTCCTGCAACCTGTTAGAGGTTAGAAGCACAGCACATCTAGCTTTAGAGAGGGTGCAAGGGGAAAGATATGGATACTTGCTGCAGAAGCTTCTGGTTTTAAATCACTGTAAGGTATGCACAGTGTGGGGTCTTTAGTTGCCAACAATGGATGCATGTTGGGGCTTCCATCAAAGATGTGGGATGGAAGTAAAATTCCCTCATCAGGGTGTCTAATTGTTTGAGACCTGCATTACATAATTTATGTCCATATAGACACCAGTGCTGCTTCCTTCCTTCCCTAAATTACCAGGTGCTGTAGCATATAACGACTCATGGATGTCAACCATAGGCAACAGCACAAAATATGTCAGAATTAAAATGGAAGAGAACAATGGAAGGTCTAGACTCCAGTAACAAATTTAAAGTCAACTGGTTCCTGTCCCCCCGCCCCCCAAATATGCATCATTGCTGTGTGTTTGGCACATTGATACTTTTTCAGATTTAAAAATGAGAGCAGTAGCAGCCACTACCAAGCAGCAACTATCAAGGTTGGTGATTTCCTCCTCCACCACTGCCGTCCTGTTAAGCCTCACTCACCGGAGAGAGATGCCTTAGTGTCTTCTGGAGCACCATGAGCTGGGCCGCCTTCCTGGGGCAGCTGGCACTGGCGCTCCTGGCCACTCGCGTTGGGCGGTATTGGCAACTAGGCAACCCCCTACTCAATAAAGGTCTCATTCTTTGGCTGGGGCATGCACTGGACATTGGCAAAGATGCTGCCACATTCCTGTCTGACATGCGGAAGAAGCATGGTGATATTTTCACAATTCAAGCTGCAGGGAAAATTTGTCACCATATTGCTGGATCTCCATTCCCCTATGATGTGGTGCTGCAGGAGTCCCACTCCAAGCTGGACTTCAGACAATATGAACATCTTTTGATGGACATAATGTTTGACGTCAGGCTCCCAGATTGTGACCCCAAGGAAGAAAAGACATTATTAAGACAGACTCTTCAAAACCAGAATCTCTCCTACCTGACAAAAGCAATGTCTTTCAATTTATGGAACGTTTTGCTTTCTGACTCAAGCAAAAACAGCCCACAATAGAAAGAGGAGGTATGGTAACATTCAAGCTTCCTTTCGCTATGACACCTACTCTCTGTTTCTTGGTTTGCAACCAATTCTCAATCCATAGGAAGACCTGCCCTATTATTCCCTGACTGTGGAGCTTTCTCAGCAGCCTTTAGTGAGGGACTATGGCAAATACCTTCTGAAAATCCAGATGGACAGTATCCATTGGCTCCCCTGCATCCACAAGTCTGTAGATCTTTCGAAAAAATTCTACAATTTTTGTGAGGCAAGACTTACCATTCTAGAAGCCATGCTGATTTTTGCTCAGAAAGGCTTGTTCCTCTAATGTGTTTTAAGATTTTATTTTGGATGAGACTTTCCGCTATCTTCCCTGGAAGAGACGTTAGGATAACCAGCCTGTAGCTTCCCAGGTCCCTGCTCCCTTCCTTTTTAAAGATTGGCATGATATTTGCTCTCCACAGTCATTTAGCATGTCAGGAAACCTGGCCTCGCTTTCTTGACCCAAGCACACATTGTGAGGATAATTGAAGTCCACCATGATTACAATGGACTTGACCAGTCTCCTGGAGACAGTGGAAGACAGGAGGGCCTGACATGATCTGGCCCATGGGGGTCATGGAGAATCGGGCATGACTTAATGACTGAACAACGACAATGATTACAATCCTGTTCCTCTAGGACACCTCTCTGATTTGTCTCCTCATTTGAAGGTCCCACTCAAGATTTTGATCTACAGGATGATAGCACCACACACACACACACACACACTATCACAGTGGTGGTGAACCTTCGGCACTCCAGATGTTTTAGACCATGACTTCCAGAATTCCAAGCCTAGACTGCCAATGAAAAAGGACTGTGGGAGTTGTGGTACAAAACATCTGGACTGGAGTGTTGAAGGTTCGCCACCACTGCATTATCACATTGTTCCTTGGGCCTGGTAATTTAACCTACAATGATGCTATGATGGGAGTCTTCTTTGACATAGATGGAAACTCCACCACCAGACACACCCCTCCTTATCCCTCCTATAGTGTTTATAGACTAGAATTGCAGTATCTCGCTGGTTCTCTGCATTCCACCAGGTTTCCGTTATGGCCAAATATATCAATGTTGTCCCTAGCCACCAAATGTTCCAGCTCTCCCATCTTTGCTCGCAGGCTTCTGGCATTTGCATAGAAGTG
Organism: Phrynocephalus guinanensis; assembly: GCA_037367245.1. NCBI lineage: Eukaryota > Metazoa > Chordata > Lepidosauria > Squamata > Agamidae > Phrynocephalus > Phrynocephalus guinanensis. The sequence goes on from CM074734.1 coordinate 30,613,760, forward strand.
CCTGTGTCTGGGGTCGCCCAGGAAGGGCTGCTTCTTTGTTCCTCTTTTTTTCACAGCTTCTCATTCCATTGGATGAACTATCACATCACATCACTCGCCCAGTCCTACTTCATACCCTGTCATCCCTTTATGGTTCTCTACTCAATCCACCCTCAGTCCACGGGGATGAAGATTCCCGAAATGGATGCCTCTTGGCTTCTGACAGCTTTCCCCTCAGATTTAGTTTAAAAGCTGTTCTGCCACCTTTTTAATGTTGCCCGCTAGCATTCTGGTTCCATTTTGGTTCAAGTGGAGTCCTAGTACTGTGTGCCTTTTTGTCCAGAAGTAAACCATGTTTTGGGATGGCGGGGTGGCTCAGCGGACTGGGGCACTGAAACAGTGAGCTGCAAAGCTGGCAGCTTGGTGATTCGAATTCTGCGTGCAAAACAGTGGAGTAAGCTCCCACTGTTAACACCAGCTCCTGGCAACTTAGCAGTTTGAAAGCATGGAAATGCAAGTACAGTGGTCCCCTGCCATTTCACATTTCATATACTGCACTCCTGGTATTTTGCAGGACCGCAGTATATAAAAGGCAAGGCCCCCTGGGTTAAGCTGCTTGGGCCTGTTTGAGGCCTCCTGCACTTACCCCAGGCCTGGCGTTGCCCTGAACGGGCCTCCAACGGGCTTCCTGGACCTGTCAGAGGCCGCAGAAGTCTTTCCGGGAAACTGGAAGTGATTTCCAGAAAACCAGAAGAGACTTGTGGATCGCTGGAAACCACTTTTGGTGCCTCCAACAGGCCTGGGAAGCCCATTGGAGGCCTGTTTGGAGCAGCATCAGGCCTCAGGTAAGTGTCAGGAGCCCCCAGAGAGGCCCCCAGCCCTGACCTGACTCAAGCATTTGCATATCGCAGATTTTCCAATTATCGCAAGTTGGTTCAGGTCCATAACCCCCGCAATAGGTGGGGGATTACTGTAAATAAACAGATACCGCCGTTAAAAAGCGGGAAGGTAAACAGTGTTCCATGCAGCCATGCCAGTGACACAGACACATACTTGCACAACACTGGCTCTTTGGCTTGAATACGGAGATGAGCACTGCCCCTAGAGTTGGACACGACTAGCACGCATGTGCATGCGGGAACCTTTATCTTTTTTTTTAAAAAAAGCCATGTTTAACTTAATAAGAACTACTACTGAGTTCATACAAGCAGAACTGCAAGCTGAGTTACCTCTTGGGAACAAGCCCTGATGAATTGAATGGGGCTCTCTTTAAAGTATGCAGACTCTGCCTTATTCTATCTAAATATCTGAGAAGGCAAGAATGACATGGAAGTGGGGGAAAAAGATTTGCTTTGGATTCCTGTGGCCAAGAAGCATTCCAGAGAGCCTCTGTCTTCCTCCCTGTGGCTCCTTTCTCTCTCCCTGTCACATTTTCTCTCCGTGTTGCTTCTCTCTCCCCTCCCCATCCTCCTTGGCTTCTCTCTTGCACATTCTCCATGCTTCTTTCTCTCTGTCCATGTCCATAACTCCTCTCCTTCGCTCGCTCGCTCTTTTTTCCCTTTGAAATTCCCCTTTATTCTCTCTCTGTCTCTCCTTAACCTCCATGGACTCTCTCTTTCTCTTTGTTCTCTCTCTCTCTCTCTCTCTCTCTCTCTCTCTCTCTCACACACACACACACACACACACACACACACACACACACACACACAACCCCCCCACACACACACACTGCTCAACCCTCCTCCCTTTAGCTGTCTTGTGGCTCCTTTATCTCTTCCTTCCTCACCTGGCATGGTTCCTTTGTGTATGTGCTCATTTCCCCCCCCCCAAAGACACTCACTCCGGTGGTAGGATGCCCTCTCTAACCTCTTGTCCAGAAGTAAGTCTCATTCATCTCAGTGCGACTCGCTAGTTTCCTGTGGTGCATGCAAGACGTTTGGGCAACGGATATGCAATATTTACTGCAGCAAGAATATGCAACCAGTGTGAAACAGGCAGCTTTAAGGATCTGTATCTTCTAAATGGCAGGCTAGATCAACGTCCAATAAAAAAATCTTGCAGCAGGAATCACTTTCATTTCAGGAAGAAATAGTAAGTATTTCGAAAGTAACTGCACAATTTGCTATGAGCTGTGGAAAAAAGGGTAGCAAATTATGCCCAAAACAAGCTCATACTATTTACTACCACACTGCGAAATATGGTTCTAATTCAAGAACCGGTTCAAAAGTTATAATGTTTTATTTGGATACCATCCTATCAGTAATGGTTTATGGAATGCTATTTTGACTGGTCATGCAGTATTAGACTAATATATGCTAACTTTTACTTTATAGTAACATGTGTTTTCATTGTTAGGCTGCAGTCCTAAATTCTTGGGAGTCACAGGAAGAAGTGGAAATCTAAGATCTCAGTAAAGCCTTTTTGGAGAAGGAGATGGAACTTGGAAGCTCCACTCCATCTATCATAAAAAGAAAATTGTAGGGTCGTGGGGACCTGAGAAACAGGATGGCAAATGAATCCATTTATGAGACCGCAAGTGTAGCCTACAGAACTGGTCCAAATAGCACGAAATGTACCAACTGAATTGACAGCCAAGTGAATGGCCTCAGCAGTACATATACCTTGTGGCTGCTTGTATCAGTTCCTAAAAAGGATGAAAATGAAACATTTTTGACACATGTGATTGAGACCCAAGATTAAAAGACTAACATAGAAAGAGGCATTTGAGTTTATATAACAACGCTGACTGTTTGGGCATTGTTCACATCTGGCAAAACATTTTTGGGAGACTATAATTAGATTTTGAATATGACTTGTAGCATGAGGGAGGGGGCAGATTCATAATCTACCCTGTCCACATACTAATTAGGCTGTATGCATTAATCTCTACAGTAACAGTCAGTCGATGAAAACCAGTAGTAAGTCACAACCAAGGTAGGCCAACTGTATCAAGAAAAATTTGGCAAGTCAAATCCTCCATGTGTTCTATTGATTTCAATTGGCCAGTCTTCTAATATAGCCAAAGGACTCCTGGAGATCTGTTTGCAACCTCATACACTAGCTGTAGTTTGTGACTGTATTTATCAAGCACAAACCAATTGTTCTTTCCAGACTTTGAATTCAAAGCAATCCCCATCTTCCTGCGGAGTGTTTTCCTCCCTTCTATTTATTTATTTATTTATTTATTTATTTATTTATTTATTTATTTATTTATTTATTTATTTATTTATTTGTTTGTTTGTTTGTTTGTTTGTTTGTTTGTTTGTTTGTTTGTTTGATTTCTATACCACCCTTCTGACATTGAGGTCACTCTGGTAGGTTTACAGCAAACAGCATCAGCTATAACAATACAGGCAAAATGATATAACACAACAGCAAATAATTATCATGCATCATAATAACAAATAATTGTGATACAGTTAAAACTATTAAGAAAATTAAACCAAAAAATTAAAATCTAATTAGGCACTCTGTCAGGTAGCGTGGCCCTAACCTGTTTAGGATTTCAGTTAACCTGGTTTCCAGTGGACGCGGTGACGGCAACTCTTGTAAATCATTTAGATTAGTTTAACCCATGTTGCAATTGTCCTGACAGCTCTTCCAGATGGAACATTTGTTCCCCATAATTATAGCAGATTCATTCATGACATGATCAGCACAGTTGGACCCCCATATCCACAGAGAATCCATTCCACGGTCAACCAAGAATGCCTGAAACCATGGATAATAGCAAACATGTACGGAAGCAGGACAACGACCACAAGGCCCTCCCCTTGTATGTCATATATGTGTGTGTGTGTGTTGTGTCGTGACTCGTTACAGTCATGACTGACTCTTCATGACTCCATGTCCATGGAGTTTTCTTGGCAGGAATACTGGAGTGGTTTGTCAGAACCTATTCCAGGCAAGATCGGATGTGCTAAGTTAGGGCATCTAGGCAGCATGTCATATATATGGCTGCAGTAAATCACAGATAGCCAACCCCATGGACATTGATCCTGTGGATCCTACTATGTTATTTCAACCATCAGTACAATGTAAGGTACATCTTGGTATGAAAAATTCTGTTTTCATGTGCTTTTTGTCCTTCACGGGAAGGCACGGTTTCTTTTAGTTGCAGTTAGTTCTGGATGGCGGGAGGCAAAGTTTAGCACTGTTGGGGGTTTTCGTTTTATTTCCATAGTCAGACTGTCTCCGTTAGAAGCTTACAATTTTCTCTCAATTAGCACAGGGATATATGCAAACCCTGTCCCCGGCTCCAAAATACGGAAGCTCTAGAAGAGAAAGTTCCAGCAGAGAGATGGATCTTCTTTTCTTTCTTTGCAAATTTATTAAAGGATTTCCAAGGCCTCCTGCAGAGAGAAGTAGTTTTCTGAGAAACAGCTCATGTTCGTGAAGTCTAGGTGTAAAACACAGTAAGCCCTGCACTTGGGGAAAAAAAGCTGATATGGAGCTGGAGTCTTCCGTTCTACCGCTTCAGTGTTGCCAAGTTACAGTTCGACACTTTTCAAGGAGTTCTGCAGAAGCTGGGGCCACATTTGTTGGCCTTGCTTCACTTTTTTGCAGTGGCAGAAAATGCAAGAGGAGGTTGTGTTTAGAGTGTATAGAGGCTGCATACTACGTCTCACCATTCTTAGCTAAGAGCTTGCTGCTTCTTTGAGGCTGATTATTTTGCTGCTATCTCTGATAGAAAAAAGAAAAGAAAAGCTCCACAGTATTAAGTGAAATTGCCATCTCATTGACTGGCAGGCCTTACCCCAGTGGGGGAGGATTACTTCAACAGTTTCTCGGTTGGCAGAGGCCACATGATTTAGTGTTTGTACAAGAGAGGTTAAGCAGGGGACTGAGGTTAACTATGGAGGGATAGCGCTCCATTTTCTTACTTGACTCTTAAGACTGTCAGCACTTAGTAACGCTGGAAGAAGGATAATGAATGAATGAATGAGCACTGACAGCACTGCAAAATAGCCTGGTTTTAGGCCAGCTTTCGTTCTCCACGTCTCTATTCTCTGGCAGCAGCCATTAAACCATGAGACAAATTCCCCTGGGAATCCCGAGCAAAAATATTTCCAGCCTGCATCGCAGATACTCATGCATTGGTTTTCTGGTACTTTTCACCACTTCTGCCATATTCTTTTTATCAGGGCCAGTTCTGCCATTAGGTATAGTATGCCGTCCAGGCATCAAAGGGATAGCTATTAAATAAGATTTATTGTCAAGGAGCAGGAGAGGTGCTTTTGTGGTTTTTTATAGCCTTACTTTCAGTCCAACCCTGGGCAGTGGGACTTGGGCTGAGTATCTCATTTCCTGCTTAACATCAGGTGGCAAAATGTCTTGAGTCTACCATGTTCTTTGTTCTGCAGCTCGGCCCTTCAAACAGGAGCTACAGGGAAACCGAAGCACCTGGCCCTGGGAAAACTGCTAGCTAATAAGTGGCTCCAGAATAGATAACATATTCCAAGCAAGTTTACCAGAGGATTGGAATCTATTCCAGCTACTGTCACTGTAGGAATATAAGGGTCTAGTTCATACTGAGGCCGGAAACAGACATTATAGGTGGCCTACAGTTGGAGCTAAAAGCACAGTAACCTTGCAGGGAGGAGACTGAGACAGCCCTTCCATATTTTTGGGATCAAACTTCAAAATAATCCTGTGCTGTAGCCCTGACAGCCAAACCAAGCAAGCTAATCCAGCTATTGGAACAGCTAGATTTATGACAGTTAGAGCTGTTCGGCAGTGGAATATGCTGCCACAAAGGGTGGTGGAGTCTCCTTCTTTGGAGGTTTTTAAGCAGAGGCTGGATGGCCATCTGTCGGAAATACTGTGATGGGAGTTCCTGCATGGCAGGGGGTTGGACTAGATGGCCCTTGAAGTCTCTTCCAACTCTATGATTCTATAGATTAGCCAGGATAATCCTGGGAGTGAGAAAAAGGTCACATTGTAGCATTCAGATGCTCACATCTGCTTAGAATCTCCGGCAGCTGTCCAGAATTCAAGGCAGGGTTGCTTCTTGCTTGGAGTTCCCTGGTTTCCCCTCCACAGAGTTAACCAGTCCCGACCCTGATACTGCTCAGCTTCAAAATATGATTAGATTAGTGGTGTGTGAAAATTAAAACACCCACAAAAACCCCACCCTGATGGGATCCCATTCAAGTACTAACCTATGACAGATTCAGTTTAGCATATGGAAGCAGGTTAAAGATCAATGTGGAGTAGTATCTACCAGAGGTGGCCCAAATGCTTCACTCTTCCTCCATATCAGGTGGAAAATACAGAGCTTCCCCCGCCATTTCCCAATGCCAAAGGGGGTGGGAAAAGAAACACACAGAGAGAGGGAGGGAGTGAATTGAGGGCTGCACCATCTCTGCACTCTTCTGAGCCACTGGCAGACACCTGCTTGTTTATTTGTTGTTCTTTGGTGTGCATATCTACTAGGAGTCTTCTGGAGCTGAGATATCCAAAAGAAGCTACCTGAAACTGCTGTTTCTTCTCTGGATGCAAGAGGACTCCTTGGAGACAAGTATTTCTCATTCTTCAGCCATCAATGCCACTCATGGTGCTCAAGCAGGAGTTGGACTGGCATGCCCTTCCATGACGGTGTTCAAATGCTGCTTTAAGGGTGTTTTGGTTGTGTCTGGTTTTCATAAGTGGCAGAATATGTTGCACAAACTCTTTGAACAGATCACAGTCCCTTTTCATAAAGAGCCAGCCTTATGCCCAGGTTTCTTTGAAGCTTTCTTCATTAATGCTAGTAATCATGTGTCATCCAGTCAATTGGTATTTATGGCAAACTACTGTGTTTTCAAGGTCTTCCAGGTAGAGAGGGTCCAGAAATGGTTTGTGACTCCCTTCTTTGGGGGGCATGCTGGGATTGTGTAACTTGCCCAAGGAGACACAGACTGGCTCTACTTGGGGGGGGGGGCACAACGGGGAATCAAACTCTCAATCCTTGTCTCCCCTGCCAAATACTTGATAAGAAGCAGTCTAATGGAGTCTCATTGCTATTTGTTATGCCAGAAACTCTTGTTCAGCAAATGGTTATTACTCTGAGCCAAGATGTGTAACCAAATCCCTGTCTACCATCTGACCACCCCTTGTAGTGGTGGTGTGCCTTTATGGGCAGGGCTGGTGATCTTACTAGGCAAAGTGAAGTAAGTAGTCACCTCATACAACAAGTTTTAGAGGGTATGGTGACTTAAGCTGTGGTGTGGTGCTGGAGGACAAATAGAGGTGTGTGAAAGGCCAGCATTCTCCACTGAATCCAAGAGCCAGATGTAGGACTACTCAATTCCATGTGGATTCCATGCAGGGAGAGCAATCTCAGGGTACTTGGCAGTAGAGGAGGAGAACATTTGGTGATTATGTGTAAAGTGGTTCTAAAGCCATGGCATCCAACTCCACCTGTTTCAATCTAGCCCCAGGGCGCCGTGGGAGAGTGTCTATATGTGTGTTGCATTTCTGTAATTTTGGTGGACCAGAAGGTCAGGAATGAGGGAAGAGGGTGAGGGAGAATTCCAGTGGGTACATGCAACTTAAGCCAGTCATGCTATTTGGATTTGTGGTGAGCCTTCCACAAGACTCAGCAACAGCACACAGCTTGGAACAACTCCCCACACACCATACTTGTGAGGGGTAAGTCCACAGGGGACGAGAGACCTAGTGGGAATGGCAAGGATGGCTTCAGTTACAGGGCACATTTCACCATCTGCTCAGCCTCCTGGAAATGGTCTTTTCTGGTTCTTGTTATCTTCATTATCTCCAAATTATCTACTTTCCTGGATTTTAATTATCTAGAATCTGGTCCCATTAGCCCAGATTTGCCTCATGCGGGTCCCCCATGACCAGCTGGCCTAAAAGCTATTCTGAACTCCTTCCAATTTTTGCCTGCTTTGCTCTGTGACCTGACTGAAATTTCATGGCTTGCCCTTTGATACTATATGGGTCCTCCTTGTGACAGCACATGACACCACCTCCTGATCCACCCAAAGCTTGCATGTTGCTTACAAACAGAGCATGCTATCTTTTAAAAAAGGGCTAAATCAAGATTTAACTGCCAGGCCAGTTGACTTATAGGGGCAGAATGGGACTTTCCCCCTTTTCCTCAGGTAGCAGAATATGTTGGCCTGGCTATGTTTATGGCTGACCTGATCCCGATCCTGTAAGCTTTGGATCTGAAGTGCTCAGAATGCTTTTAAAGTCCCCTTGTGTCAGGCAGAGGCTTTCCATTCTTCATTCCCTCCCCAGCTCCTGCTTTCTTCAGTAGCAATGCCACCTCTGTTCTCCCCTGCATTTTCACATCTGACAATTTTTATTAACACAGGGAATTGCCTCAGAATTGATACTGATTTGGTGTTCTGGGCCTAGAATGGCCATTTCAGCTGTTATCAAAAACAGTGATGGTGGAATGAGTTCCAGGGTCTCTAGACTGAAAAAGACGAATTGGATTAAATTTAAAGTGGAAAGTGAGAGATTGTAGTTCACATACGATTTACAGGAAAACAATCAAATGTGTAACGTGCGGCAACAAGAAGTGTCAGCCAGAAACCACAACATCTTTTGAGAAATCATTTACTCATGTGAGCGCTTTCCAGAGCTTGATCCCTTTCCAATGAGTTCACGAGAGTTGACAGAACATGAAGGAATGTTTTATGGCCTTGGGATCATTCTTTCATGTTCATCCTAACATCTGTCCAATGGAGGACCTCATTAATGATAGAACAATTTCATAAAGATTTGAGAAGCCCTACCCATCAACACCACACTGATGATAGATTCAGTGGCTTTACTAAGCTTCAGGAGAAGGGAGCGCTGTGGAATAAAATGCAGCGCTTAGTATCATGACTGCAATCTTGCCTACTTTCACATGATGCACAGCAGAAATTGTGGTGAAGGAAGATGCCAATTTTAAAAACATAAAGTCGATTGGGAAAAAATACTTTTTTGAATTGTGTTGTTTGCAATTCTTTCACAAAATAATGTACTTTTCTCAAGAGCACAATAACAACTGATGATGACTGCATTCTTTTGTGTCATTATGCCAGTAGAGTGTGTAAATGCACTGGCAAATGCACACGGAGGCTACATAGACAGGGCTAATTACCGTATAACTGAAAGACATGTGTGCAGGTCTCTATTGGTTGTGTAGGTGTTGTTGTTGATTTGTGAAGTCTGATCCTGTGCAGTTTTGCATGTAGAGTATGGATGTAAATAACCATTGGCTTTGTTTGGACCCAGTAATAAACCATAGTTTACTGCTGTGGGGACTAAATGCAGAGAATCACCATGCACCTTCTCTCATTTTCTATTTTGGCACATCTTGGACAAGTTCAGAAGCGTCCTTTTTTTAAAAAAATCACTGAAGTTGAGTGTCATGTTTTTTTCCAGATTACCCCCAGCCAGCATGGTTTATGGCCTTTTTCAGACTCTATTTGAAATTAACCACATTAATCCCCAAGTAATTCGTGTGCATAGTATTGTGGCCTTTGTATTGGCAAAAAATAAATAAAGCCCCGACCATGCTAAAAATAAAAAGAGAAAAAGTAAAAAGTAAAAACAAATGAAACAAACAAAATACAAAACATTTTTTTAAAAATTGTATTAAACGAAACGAAATGAAACGGGGGCGGAGTAACGAATAATGAAACGAAATGCCATTTTGGCATTTCGTGCCCATCTCTAATGAAAGACTATATTGTCACATTTTATATTTGCTAGGTTAATTGAGATACCTGTAGCATTGTTCATTGACCAGAATTCAACAGTATTGGTACTCCTGCAGTGGTAGATTGCTACTGGTTAAAAAACTGCCACATGTATCCTTCACAGCTCGCACAACTGGTACACAATGAGATTATAGAAGCGGCAACTTGCTATGTATCAGCAATTCAATGTTGTAATTTATAAAATTGCACTTGCAATGGCATATCTAACCAATATAATTGTGAGCATTCTCATTTATTTCAGTATAGCTTTTTCCCATCATCACCTTCGGTGTAATATCTTCTTGCGTTTCGCTTCCAACCTGATTTGCATCTCCCTTTTTTACCATTTGTTTCCAAAGCATTGCAGGACCTCCCCTTACAACAGTGAATATTCCTAGGGCCACCATTCAATCAGTGTCCCCAGTACTGATGTCACTTCCTGTTTGCAATAGAATAGCCAGGGCTTGTATCACAGCTGATGCTTTGTCACTGGCCTGACAGCACTCTGGTAGCACTGTGGGGACTTCACTGATGCCCAGATCTCACAGTGACTTGCCCACAACATTTTAACACATAACATCTATATTCCACTGCACTCTCATCTTTACCTCTCCTATGGGCATCAAACCCATGCATCCTTCATAAGCACTGTGAGATGCTCACTGAACTGTTGAGTGGCAACATAACAAGCCAATGTAGTGCATGCAAACATCCCTGATTCAGTCTCCAGCTTCTGTGCCTTTGTGCTCCCTGAGAGTTGTAGTCTCATTGCTTTTGAGGCTTCATAGAGAGCACCAGCTGAAGAACTATAACCCCCAAGAAGCACCATAACATTCGGGGGGGGGGTATATTAACAAGTGGTAGTAGGCCTAAAACAGCAGTGCACCTTCCAAGACAAGGCCATGGTCCAGTTGAGTGGTATATACAGTGGACTCTCATATAACAAATGGTTTGTATAACATAAAATCTGGACAACATAAAAAATTCCAGAGATAGGGGAAATTTGCTTAACAGAATAGTCAATGGGGGCAAATCCGTACAACATAAAAATGGTCGCGATTAAGGATTACTCTGTTTTCCATGCATTCCTATGGGGAAATTTATATAAAGGAAAATTTGCTTAACAGAATTTCATTTGGAACAAATTAATTCCTTTATACAAGGTACCACTGTAATTGTTTGTAGGTTTATGGCCTGGAGTTCCCAGAATTCTGCCTAGAAAATTCTAGGAGTTGGAATTCAAAAAATCTGAATGGTGCATCCTGAGAGATGATGCATGCGTGGTACTGCATTGGCCTGTCATGTTGGTGCACAACAAGCCAATGGCCGCCACTATTATATCCATTCCCTTTGATTTCCCCTTCTGTATTGGAACTGATAGGAACAACGAACCTGCTGGATTGAAACCAAAAAAGTGAGGAAGTTTGTGGAGAACTTGCCCATAGGTTCTAATGATGATCATATGGGTAGAAAAGGCTAAAATGCCTTTTGCTTGTGTTTTGGTTCGTTTGTGCACCAAGGTTCCTTCAGTTCCCTCTCACTTTGAACTAACTAGGCAGGTAGATCCAAGAGAGGGTTAAGTGAGCTATCTCTTTAATTGCCTTTGCTCTTTTGAGGGACCCCCCCCCACACACACACACTCTGTATGTTACACATGCACACCTACATGCTCCCCAGAAAGAAGATCGACTTTATTGTGTTGCATGCCAACAATGTTAATGCTTTCAAGATTCCTTAAAAGTTCGTTTAGGCATTCATTTCAATGAAGCTTCTAAAAAAAGAGAGTGGGGGAGACGAGGGGAGTTGGGAAGAGAAAGACCCCTTGCAGCCTTAAGTAGACGGGGTACAGATGGGTTCCAGAATTCCTGATTCGGAGCTTTGCAGAACATTGGTTTCCAGTTAAGCAAGCAACAGCAGAACATGAAAGGTATGATTGCAAGATGCCTAACAAACTGCAGGAAATAAGAGCTAAGTCGAGAAAAGATCGCAGCTCCACACAAAAAAGAGCCCCATAGTCTGCGCAGAAGAAAATTGGGCTTCAGCCAATGAGTTACTTAAAACGTACAAGAAACAAAGGCAAATGATTATGACCTCAAGATATGGCTTCATTACTCTATATCCAGAAAATTGTCAGTCAGTTGTATAAGAAGCCTAGATTCGCATGTTTACTTGCACCGCCAAAGGCTGTGGTTTTCCTTTATTTCTTTCCTTGAATTACGATCTCTGCATGATCCCACCACTTTGATAGATCCTGTTTCTTTCTCTCTCTGTTTCTAAATGTTCACTGTGCGTTTTTGCTGCAGGGTGAATTACACAGTATAATTATAAACTTCAATAAAAGGGGGTATCCCCCTTCTCTGGGTGTTGCAGTGCCATGGAAAGGCAGTCAGTCTCCGTGCCTTTATTTTCTGCAAACAAGAGGTCTAATGTCTAAATGCTAAGCAGGAAAAATGTGTGTGCTGTCTAAACAGAGAAAGCCCTGAAGTACCTTGAGATCCTGTACCTAGAAGGGCTAAGGCTCATTTTTCAGATTGGTTGGTAGCCCAAGGAGGGTGCCCTCCATGGAGAGGAGACAAACGTAGAGACTGGGCAGAGTTAAAGAAGCAATTGTGTGTCTTTAAACTTTTATTGTTTGGAAAAAATTAAATGCAGTGGTTAAGAACTGTAAGCTTTGTTACAATGTGTTTTTGTTAACCAAAGATCTGGAGGGCTGAAGTTTTAACACCACTGTTTAAACTAAAAAAAGAGAGAAAGTATATAAAAATGGGGACCCCCCCCACATCCTTTGAGGGCCATTTCTTTTAAATTAAAAAAAATCAGGTGTAACAGTCATCCAGGGGTGGTTGGAACCCTTTAGCCATGTCACAAAATGCTCCTTTCATCTCTTACAGTGCACAAATCATTTTTTAAGCCAAGAAGAAAAAAAGTTGCCAAACATTTAAAAAAACAACAACAACACGGTGATGGCTTTCAAAATTCTTGCTGCTGCTGCTGCTGCTGCATACACACCAACAAAAGATAAGAAGTGGCATCTGCTTGCTATGTGCCGGTGACCAACAGCGCTCGACAACAATAGTATTATCATGGCCATGTGGCTGGGAGTGGTGGTGATGGAAACTGCAGCCCAGCACATCTGGAGAGCACTAGGTTGGGGAAGGCTAATTTAGCCCCTTTCTCCCACATGAGCCAAGACATCCTGCCAGAAAGCTCTTAAGCTGCCTCCTTGCCAGTGCGAACAGGGATCGACGCTCTGAGAGATCTCAAGTACTTCCGCGGCTCACAAAAGAGACACTGCCAGAGGTTCTTTAGTGCCTCCTCCGGTGAACAGCAATGAGGACAGGACATTTCTGGATGAGTCCCAGGGAAACTTGCCAAACTGTATGATTTCAGACTGGAATCAGGGTGGTTTAGAAGCTCTGTGCTTTGAGGAAGGGCATGGGGTGAGGTACAAGGCAAAGTAGCTTTTAAGTTCCTGCTCCAAAATAGGGTATCTGTTTGATCAATCTGAAGTAGTGGTGATGCTATTCCTCCTAGAATCACAGAATAATTTAGTTGGGAGGGGCCCATAAAGCCATCAAGTCCAACCACCTGCTCCATGCAGGAACCCAAATCAAAGCAGTCCTGCTAGATGGTTGTCCAGTTTTATCTTGAAAGCCCTGGAGCATTCCACCTCCTGAGGCAACTGGTTTCATTGTTGATCTGCTCTAATAGTTGAGAGGCTTCCCCTGATAGTCAGCCTAAATCTGGCTTCCAGTAACCGGAGCCCATTATTATGTATCGTACCCTTTGGGATGACTAAGGGCGTTTATACACGACCCCTAAGCTCCGCCGCAAATGGCTGCAAGCTCCGGAGCTTTAAAATGTTTTCCCACCAGCTCCAGAGTTTGCAGACAATTAAGTGCGACCCCGCCCACTTTAGCGCAACCCAGCACACTTTTCTTGTACCTTCTCTCTGAAGGTGAAAAATATTTGATGCGGATGTGCCGGGCTCTCCTCGTTTCTTTTTGTTTTTGTTTTTTGCCTCCCGCCCCTTTAAGAGGAACCAGGAAGTAACCGGGGCTCCCCCGGCAGCGTCCACCAACACCGGGAGGTAAGGTTTTATTCTTTTGTCCCTTTTTTTTCTCCCTCCCCTCACGCAGCCAGCTGCCAGGAAGTAGGGAGGGGTGGAGACACAGAAGAGCGACAAACCCCTAAGATCTCTGGTCCAAATTTAAGGGCCCAGCGGATCTTAGGGGTCGTGTAAAAAGGCCCTAAGAAGAGACCCGATGTCTGGATTGCATTCTTTAAATCCCACAAAGCTGCAAAAGCCTCTGCCATATATTGGGGGTGGGGGGTGGGGGGTGGGAAGCTGAGTTGCACTTTAGCCACTTGATCCTCTTCAGTCCATACACAGAGGAATGACTGAGAATAGAACTGTGGAAAGCCCAGCTTGAGCCAGTAGGATTATTTGAAAGACTCGAGGAGATGCAATTTTGTTTTATAGGTGTAGTGAGGTAGCAAGAGGACTTAATTGATGTGCTGTCCCTAGAGAATGGACAAATCTGAAGGCCAATGGGACATGGGCTGCAAGAAATGAAGCACAGGCTGCAGGACTGTAAGCACAACATCAGGGGAATATGAACTCAGGCACTTGCCCTCATGGTTAAAGCTTGCTCCAGCCACCTTATCTCATATCTCTCTCTCTCTCTCTCTCTCTCTCTCTCTCTCTCTCTCTCTCTCTCTCTTTCTATTTGCTGGGCGAAAGCATTTATTGCATCATGTTACTCCACAAGTACTTCTTGGCTGTGGTTCTTCTTGCGTGTGTGTCCCTGGTGATGGAGAGGGAGATAAGGGAAGGTGGCCTCCCCAGTTTTATGGATCAGTCAGTCCAAACTGGCCCCGCTGGCAAATGAAGCTGCTATCTTTGTTTGTTACCTGTGGGCCATGTGTTATCGAGGGTGTAAATCTGCAGAGCAAGACTCTGTTTATGTACATAAATTGCCCCAATCTGACAGTTTTAATACCATCATGACTCTTTACCCTGAGCAAGAGAGAGTCACTCAGATGGCAACACTCATTTTGGAAAGCAGCTGACCCACGCCGAGAAAAGGGCCCACATTCCTTCAACTGGGATGTCTGGGATGTCTCCAGATTTTTCTGGAGGTTTGGCCACTGATGCTTGTGCACTCTGGAAGGGAAAGGGGCCATCAATGGAAGTTACCTGCTTTCCTTTTTGCTAAACAAGTATAGTACCTGCTGACTTAGCACAGAAATGGCCAAGTGTTTCCTTTTGGACATAAATTCTAAACACACTTGTTGCTGTGTTGACAGTTTGGCCAAGGCAAGGGCAAAACTAGCAGCAGTGGGTCATGCCACTGCTATATATTCTTCCATTTATGAAATTCGTCTCTTCTATGGCCTGTCTGTCCATTCTACCTACCTACCTACCTACCTACCTACCTACCTACCTACCTACCTACCTACACACACACACACACACACACACGCGCATACACACACACACACACACACACACACACACACACACACACACACACACTTCACTGTAGTAAAATAGCTAGGTGAGCAAAACCATCTCAATGTGATGGCAGAGAAATTACAGCATGGGCACCAATTACACTTTTATAAGGAGGGTGCTCCATAGTGAGGAGGATGCCATTGGTCAGAAAAATTAACCTTTTAGTTTGACTTACAGGGTCTGTGCTTCTGATAAAAAAAGTTATGAGTAGACAGCCCTAGTGTCTAGTAGGCAGAGTGGCCATTTGGCTAGATATGTATGGATGAATGAATGAATGAATGAATGAATGAATGAATGAATGAATGTTTACTGCACATACTGTATGTACTGACCAGCAGAGGGTCTATTTCAGGAATCAGGTTCCCATACAGCTTTAAAGTCAGGATCATAAAGTGTGCACTGAAGTGAAAATTTAGGCACTGGAGTAATTTTAAACAGATTCAATATGTGTACTCCTCACTGTATTAGCCAAAAACTCTGCCATACATGTTACACACCAATTAAAGCTTCTAATTTATTTATTTATTTTATTCAGGGTTAGCATCAGGAACCTCCTTGTTACCAACACATGATTTATTTTATTTATTTTATTTATTTATGAGTATTTTTACCCCGCCTTTCTCCTTGGAAAAGGACCCAAGGTGGCTTACACTAATGAGGGCCAATATACAGTCCACTACAATTAAGACATATTCAAGTATTGAGAACACAGAATTGAGGGACATCTTACAGCATTAAAAGACAACATTAAAGTTAAAAGAGAATGCAAGCAGTTAAGAAAATAGTATAAATTCCATGTAATCATGTACATCTAAAAGTTATGAGGGATGGGAACTAACAATTGATAACATAGCATCAATGTAATCACAGAAGGTGAGATACAAGCACAAAGTTATAAGTGGTTATAAACACAAGTCTGTGTAGCTATGTATGGTAATCCCTCATTCAGGGAAAGCTTACCTGAAGAGAACGGTCAATCCCTCAGGATAATTGAGCCAAAAAACACAAAAATGACCTGGCTAATAGTTCCTGCTTGTGCTAGTTGCATGGGCTATTTTTATTCTAAAAATGGTTTCTAATCTTACAACTCAACATTTTATTTAGCACACATAATTTTACGCAAAGCACTGTCTTTTGTCCTTCTCTTCTGTGATACATATCCTTTTTACTAAGGTGTATGAAGCCACCATGCGAGTGTTACACCAGATAGAAGAAGATCTCTGAGATGATCATATCTTTATGTTTAGTTTCTTTAGCAGAAATTGCAAATTCTACACCGAGTGTTGATTTACCTGCAGCATAAGAAGAGGGTGGGGTTGTGCCTCCAACTAGGCATGGGCCTTTAGTTTTGGAATTAGTCTGGTTCCGAAATGAGGCACAACAGCACAGGTGCTGTTTGGAGCTTGGATCCACCTTCCGAAATGAAATCACCCATTGACTTATCTTGCCTTGCCTCATGCGGGGCACACCTCAAGCTGGGAAGAAGCCTCCGACACGTCATTGTTCCTTCTCCCTGGCACTGGCCAATCAGGAGCTGGCAAATACATGCATCATCCTGCCTCCCTGTCTGACTGGCCAGCATCAGGGATAAGGAACAATGATACATTGGAGGCTTCTTCCTGGTTGGAAGTGCACCCCACACAAGGTAACCCAAGGTAAGTCAATGGGTGATTTCGTTTTGGAGGGTGGGTCCAAGTTCCGAACAGCACCTGTGCTGCTGTGCTTCATTTCGGAACCGGACTCATTCCAAAAGGAAAGGCCCACGCCTTCCTCCAACACATAGTAGAAAGAATAACAACAACCCCAAAATTTTCAAAAAAATGAACTCCAATAAAAATTTGCAGTGACGGGTGTGTTCATCATTCCTATCAGTTCAATGGTGGCTTCCTCCATGACACACTCTTGAGTCTCCACCCCAGCTTTTCATTTCCACAAAAGAGACCGCTAGGGTTCCATGGCAATGCTGGATCCACATTGGTGATCTTGAGGCATCCTCCTCCCCCCCCCTTTTTATGCTTTTTTAAAAATAGTGTTCCTAATGTGTCATGTGTGCTGTCATTAAGGCCGTGTGAGATGCAAATGCAAGCTGGGAGGCTGCAGATGGTCAATGCATTTGACTGCCGATGCCAAAAACTAAGTCTTGCCCCTTGGCTTGGCTGAGGTTTTATTTGCTTGGAACCTCTCTGCAGTTTCTATGAATGGCAGGGACTTTTCTCGGCTAGGGTTGATTGTCTATTCAGCACTACCTATTTGTTCTTTCCAGGCTATAAATTCATAGCTCATAATTTCATGTTCGAGGCAGAGATGTTTATCCGACAAACAAGTATAGAAACCTGGAGCTGGCCCAGAGCATGGTGACCATTGCTGAACCTTGCTTTTACTCAGGAAGTCCATTTTTGAATGTTCCACTTAATGTTCTCTGGCTGGAACACAGTGCTATAAACACACGGCACATGCACACACTCAGACTGCGTGCACACCCAGCACACCCTTCTTGGTTTTTCGTCATTTGTATTTTAGACTAATTTGTTCTGTCTCTGTCCCCTCAGGTGCTGAAGCCAGGTCAGGAAGCAGACAGGCTTCGAGTAAGTAGATTAATTCTGTCTTCTCTTTATATTTTAAAAGCTATTATTATCCTCAAAAGGAAGAAGAAGAAAAAATAATGGCCCTAATTTTCATTAGGTTGCAGGTTCCGTTGGGCTTCAGAGAGAGAGCCAAGAAAGCACAAATGTCAAAATATTCAGTGCAAAAAAAAAATAATGAAAATTTGAAGCAGGGCATTTGGAGGGAAAACAGGCTTGTCAAAGCAGGCTGTCAGCCTAGCTGCAACACTTTCAGTTCTAATTACATAGATGTTTAAAGTTTTCATTTCATTAAAAAAAAGGAAATCTGTATTCCACATTCTCATTTGGCAGTGAAGAGAAAATATTAACAAAATGTTTAAAAAACGTTCCAATGAGTAGCAGACATACTTTAGAAGAAATGCAGAAAGGGAATCTATCCATAGAATCACATGTGATTCAATGCCATTGATCACCTGTTCGGAAAGATAATACAAAGAGTGTCTGAATGCTCCTCTCCCTTCTCTCTTGCCTCCCCAAGACAGGATAGAGCTATTGGAGATTGTAATGTCAATCACCACTTTAATGGGGCAGACTTGCATGTTGAATATAGTATTTTCCCTCCTACCTCCTTTCCCCCTTTCCTTTTCCGCCTTTTATGGGTTCCCGTTGCTGGATGAGAGAGTGACAGAAAAGTTTGCAATCTTTCTTTGACAGTTACTTCATGTCCAATCTCGTCCTGGGAGGAAGTTTGTTGTGTGTCGATGTCCATTGCAGTCACATGGTGTTCTTCCGGTTCTGTCCCTGTTCCCATGTACACACTGGCGTGATGGATGATACCGGCATGACTGCTACCGCACATCCTCATTCCGTGATGAGATGTGAAATTCCATGCCTTTGTTCTCCATTTTTTTCCGGCTCGACCTTCCATTTTTCTGTTTCGATTCTCCGAAGCCTTGCCTTCAATGCGTTACGGAGCTAGGTTTGAGGCATTTGTCTTTTAATCTCTCTGCACTGCGTTGCTGACTCTATAGGGAATGTACTGGTGAATGGCACTTCGCACTTCTGCCACTAGATGGAGAATGGCACGTTGCGTGACGAGCCTTCCCTCATGGGCACTCGTCTCGGAACGAGAAGCGTGATGAGCAGATTCCCGAGGCCAGGGAGGGGAATCTCTCATCCTGCTTAAATCACAGTTCAGGGGGTGTGGTCGGGACAAACTCCCCTCATCCCGCAATGGACGTGTGGTTAGATTACTTCATACCGGTCCCAAGCGGGACTGCGAACAGCGATGAGATGGACGTGAAGTATCAGCCTCTGTGATTTTTAAAATGCCTGCCTTTTGTCCAACAGCAGGCTTTCTAAAATATACAATCAACACAAGGAGCTAGAAGTTAAAAGGCCAAGGAGGGAAATTGCTGTGCCCCTTTTCAATATTGTCTAAAGCAGTATTGGCGAACCTATGGCATGGGTGCCACAGGTGGCACTCGGAGCCCTGTCTCTGGGCACTTGACATTGCCTCTTCACAGCCACCTGTATTCAGGTTAAATTGCTGTATTGGCACTTTGTGAAAAATTAGTGGGTTTTGAATCGCATTTTGGGCACTCGGTCTCTAAAAGGTTCGCCATCACTGGTCTAAAGCAAACAAGGAGAAATACCTGGTTAAGTCTGCAATTCTATACATGCTTACCTTGGAAAAATATAACTGAATTTAACGAGACTTACTTCCAAGTAAGTGTGCAGAAGATTGCTAAAAGACTCTTAGCTGATTGGGCAATTTTGATTGATTGATCTGACTGTTTGATTAAATGTGCATGTAATGAGTAAAAGTATTGGTTCCAAACTAAAACAGGCACATTAGTTTTGGAGCATTACTATCTATAATATGACAGGAGCACAGTTCTGCAGCAGGTAGCTTTCACTATGCAAAGAGGATTTCAACAAGACAGTACTGGGAGGATGAGGGGCAATGGACTGAAACTGTAGAGTTCCCCCCTCCCTAAAAAGTGTGTGTAGAGCTCCACCCTCCCTAAAAGTGTATATAGAGTGTTTGTGGTATTCTAGCTCTAGCTGAGGCCACAATAGCTTTCCCAAAATTTAGTGATTTCTTGCCAGGAAAGGGTTTGTCTCTGTCCCTGTAACAGCCTAGTTTGGCTATCCCAATATTTTATTTGGAACTGCCCTTCAAGCTGTCTTAGCTTGGGGCGGGATACAGAGATCACATTACACTCCTATTAAAGCAGCTCCACTGGCTGCCAATCAGCTTTCGGGCACAATTCAAGGTGCCGACCATAACCTACAAAGCACAAAAAGGCCTGGGTCTGAGCTATCTCAAAGATCGAATCTCACAGTATGAACCTGCTCGGGTGCTAAGGTCATCAGGAGAGGCATTTCTCTCCATCCTGCCACCTTCACAGGTGCGCCTCACAAGAACACATGAAAGGGCCTTCTCTGTTGCTGCTCCCAGACTTTGGAACTCCCTCCCGCTGGAGGCCAGGACAGCCCCGTCTCTGCTGTCTTTCCAGAAACAGGCAAAGACCTTTCTCTTCAGGCAAGCTTTCCCTGAATGAGGGACTACTTATTATGTGTCTTTATATGAATCTATCATACATGATTTCACAGACTTTGTGTTTATAACCACTTATAACTTTGTGTCCCTAGTGTGTTTGCTTTGACACTATGTTTTCAATGTTAGTCTCCATCCCCCATAACATTTGGATGGTCTACCATGCATGATTACATAGAATTTTTACTCTCTCTTCACTGCTGGTGTTCCCTTGTACCTTTAATGTTGAATGTCTATT
The DNA here is from genome assembly GCA_037367245.1 of Phrynocephalus guinanensis. Taxonomy (NCBI): domain Eukaryota; kingdom Metazoa; phylum Chordata; class Lepidosauria; order Squamata; family Agamidae; genus Phrynocephalus; species Phrynocephalus guinanensis. Next base: position 30,634,323 of record CM074734.1, read on the forward strand.
AATGCTGTAGGATGTCCCTCAATTCCCTGTTCTCAAACTTGAGTATGTCTTAATTGTACTAGACTGTATATTATCCCTCATTACTGTAAGCCGCCTTGAGCCCTTTTCCAAGGAGGTGGAGTAAAAATGCTCATAAATAAAATAAATTAAATGAATCATGTGTTGGTATCTTGGAGGTTCCTGATGATTACCCTTCTTATGTTTCTTTATCTATAAATCAGACTTGAATTGGATAACCCTTCATGTGGAGGACTGCCCTGCCTAAAAGAGGATATCTAGTAGCTAACCTAGAAGTGATAACAATGTTTATGTTTCTGAATATTTATTGCATCTGACCTCTCCTCAAAAAGGGGCATCTGTGCTTTAACATTCATTGCCGTTCAGCTCACTCTTGATTCATCTCACTCTGCTAGACAAAATGTCTGCCTCCATATTTTTCAATTCACATCAGGAAAATGAAAGTGTCTGCACTCTGCATCAACATGCCAAGTGTCTCAGTTAACAAAACAGAAAATGCAAGTGGAACGTAATGGACATTTATCTGTTTCCTATACTTATGTCCCTATCCTTTTGGTCACTGCATGTGGGATTACAAAATAATCCAGGTTAGAAAATGAGATAAGGAAGGAATTCATTTCACTCAGAAATTCATTTGACAATACAGTATTCTCAATTTAACAGAGAGAAATTCGTTCATCTGTTTGTTTGTTTGTTTGTTTAAGTAGGTAGGTAGTAGGTAGATAGGTAGGTTAGCTGTTGGTCTTTGGTGGTATGGACGTGTCCTCAGGGCATCATCTTCCACTATTGTCAAAACTGCTTATCACCTGGAAATCGATGGCCAGTGGCCACATGGGCAACCTAAACAGAAATGGCAGGACACTGACAATAAGGACATGCAAGTCATCAACCTGAGCCCTGAAAACGCAGTTGATCGGGCAACCTGGTGTTTCAGAATCCAGAAAATGGACCCTGCACTTGCGGGGAAATGCTAGGAAGAAGAAGCTGTTTATCTTAAACACAGCAATCTAAACTTGTATTTTATTAGTTTTATTGTTTTACAGATTTGCAAGATACCGCTAGATAAAGACAGGCTGGAAGTATACTGTTTAAATAATGTGGGTAGCTGGAATTTAGAGATATTTAAGAGGAAAGTTTCCAAATAAATTGTGAAGTCTGATCTGGATCTAATCTAATCTGGGAAGTGTCAGTCCAGCAGCTGCAATGTACATAGTTTCCTGGGAGAAAGGGATTTTGAAAGTGCAGTTTGCTTCTAAGTAAGCACACACAGAAATTGTGCATTGTGAATATGCTTCTTGATGTGTATAAATCCTGCTGGAAACTAATATGTCTCTCCAGTAAGTAGTCTTCGTTTATAATGCTCCCAGCAAGATATCCAGACCCTAGTCAGTATAATAGTGGTTTCAGGCCTTGAGATACAGTATCTGTATTTTAGTCCCAATGAGAGACTTTAGGCCAGTCTCCCTTGCAGGGCTGTTGTGGGAAGGAATGAGGAAGTACAAAATCCAGGATCAGTGCCTTCACGTCATAGAAGAAAAAGCAGTTGGAGGACCCTGAAACCTCTTGGTGCCATCACGGGTGTGGTAGTTCGTCATATCTCTAGTTATGCACCTTTAGCTGCTTCCAGTGCTTATATGTGCTGTAGGTAGGACACTTCAACCTCAGTCTCATTCTTCTGCACAGTTTAAGAGCTTAGGTAGGTGGGGAGTCCAGCAGACTGAAAAGCATCATCTCTGTTCTGTGTCTTACACCGTCAGTCCTGCATATTGTGTGTATTACCCTTCCCCTCGTAGGGAACTTAAGGGCATCTCTCTGTCTTTTATTTATTTATTTATTTTGAATATTTTTACCACACCTTTCTCCTTGGAAAAGGCCCCAAGGTGGCTTACAATACTGAGGGACAAGTATATGTCTCCAAAGGGTAGCTGTATTAGCCCACCACAAAACAGCAAAATAATATTGTGGTGCCTTAAAAATTTACTGTTTTTATTGGGCATAAGCTTTAGTGGACTGTCCCCTTTTTTCCAAAGAATTTCGAAGCAGACTACAGATACATGTGGAGAAGCAGGCTATAGTCCACATTAATGCCAGTATCAATTAAAGCATGCTAGTCTTCAAGGCGTCACAAGACTCCCTGCTGTTCTTCCTCTGCACACGGACAGTGAGGAAAAGTCGATTAGAATTAACAAACCGTTATTACAGTGGTCACTATAGCTTCAGAATTTCCAGCTATCTCATAAGATCGTAATAAGTTCTGAAAACAATCGCTTCCTCTAAATGCAAACTGAACGGTGAATGTCAAGACTGGGGTCAAAACAGGGCCAGTGAACAACAGGGAGGTGTCCAGATGTTTAGGGTAATTCCAAGGTTAGCAGAAATAAAACATTTCTCAACACACTGCCTGAATAGACAACCACCCAACCCCTAATTAGAAAATAAAATTGGAAAACAGAGTGAAGTTGGTGGGGTGATTGGACGGAGAATTCTGGAAGAGGGTAGGGTTAGATGGGACCCTGAACAAAACTAAGCTCGTTAGGAGAGAAACATACACTGCAACATTTTGTCCCAAATCTGGGTTAGAGCAGGCTTGGTTCCAACAACCCTTGCTGTTGTTCTATTGACTGCAAATATATTATTCAGGCTTGCAGGCCCTGCATCCGGCTAGAATGGGGGTGGAGGGAGACAGGGTGGGGCCTGTGCCTCATGGCCACATAAAGGACATTGTTTTTTTCAACACAGACATTGATACAGGCAAAATGGCTTGGCCTGCACCAGCCCGACAACAACCCAGCTCGCTTTGGAGCAAACGCCATCCGCTTGCCCTCCCGTCCACCCGCAACAGGGCCTAATAATGCCTTTTCAGTTTGGCAGCCTGATGGCAGCAGTGAACCAGCAGCCAGTGGACTTGTCAAAGGCATTCCTTCACTTTAATCCTATTGACAGAGGCTGCTGCCTGGAACAGGAACTGCAGGGTGAGCCATGTCAACAGCAGATTCTTATTACAGATAATATTGATGGGGCCTTTCCTTGAATAATGAAGGGAAGAGCCCTCTGCTTTGACGTTTGTCTCCAAAACCTAGAATTACCAAGAGTTTAAACAGCGGAGGGGAGCTTAAGATAGTTGCATCTTAAAGGGATCTGCTTTCTTGTCGCTTTCAGGGCTGGGGAAAGGAGTTTAGCCCGGACGCTGCCTCCAGCTCCACACTGACCTTTTTACTCCTCTTAATAAATGTTACAGTTAAATAAAGTCTGATGGATTTTCCTATCTGCTGTAATGTGTTATCCACTTTCCAAAAAAGAAAGCTCCCAAATCCCTATTTAATATCAGTGTTACTCATTATCTTTGTTAGCTGCAAGGCGAAAGGCAGGGCAGGGACGAGACAACTCTGCTTGCTTTATCCCTGGTAGTTCCTACTACCACTGCCTGGTTTTGTGCTTAGGGGAGGAGGGGAGGAGGCAATGAAATCAGGTTTCCATCAATTCATCCTCAATGATTGTGATGTGAATGCTGGTCCCTCGACCCAGGACTGGAAACTGGGGAATGTGGTTAAAGGATGTTTTCCCTCCAGTATTCTGATTGTCAAATTACAATCACAGCACTGCAAATATTTAAGCCATTATCTCCTTCTTCCCCCTTTTGCTTCTCTTTGTGATGCAGCCATGGCACAGAAAATATTGATCTTGCTCTGTTCGCCTGCCTGCAGTTCCTTGTCTAGCAGATCCTGATCTGCCAACCTACAGTGCAATAGAAGAGTGCACGCTGCATGTATTTTAATAAAGAACACATTGTGCACATCAAATTTATATGATACTTTCACAGTGTGCAAATCTCTTGCAGAGGTTACCCCACAGGCAATGCAGCACATCCTTTAACCAGGCTTCAGGCCTGGTTATGGGACTGAGATGGCATTGGTTGCCTTAGTAGATGACCACACAGGAGAATGGATAGGGGATCTGTGTCCATTTTAATTTTATTGGACCTTTCCACTGCTTTTGACAGTATCGACCACGGTATCCTCCTGACTTGTCTCTCTGAAATGGGACTTGGGGGGGGCACTGTCTTACAGTGTCTTCAGTCTTTCCTACAGGAGAGAATGTAGAAAGTGGTGTTAGGGGACTCATGTTCAACACCATGGACCACTAACCTGTGGCGTACCTCAGGGTTTTGTTCTGTCTCCTGTGTTATTTAACATTTATATGAAACCACTGGTGGAAATTATTTGGTGTTTTGGGGTTAAGTGTCACCAGTATGCTCGCGTCGCCTCCGGATTCCAAGGAAGCTATTTCGACTTTAGATCAGTGCTTAGTTTTGGTAATGAACTGGATGAGGAAGAACAAACTGAAATTAAATCCAGACAAAGCAAAAGTGTTCTGCTTATATACCGCCCCATACCACTACAAGTAGTCTCTGGGCGGTTTACAATTTTAATTACAGTGCGCAGGCTACACATTGCAAGCTGGGTACTCATTTTACCGACCTCGGAAGGATGGAAGGCTGAGTGAAAGCCTGCTACAGGGATTGAACCCACTGAGCAAGTTTTACCCAGCATTTAACCACTGCGCCACAAGACAGAGATGCTTCTGATCAGTCAAAAAGGGGATCAAGGGATAGGGATGCAAACTGTCTTAGACGGGATTACCCCCCCAATGGAAAAACAGGTGCATAGCTTGGTGGTGCTTCTGGACTCATCCTTGAGTTTAGATGCCCAGGTCACTGCTGTGGCCAGAAGTGCATTTGCAAAATTAAAACTAGTATGGCAATTACGCCTGTTGATTGAGAAATCCACTCTGGCCACTGTGACACATTCCCTAGTGACTTCCCAGCTGGACTACTGTCATGCACTCGATGTGGAGTTACCAATGGAAAGTCTCAGGAAACTTCAACAGGTTCAGAAAGCAGCGGCCAGATTGTTGACTGGGGTGGGATACCGAGATCACAATACGTCCCTACTAAAGCAGCTCCACTGTCTGCCAGTCACCTACCGGGCACAATTCAAGGTGCTGACCTTAACCTACAAAGCATAAAATGGCCTGGGTCCAATCTACCTCAAAGATCAAATCTTGCAGTATGAACCAGTTTGGATGCTAAGGTCATCAGGAGAGGCTTTTCTTTCCATCCCACCCCCTCCACAGGTGTGCCTCAAAAGAACACATGAAAGGGCCTTCTCTGTTGCTACTCCCGGACTCTGGAACTCCCTCCCGCTGGAGGCCAGGACTACCCGGTCTCTTTCTGGAAGCAAGCAAACGCCTTTGTCTTCAGGCAAGCTTTCCCTGAATGAGAGACTTCCTACTATGTAACTTTATATGGATTACCATACATGATTGCATTGACTTATTTCATAAGAACATCTCTTTTAATTCCCTGTTCTTAACTTCAATACTGCATGTCTTAAATGTTCTAGTCTGTATATTGCCCTCATTATTTTAAGCCACCTTGGGTCCCAAGGAGAAAGGTGGGTTAAAAATATTCAAATAAAATAAATAAATAAAAAGTAAAAACAACTGAATTCCTGTTTGCAGTGGTGGAATGCCTCAGACTGAAGCTCTGCAACATAAACCTGTGATTATTTGTTGCTCCTTGCGGTGATTTTGTAAACTAACAAATCTGAGATTCCATCTGCATAGCTTTTGTCCGTGCTTGCATTTCTGCTTATGAGATGATCTTAGGAAAGATTGCAGTTACTGTTCCTGAGCGGTGATATCCCTGCACAAGGAGGAGGAGGGGGCAATACTTAACACTGCATGGATTGTCAAGTACACACCAATCGAAGGGTCACCCTGTCATGTGCTAAGGATTACCACCGCTATTTTAATGGTTCATTCTAGCAGGTTAATAGTATGAGAAATGGAGGAAGATGAACTATGCCATCACTCATCCAGAGCAATGGGAAACACTCCTTTCTAACTTGCCAAGTTTTACTTGCAGTATTCAACAAGGCTCTGTCCTTGATCACAGTCTCTGGAACCAATGTGCTTTCACCATTGCTGCTTTTTAAATCAACTCTGTTTTCCCTCCAGTTTTGCTTAATTGTTCATTACTGTTTAAAAACTTGTTGGAAAGCCTTTGCTTCATCTGCGTGTGTTTCTGCGTGTGAATAATAACATTTGTTCCCTCGTGGGTGGTTCTTCCTGTTTTAGAGAAAATGATGACAGCACAGCAGAGGCTGGATTGTGGCATTTTTCGGTCTCCTGTGTTCCTTCCCCTCTGTTTCTGCACATGGAACTAGGCTAGTGGAGAAGTTAGCTGGGATGGAGATGATTTAGAGTACGTTTTAAACTAGTCAAGTCTATGGAAAAGCAGTTACTGCAACATGGGCAGCGCATGGCATCAATGCCTGCAAGTGGCAATTGAGGTTTATTCAGGCACATCCAAACTATGGCCCTCCTGATGTTTTGGACCAAAACTCCCAGAATTCCAAGCCTGTATTTCCAATGGCAAAGGACTGTGGGAGTTGTGGTCCAAAACATCTGGCTGGCCAAAGTTTCGACATGCCTCTTACAGTGTCTTCTCTTCTTACAGAGACTGAGATTGGAGCGGCCTAGATTGTGAACTCCATGACTTCACCTTTTCACAAGGAGGTTTAGGTTCCAAGTGACTGGCCTTCAGTGCCATCCCCTCCTGTGGCTTTCAGAGTCTGGCCAACAACAAACAGACTGCCTTCCCCCTTCACTTGAGATTTATGCCCTCCGACTTCCTGACAACTGAGGTGTGGCGTATAAACTACTCAGTGCTTCTCATAATAACTGGGGACAATGGAATAGGGCTTGCCTTGACGTCACCCAGTCTCTTTATTATACAAGCCATTCACATCCCAAGAGGAACGGGACTGTGGAGTAAATGGCTCAGGGAAAAGAGCAAATGTCTTTGTGCCACCCAGCCCAGTCTGGAAGGAAAGAGGGCGGGAGGAAAACAAACCCTTGATGATTCCTCTTGGTTGTTGTTGTGAGTTTTTTTTAAGAGAACAGAAACATAGCTGGCATTCACAGCACAGAAATGCAGAGAGGGCCTGTTTGTCCAGGAACTTTCTGGAAAAACATCAGGGGAGAGGGGAAGTTTCCTCTGAAGCTCAGCCGATTTTGCCACTGCTGGGTTTGGGCTCCTTAGAGAGGAACACAGCGACAGCTGAACCACTGATCCCTCTATCAGTATCAGGTTAATAATACTGGCAAGCCACTCTCTGTAGATGGGGCATGCCCTGGGCCCAGAAAACTGGACATTTTCAGCCTACTGCTGCAATTGGGCTGAGCTTGTTTTGTTTTTATGAGGTGATGGGGTTCACACTGAGAGGTCGATTTACTTGAGGGGAATCTCCTATGGAGACTCTCTTGTTTTGTTTCTTCAGAAAGAGATAATAAGTAGAGCATTTATGATTCTCAGACTTTCGTGTCTAATATCCCACACATCAGTCTGCTAAAAAAGAAAAAAAAACGGTGTCCTACCATGATAGAAACAAAAAGTTTACTTTTTTTTAGCTGAGGGTATTTGTATGTTTCCAAAGATCCTTTTATTGTATCTCTCATTTACAGTATATCATCAATGAGGGAAGGGGAAGAAGCATCACAGAGACACCTGTGGAGGACGGGAGGAAAAAAAGAGCATGTTGATACGAAGCAGCACCTCATACTTGTAGGAGGTGATTAGGGGGTGGTGGTTTTTAGGAACAGTCAGTTCTCATGAATTGATAGGAGGATTATGCATCACTCCTAGACTGCATCTGTGCCTCAGCCGTGGTTTAACTGCTACTCTTTGTGAACTGGATGGCTACTTCTCTGTGTTGCTTTGAGCTGTCCAGTTCCAATATAGCACATTGATTGTAAGAAATAATTTCAGGCTATCGTTTGAGATTTTTCTGGAGAGTTCTCTATTACTTTTTGTAGTCAAAGCAACAAGGTGTTCTAAAGCCATTGAAGCAGGTGTGCGCCAGTCAAATTCAGAAGAGATATCTCATTTGGAGTGTGATACCATGCCTGTCAAAGAGTGGTGTGTGAAGAATATAATGGGGCATGAGAAAATTACTAGGCTGTTTCTGTATTGAACAGCTCACTTCAGCGATCTTTCGCCTGCAAATTCCAAGAATCCTGGTGAATGTAAGCTATTTGTATATAGATGGGTATAGATATTAGGAGTGAAAAAACATCTGGGAGTCCAAAACAGTATTTCCCATTCCTAAAAACAGAACTGATGAGCTTTTTGCAGAAAGCTTCCAGATATTTTCAGCTTCTCAAACAACTGATCAGTACGATTGGGGTTTTTTGTAATTCTAGGACTTCCAGTCCCAGAAGTTTTTAAAGAGTCCTCCAGAGACAGAACCTCTTAGATTGGAAGAGGAGAAGAAGGAAGGCAAAAGATGGGTTTTCCTGCTCTATTTTTGTGCTTTGTTCTATGTTGCTCATAGAGATACAAGTTTGTAAATTCAAGCAATTGTAAGAAATGTTTTTTTATTCTTTCTCCGATAAATGTCTCAGAGTGAGTTATTCAGTTAAGTGCCAGTTAATGAGAAGGGGGAACTCATAGCTATTCTTCTCTATGGATCTCCGTACTCTATACTCTACGTCTACGGTGTATCAAAAAGAGAATTTTACCATAAATTCAAACTTCTGCAATACAGTATTGTGAAAAATCCACTCATAGTGAACAGCACTCTCAGAGTGAGCATATTGACCACCATATGGCCAATATATATTTTGCTCAAGTCAAACCATTCATGCGACAGTCAGCATGAATCACTTATGTTCCCAGCTTTTGCATAGGGAGGTATCCAGGACCTTCTAGTACAAGCATAACCTGGAAATTCAGCATGTGTATTTCTGCTTGCATAAAGGCCCTTTTCAAAGTGAAAATGAACAAACATATATGTTGTGATTAATGTGGCCACAAATTAGGATATAATCAACTATTTAAAACAAAATATTCCTAGCATAGTTTTAAAAACGTGAATATATTAAATTACACCTTATATTCCCTCTTGTCAGGTTTGCCATGTAGAGTAATCCTTAAGAATTTAACACTGTTTAAAAATGTGACACCATCCTTATATGGAATGTGTAGGTCCCTTTTTTCCCTGGCTTGATGCTTTCAGATATTCATTCTGTAATATAACGCCATACAATATCTACACAGAAAGCTCATGTGCAGTTCGCTAGCAATGCTGTGTACTCAAAATTCCATAGTTTGCATAATACCCAGAGTGCAATGCAATGAAAGGCTTTATTTGACCCGTTCCATAGTTGATAAGGATGCCATGCTATAGTATCATTTATATAGATTTCACTTGAAAAAAAGACTTCATAATTAGCATGCCAGATAAGAGAAACTGTGACATTCTGCGTCAACGTATGTATTTGATTTTTAAAAGAAGAGTTTCAGATTGAGAAGATGCATTGAAAGATTAAAAAAAACCATATGGCATAGATCATCTCCTTTCAATACAATGCCCTCACAAGATTCTGCCCATGTCTAATTGTTTTTCATAATAGATTTGCCCAGAAAATGAGAAATGTACTAATTAGAAGGAATGCTGACAAGAGAGAATTTTGATAGGAAAATTCTGTGTAAAGCTTGTTAGCTGCATGACAGAGCTGGAGCTATCTCCTCCAGCTCACATTGCCTGGTGTTGGAAGTCTGGCCCCCCTCCCACTGCCGCCAAAAAAAAAGCTCACCAAATACAAGGCAAGGTCTTTTTTAAAAAAATATTTCACCTGCCAGCCCATACATGGGATGGCAATTTTATTAGCCAAACAATATTCTCTCAACACACATGCATCATGTTTTATTTACATAGCATTTGAAAAATTGAGGCTGCTTTTGAGAGATTGCCTGTGTAATTACCAAATGAACACACAGCTACTTGTAAATGGTCAAAGGAACACCTTCAGCAGTGTGACCCACCACAGATTTTTAGCACTGGGGTGAGATGGAGTTACTGAAGGCACTGAGATTAAGACTGGGCTGTCTGAAGACATTTTGCTGCCTGAGGCTGAGTAGCAAACTGTGCCTCCTCCCACTCAAGTCAAAGTCCATCGCTACCACAGGGTGGCCAAGATGTTCAATCGCATGTCTTCCCTCCTTTCCTGACAGAATTTTTTTTAATAATGATAGGATGCTATATAACCAAGTCTCTGCTTCCTTTTCATGATGGCCTAAATTAGCTGCCTGGGGTTGATTTGCCTTATTCCTTATTGCCTTATATCAGGGCCAGCTCCTTAATAAAAACAAACCCAAACCTTCCCGTAAGTTGATGATCCACGATCTGGCGTTTCCACGGTGCTTCTAAACACCCTGTTGGCTGTCATGGTGAGACGTGTTCTTTTCCTTTCTTTTTTATTCAGAAAAAAATTATTCAGAAAATCTGAGAATAATCTGCATAGCAGGATAGTTTGGGGCAGTACCACTTTACCATTGGCAGTAATCTAATGATAGTATATAAATATATTTACTTCAGAAATGAATGAATCCCCAGATGGTATCATTCAGTGTTTCCCATATGGGATATTACAAAGCAGTAGCTGTGGCCTGTTTTAGCTACTGGCCAAGATAAATTGTTTGAAAACCAAAATATGTGTGTCACTCCTGGGAGCCTTGTCTGTTAAAGAACGGGATAAAATACTTTAAATAAACCGAATAAATAACTGCATTGTGTAATGGCTAGATAGTTTAACTGTTAATCTAAATCTAATAAATTCAGATTCCAACTCTGTAAAGTTTACTGTGAGATTATATCTCACATTACTACACAGGGTTGTTATGATGAGAAGAATGTAACTTCTATATACATGGACCTGGGTCCCTTGGGGAATGGTCAGGTCCCAAAGGTGATCTAAAATAACCAGAGCATATTTCACTTCCTGCCAGGGCATTGCCACCTTCTCAGCTCTTAATTGCCAGAGCATTTATATGTAACATTTGAAGTAATATACCCAGAACATTATTTTGGGGTCTTGGGAACCTGAGGCCTAGGCACAAGGCAAAGAAGAGGAAGTTACCATGGGAAGGAGGGGTTTCCTGTCGTATTAGCCCACAATGTGATTGGTCAAAACAGAACTGATATCCTCTAATAGAAAAATATACACACATTCATTTTCTTTAGCTAAAGTTTCATCTGAGTTGCATATAGAGTTATTGGCTCCAGGGGTTGCCCTGTCCTACTAAATCAGTTTGGAAATACAGTTCAAAATGTACTCCATCTCTCCCATTTACAATGCACATGTTTTTACATTTATATGCCACATCAATGGTTTTCTTTCAAACAAAGAGCCCTCACGTGACACATTTTAGAGTCTACTCTTAAAAACAAAGCAAGCTGCCTTACATCCCCACCAACCACAAACAAGTTACTAACATCTGTCAAGGGCTTCCAGACAAGGATTTTTCTCTGCCCTACCTGGAGATTACAGGTGTTGAACCTGGGGCTTATTAACATGGAAATAATTTATCGCTCACTGAAGAGACTTTTCAAGCTACCACAGCTGACAATTCACTGTTGTCCTGGGCCAAATGTGATGTGGCAGTTGTTTAAACCATTTGCTTAAGCCCGAATGTGTTCGAGAGTCAAACTATATATGTATTACAAATAGCCTGTGAGAGACAGCTGGAATCCAGACCAGCAGTACTATTCCAGAGATGTGATTCTTATAGACTTTTCTGACTGCGATTATCTGCAAACAGGTCCAGCCCTGCCTTTAGCTCTAACAAGGGACTTGCCATAGGCAATGTGGCAACAGAGGTGGCAAATTTCCACCCCACCTTGGCTCTAATAGGACACCAACCACTCTAGGGAGCTGCCTCTGTGGAATCTGTGTGACTGCCTCCATTCAGCCTCCTTCTCCATGGCAGTAGAGCCACAATAATGACTCTCCCACCCCCTCAGGTGGCAATAAAACAGGCAATGTGAACACAGCTGTGCACATCATCATCTGCTGCTACTGCATTATCTTCTTTTTGTGGGTATTGCTGTGGGAAGGCACTCTCCTTACCTGAAGCAGCTGGACCTAAGCCATATAGGGTTTTATAGGTAATGGCCAGCACTTTGAATTGGACTCAGAAACTGGCTGGAAACCAGTAACTATGGGCGTTTATACACGACCCCTAAGCTGCGCTGCAAATGGCTCCCAGCTCCGGAGCTTAGAAATGTTTTCCCTCCAGCTCCGGAGTTTGGAGACAATTAAGTGCGACCCTGCCCACTTTAGCGCGACCCAGCGCACTTTCCTTGTACCTTCTCTTTGGAGGTGAAATTTTTTTGATGTGGATAAGAGTGCCGGGCTCTCTTGGCTTGTCTGTTGTTTTTTTGCCTCCTGCCCCTTTAAGAGCTCCTTGAGACGGAACCAGGAAGTAACGGGGCTCGTGGCAAGTTTGACCGCACGTTAGTAAAGGCTTCTTTTGTCCTTTTTTTCCCTCCCCCCCTCACGCCGACAGGAGCAGGAAGTGCTGAGGGGTGGGGACGGAGGAACAGAAACAAACCCCCAAGATCTCTGGTCCGAATTTAAGGGACCAGCGGATCTTAGGGGTCGTGTGAAAAGGCACTATGTTGTAACTAAAGGAGTTATGTGCTCCCTCTCTAACCAGTGCCAGTCAGCAGTCTGGCTGCTACATTTTGAACCAGGGGAAGTTTCCAAATGTTTTTCAAAGGCAGCCCCACACAGAATGCCTGTGTGGCATGTGCCACCTTGGCTGGGCAGGGCACCTCAAAGAAGCTGTAAGGGGCCTCCTTTAGCCTTTATAGAAAACCCTTGGTTTCGTTCCCAATGAAACTGCAAAATATTCACAAATATCATCAAGAACTCAAGTTGCAGAGACACCATAGAATATGGCTTCCATAGAATAGGAGATACTGTACTGGAAACCCTGTTGCATAACAAACTTTATTTTTATATAATAATAAACTTTATTTTTATACCGCCTTTCTCCCCAAAAGGGACCCAAGGTGGCTTTTAATAATATTGGCTTTTAATGAAGAGGGTGAGATAAAAGCCAATAATATCAGCTTTTATTGAAGAGCGTGAAATGGGAGCTTTCTGTCAATACTGAATAGGTATATTGCAGATTGCAAGACGGTGGAGATTTTTTGCTATGAATGTCCCGTTTCTAGTATCATTTGGAAGATAAGGGAAACCGCAAACATAGAGTGCGAGATGTGCTGTCTCCATAAGTGAGAAGAACCCAGCAAGCCCTGAGTTGCTAATGTTTTCTATATGTGTGTGTGTCTCCTTCTCCCCAGCTTTTTGTAGCTGTATCTTGCTACTTCAACTTGTTTGGGTGCCCATTCATTTTTCCTTGCATTTTTTCCCAATGGAAAGTCCAGAATCCCTTAGGATGAGCCTTTATACACGACCCCTAAGCTCCGCAGGAAATGGCTGCAAGGTCCGGACCTTACAAGTGTTTTCCCACCAGCTCCGGACTTTGCAGACAATTAAGTGCGACCCCGCCCACCTAAGCGTGACCCAGCTGCACTTTCTTGTACCTGCTTGAGGTGGGTGAAAATCCCCAGGTCCGGATTTAATCTGGTCAGTGCGGGGGCTCTCCTGGCTTCTGCTTGTGTTTTTTTGCCTCCTGCCCCTTTAAGAGAAGAGGTGGGAGGGAAAAAAGCAAGCAGAAGAGAAACGGAAGGAAGAGAAACGGAGCTCTGGGAGGCTCCTCCAGGTGAGCTGCATTTCCCCCCCTCTTTCTCTGGTGGGGAGGAAGGAAGGGCAACGAACCCCTAAGATCTTTGGTCCGAATTTAAGGGACCAGCGGATCTTAGGGGTCGTGTGAAAAGGCCCGATGTGTAACTTGTTATGCTTTTCTTCCAGGTATTTTCATCTGGAAACCACAAAAATACTCAAAGATAAATGGCAGGAAATAAAATGCAGATATAGGGCACAGTTCAGCAAGCTTGCTAAAATAATAATAATAATAATAATAATAATAATAATAAAAGGATTAAAAGGGTTCATTTAAAAATAGAAGGTGTTTGTTGTTGTTTTAACCGATGAAGTGTTTCATTGGACTGAGGTCGTAGGAGTTGTCCATGGAAGCATATCAGGGTGAACTCTTCACCAGAAAAGCCATTTGACTTGGTATGTGTTGACAGCTCCAAGACAACCAGAGTCAAGGCTCCATATGAAGGGTAGCCTGGATTTATAGTGATGTCATACTATTTATTTTAAATGTGGCCATTATCATTTTGCAGAGCTCTGCTGGTGTAGTGAGAAACAAGAGGTATCAAATTTCTAGAAACTTTGGGGGAGAGGGGGACAGTTTTTTTCTTTTTTCAATTCCTCCCCCCCCCCCATGAATTTCAAATTTTCTGGAAACATTACCTCTCTAGAAGTGACCAGTGTGCAATGAAATGAAGTCAAGTGTGCTTCAACTTTTTTTAAAAAAAGGAACTCCTTGATTAATGGCAATCTGTCCCTACCAGTGCTGTCATTCCCTCTGCATCTGCAAAAAGCTCCACCAGAGGATAATATCCAATATTTAAAGTACTTCTACAAAAAAATTAAAACATACAATAATTACACAAAAACTTAAAACAACCTTAATTATAAAAACAGTTTCTTTTTGCAAAGACACAAGCCTGTCTTTGATGTCACCATGAATGTGATCATGGGTAACTATTGAGAAAGGGCCTTCTGGAATTTGAGAGCTACCCAGGGAAAGCCTTTTACCCTGATGAAATTCAGTTAAACATTAGGAAGAACTTCATAACAGTTAGAGCTGTTCGGCAGTGGAATAATGCTGCCATGGAGGGTGGTGGAGTCTCCTTCCTTGGAGGTTTTTAAGCCGAGGCTGGATGGCCATCTGTCGGAAGTCCTATGATGGGGGCTCCTGCATGGCAGGGGGTTGGAATGGATGGCCCTTGAGGTCTATTCCAACTCTATGAATCTATGAATCTATGATCTGATATAGAATTATTATTTTTTGTCTTTTGTTACATCCCCACTCCATTTTTGTTTGTATAGACTGGGAATGAAATCCAATATGTCCCAATGAATATATAACATTGAGTTTTTAGCCTTGCCCATACAATTGACTCATACACATTGATCTACAAAATGGACTGTGCCTGCCAGCTTCAATCCTGACACCTCTGCATGACCTTGAACTCTGAACAGAACAGGCCCTACCATTCCATACTTTGGTTTTGTTCCTGTAACATGCACCTTGTGCTGGGGACTTAACTCAACACACAAGTCAAAGGCAATGAGCCATGTGCTCATATGATATGAATTCAGGCTCTTACAAGGTGCCTCCACCATGGTTTTCTTATGTGCTGTCCAGTTATTTCCAACTTATGGCACCACTATGAATTAGTGACTTCCTGTCATCAATAGCCATGCTCAGCACTTTCAACTTCAAGGTTATGATGACTCCTCTATTGAATCAATATATCTGTTAATTTGTTCTTCCTGCTTACCTATTGCCTCAACTGAACAGATTTTCACCAATGCCACATTTCAAAGGAATCATTTCCCCCCGCTACCCCCTGTCATTTTCCTTCACTGTTCAACTTTCATATCCATACATAATTATTGGGAATACAATGGTGTGAATTTTCTTGGCTTTGGTCTCCACTGACACATACGTGCAATTGTGATTCTTTTTTAGTTTCTTCATAATTGCTCTTCAGAGTTTCAGTCTTCTGCTGATTTCTGGGCTACAGAATCCAATTGGATTCATAATGGAAGCAAGATACAGAAAACCATTAACAGTTTTGATTTCTTTATTGTCAGCATTAAAATCATGTAATTCTTCTGTAATCACAATTTTTGTCTTCTTAATCTCACTTACCTTGAAAACCTTATTAGGGTTGCTATAAGTTGGTTCCAACTTGACAACACAGAATACACACACACACAAAATACATAAATTAAAGATACCCACCATCAACAAATTCCTTTCTTATATTATACAGTATTTCTTCAACATAATACTATAGTTCACAGTAACATTAACACATGAAATTCCCGTGGTTCATCCCAGATCTGCAATACTGTATCAATAAAAGAGATTCAGGTTGCAGAGAAAATGGGTGATGATCATTCCTGGGAACAACAGCATTCAGTTAGCTGGAAACTCCTGAGCAGTCTAGGGCTATATTGGGACAAGGTGTGGTGAATGTGCAGGGACTTTGCTCACTGCATACGAGGCAAGCCCCGTTGCAATTTTAAAATGGCACCCAAACACAGTGCTAAAAACTGCACCAGGGTTTCCATTGCTGGCTGGCCCATGTTGGGAGACTTCTCAGGCCCTGGCAGCCCGGTGGTCAAGGCTCAACAGGCAGCAGAAAGAGAGCTGTTGTCAGGAACTGTCTCACATGGAAGATAAGTGTTGTGGCCTGACAGGGCTGGGGAACTTCGCTGCTACCTGCACACTAACCTAGCTGGTGATGCCGTCCTTGGCAGAAGGAAGAGCTTCTCCATGGGATCAATTTTTACCTCATTGTTCAGTGAACAAACTGCTTCCCCCAGTTCCTCTGCTGTCTTTAGCAGTGGGAAGTCTCTCGGCACTGGCCCCACCAGTGGGCTGGCAGCTGCTCCATATGCTGCTTAAATGTGAGGAACCACATTAAAGCATTGCATGTAAAACAGACAGTTTCATGGCAGAAAGTTTACTGCAGGTGACCTGAACTGTGTAGTTCCTGCCTGAGACTGAGATTATATTGCCACGGGGCAGAGAGTGGAGTTTGCTTGCCATGAAGTTCTTGATCTGTGCAGTCATTGTGTTCATGGTGGCTGTTGCCAGTACTATATCATCTGATGGTCAGCTCTGCTAAAGAGCCTCTCTGTGCTGAGCTCAGCTGATCCTTGGATGGCAGACAGGCAGTCTGTGACTGGGGCTTCATTCAATGACTTAGCCATTTGGTAGAACCTACTGGGACTTGTTCTCTGTTGGAAGAGCCTTTGAGAGCTCAGCTCTCAGTCAGCTCCAGGCCACAATAAGGCAGCAGAGCAGGACTTTGTGGCGGAAATGCTTAAATAAGAAAGAAAAAATGAAAATTGCCAAAATCTTAATTATTCTCTTGATTACTTAGATTAGAAGGAGACATCTAGGATAAGAGAGCTGGCAAGTCACCACTCTATACAGATAACATCACTATACACATACATATGTACCTTATACTTACACTTCAAAGACTGTAAAAGATGGACAATCTCCTAAGCATGATTGACATCTCTGTTACTCTACCAGTGCACTTCTATGACAGAGACTCTCTTACATCCTTTACAACACAAGCTTCAATAGAATATACCTGTATATCAAAGAAGATACCAGCCACTGTTAAATACTCATTTATTTTTATTACCAACAAACCAATCACAATCTCTGTGTTTTCATGCCATGTACAAATATTTGCTATGTTATATTTCTCTCTTATCGTGTCTGAGGAAGTGGACTTGTCTACGAAAGCTCCCATTAAAATGTAACAATTACGGTAGTCCTTAAGATTGAGATTCAGATTCACATTTTATTTATTTATTTGTGTAGCCTTAGCCAAACACATAATTAGTCCTTAAGGTGCTACTCACTACATTTTTGTCTTTTTTAATTTTTGCTTTTGTTTTTACCTATAATGCATGCACAGACTAACATGGCTACCTCTTCAAGATACCCTTCCTGTTTGGAAACTGCACTATGGAATACTTATCAATGAACAATTCATGGGGAAGTGTGACAATGTATTATGGGTCTGGGAAGAGTTGCCTTCCAAACACTGTTGGGCTGCTGCTCCCATGATCCCTTGCCATTAGTTATGCTGACTAGATCTGACATCTAGAAAAATCTGAACTCGAGGGTGACAGCAAACCAATCAAAATATTTCACTTACATATAAACAAAACAAAAATCCCTCTGTCCTGCCAGCTAGGCTGATCAGGGGTTTGAAGAAAAGGCTGTAGGTAAATACTCCTTTTAGACTGGGGGCAGCAGTGTGTTTGTGGGGTGTGTGTGCCAGAATGAGGAATGGAGTCAGAAACCTCAGCAGCAAGACGGCATACCCTTGACCCATTCTTCTCAGCCCCACTTGGTGGAAATGTCTTTTGCCTTTGTACACCAGAGGAAGATGTTACGAAATCCTGGCCCTGACAGAGAGCAGATGTATTATTGGGAAGCCCTCAGGTCACAAGAGGGCTAATAGTCACATTCCTGCTTGTGATGGCGAAAGATTTACACCCTGGTGCTCACTTGCCTCACCCTGCACCAGGCCAAGGGCTCCCTGTCTAACCATCCCCCTTTGCTTTAATTGTTGTGTTAATGGCCCTTTTATTTGAAGCAGATCCCCTGGCTTACAGAGGAGAATGTCATTATGTTGTATTTTAGATGTATTTACATTCGACTTGCCACAGGGATAACATTCTAATTATTTTCTATAGCTGACAGCACTAGCGTCTGCTGGTATTATAGACCCCCTTAGACCTGATTACATGGTCTGTTTTTCTTCAAATCACCCACAAATGGCACCGTGGAGCAGGTTTATTATCGACTGGCGTACCTTTGCTTAACGCCATCCGCTCCTGAAACAAATGTACTCCACGGATAATACATGTTGAGAGCTTGCGTCTTTGTCTTCAGGACGGCAGATGGGCTTAGAAAGGTTAAGCCAACAGTTAACCTCCTCTCTTCCTCTTAAACCTTCAGCTCCTACGCCTTAAGAAATGGAGGCACAGAATGAGAGAGAGAGAGAGAGAGAGAGAGAGAGAGAGAGAGAGAGAGAGAGAGAGAGAGAGAGAGAGAGAAAGGACAAGCCTCAGTTCTGTACCTAAAGAAACCGCGTCTCAGGGTAATCATCAAGAATGGCTACAATGACCCATAGAGGTGCCTGGAGAAGCCATAAATAACAGCAGCCAAGCTGTAAAGTGCGTAGGGGAAAGGAGCTCAAGGGTGATGTTAGATTTGGGTGAGATCAGAGATTAGGAGACAGACCAACAGACAGAGGAGAGGTGACAACTAATAAGAAAAAAGGGAAGAGCCGCCAGTTGGAAGGGTTTCATTTTCTGCTCTTGCCCGCAAGAGAGGGTTCACAGCAGCACTGTGTAATTGGTAATAACTGGAGATAAGAGATCCAAGGACCATTCAGACCAAGGCATTAGAGATGTCAAGGTGACAGGAGATGGGAGCCTTCCTGAAGACTTCTTCAATCAAGTTGAAGCACTCAAGGCTGAGGGCGTGGCTGCCATTAATTAACAAGGAACTTGGGTGGGGTGAGGAGAACAATCTGAACTGCAATGTTGCCTTGATCGTGGCCAGTGGAAGAATTTGCTTGCCTAGATTAAAGAACAGGATAGTCGAAAGAGTGGTCAGGAAAATCTACATCATCTGCTCAACCAGATTCCGTATTTTCTTGGATCTTCTTGTGATCCTCCTCCTGTTGACACAAATAAATAACTGATGCCATGCACTGAAAGCCAGAGCTGTGGATGCTTTTCTTAAAGAGAATGCAGTTAAACTGACAAAATAATTCTTCAGACCTAATGATGCTTTGTGCGAGAAAAACCAACAAGAATACGACATTTGTGAGATGGTAGACAAGTCCAGTCACTTACAGTAAAGGTTTAAAAGATTTTTTCCTTTGACCATTACATTTTTGCACAAGTCTCAGTAGTAAGGGTCACTGAAGTTCACAATAAGGTTTTCCATGAAGTGAAAAGACAGAACTGGGCTTGCCCAAAAATACCTGTCAGAATACAAAGGCTGCAGCAATCATTCAAAGTGGGTGCCATATATGTTGACTTGTTGCATACTGTAGTTGTTCATTTCTAGTTGGTAATATGGAACCTGGTGGTGATGGAAGAAGACGGGGCTTTATTACACTTAAACCTTGAGAAGGGTTTCAGGATGGTGGTGTTTTTTTTAGTTTTTTTTTTTTTTTTTTTTAGAAATGCATGGGCATGCAATGGGCATTATGAGCCCAATGCCCATTTATTTATTTATTTATTTATTTATTTATTTATTTATTTATTTATTTGATTTTTATACCACCCATCTAGCCAAAGGACTACACTGGATACTTTATTAAGCCTGCAGGAAGTGGCACAATGAACTGTCTCAGGGTTTTTATTGATGTTTGGCTTCTTACCATTCTGCTACTCTGCTGTGTATGGTCTGCTTGGGGCGATACTCAAGTGCTTCACTCATGTCTTTAGGGGGTGTCATTGCTGGTGTGAGGATGCCTCTCATTCTGACTAGACCCATCCCCGTAATTCTGGTCTACTTGGTGTCTTGCCTTCATTGCATCACAGCTAAATCCTACTACAGTATTTCATGCTTAATCTTAAACATCGATCAATCAAACAACAACAAAAACAGCTCCAGCATGAGTGTATTCTTGTTATCTCTGCTTGCTACCAATGACAGATGGAATCGAAGTAATGTGTTGGTGGTAGCACGATGTGAAAACCATGACCAACCCCAGGCATACAGCTCAAGACCCTGGTGCCAGGGTCTGGCTGCATTATATGTTTGATGCATCTGATTCACAGTGTGCATTCCTGGATGACACAGTAGCATGACAGCATGATGGAAAGGGAGCATAATATTATAATGGATTCTCACAACCTCCTCCACACTCCTCAACGCACCCATGCCCAGCCAGTCTCAGCATAAAGAAAGCGAGTATGTCACGTTAAACAGAAAGATGGCCCAACATAGGAGGGGTAACAGTTCAGGACCAGAATCAGCAGTACACCTCCACTTGAAGGACAAAGGGCACTCATTCAAACATGAGGATGTACACATATTAGACAGAGAAGAGAAGTGGTTTGAGAGTGGGGTCAGGGAAGCCATTCATGTGAGCATTGAAAACCCCTCTCTCAACAGAGGTGTGGTTGGGGGCTCAGGCACAGTGTATCTGCTACTTATCAGGCTGTGATTTTCCACAATACCTAGACAAATCAAAAATACTTCATGCCTTCACCACCAAGGCCATAGCTAACGACCCATACTTTATGGGTTGCAGCACTTTAGGCCATTGTTCACCTAAAGGCCTAGTGAGACTCTTGTCCACCTAACGAGCCTATTCAGGCCATTGTTCATCTTGTGGGCCTATTTCAGACCAGGGTGACAAGAGGTCAAGGTGAACTATAAAATGGAGGACTCACAACTAGCTTTCCTCAGACTGATGAAGCTGTTTGGATGAGCAGCGAAAAGTTTCAATGTCTCACGAAAAAGACGTCCAGTTGCCATGACTCAACTTCCAGATGACACGTGGCATGGGGGACACACAGGGATAAGGAGATTGTGGTAGCCCTGGCTGCGGGTGGGGCTTTGACCTATGAATGCCTATAGCTATACGGGAGTCGCAGGCTTGCGAAAATATGCAAAAGGATGTAAGACCAAAGGAGGGAGGGGAGAAAAGGAAGGCTCATTTAAAAGAGACATGGGATAAGCGATGGTAAGTGCTGAGAAATTTAAGCAACCTTGGATGCAAAGTCCATTCTAACAGGGGGCTTCAAAGGAAAAAATTAGCACATGGCAGGAATCAATATGATTATGACCAGCCTTTGATCTCCTTCTTTATCTTACTGCCCTGTAATATGGTAGAAAAACATAATATTTTTTTCCACATGAGCCTCTAGGGAAAAGCTAGTCCTCTTAAGAACATAGGAAGAGCCTTGATAGATCGGACCTCAGATCTATCTGGTCCACCATGCTATTGCCAAAACTAGCTAGCCAGATGTTCTCCAAAAAAGATCCCTACATTAAAGGACTCAAATCCCACCATTATGACCATGTGTTCATTCTGACTATTGTAATAAATTATGTTCACTGACAGATATGCACAGTATTTCTAAATTCAGCACAAGCTTAGCATCCCTGCCTCATCATACACAGTTCCTTATGTCTGCTAAGGATTTATCCAGGGCACAGAGCAGTTTTCAGCGTTCCACTCATTCCACCCTCAAAAGACCTGCCTGCTTCACAAGCTCTTCAAGTTACTTTCACATCTTGGTACCTTTTTTTTAAAAAAAAAAGAATGCTTATTTTATTATTTCATTACTACTGGATTACTGTATTATTTTATGCTTTTAATGCATGTCTATATGCACTTACATTGGAGCTTAAATACTATTTTAAGACTGGTCTAATCTATGCTTTTATTTAGAGTTTGATCAGCAGCAAAGCAATAAACTATGTAAATATAAACACATGTGTGAACACACACACAAAATGTGGAACATTATATCTTAAAAAGAACTACTGCATTTGGGTTACTCATTGCTTCTTCTTTTTAAAGATTTTTTTATTTTTAAAATAAAGAAAGTAAAAACAGATACATTGCTTATCCCCTATATCAGAAGTTTTCCCCAATATATCAACCTAGTTATTTCATAATTCTCTTATCATCTTAAACAAGAGTGTTTTCATATTTCCATGTTTACTAACTATTTTCCATTAATATTATTCTAATATTGGATTACTTGTTGCTTCTTGCAGTCAGGCTGTTTTCACTATCATTGTCCCAATCAATGGTGCAATTCATTGCATTGCAACATGTCACTGTGCTGCTTTCCTATTATTAGCAGGCCTGGAAAAATACAGTACAGAGAAATACAAAAGCAAGGACAGGTGATGCCTTTACTAATAATTTAATTGTGTGCTGTCAAGTCAGTTCTGTGACTTATGATGACCCTTTTCAGGGTTTTCTAGGTAGAGAATACTCAGAAGTAGTTTACCATTCCCTAATATTCTGGAGCAAGCCCAGGATGGTGCAGCTTGTCCGGTGCCACACAGGATGGCACTTCTGGGACGGAAGAAGAGTGGGGAATTCAGCTCCAACCTTTGCAGCTGGATACCTAACTCATTAAGTTATCCAGCTAGCTGATGCCTTTATTAAGCCACCACACACCACCACCACCACCACAACACAACAACAACAAGGTATGCTTCTCAAAGATGATTTACAACAAGCAGACCTAGCACAGGGAAATGTCTTGACTTACGAAAGTGTCATGGTTTTTTTCCTGCACTATCCACCATATGTTGGCACAACACCCAATGAAGAGCGGCACATGTTGAAAACTTGCATTTTTTAAAATGTGGCCTTATAAACATTTGCCTTTGCTTTTGTGCAGGGCAAGGACCACATGGCTCACTTTCTTTGTCTTCACGCAGAAATAGTCTCTGATGCCTTCTAGTGGCCACCTCTGATATTGCACCTTAGAAATATTTATTTATAAACAAACAAACAAACAAACAAAAAAACTTTGCCTTGCCCTGTAAGATTGAGAAGGAAGGCACACAAAACTTGAACCATTCTTGTAAAAATTCCTTAAAATATCCTTTAAAGGTTGCTTTTGAATATATGTCGCCATTCCTCTTTATATCCTAGTAATTTATAATGTGTGTTACTCAATATACATAAAAAGTAACATTGTGTCTTCTAATTGTATTGTTACCTAAAATTAACTGTTACAGGAAACTGCATTTTTCTCCAAATCCTCCATATACACACATATTTCTGATTCTCTCTACCAGAGTTGCGTATCATCATTTTATATATAATTCTTACTCATACAGTTATTCTTTACTATCCCTTTACGGCGGTAATTATTTTCACACTTCCATGCCAGGACTAGCATTTCCAAGATAAGTTAATGAAGAGCTGGGACAAAGCAGTGAAGACAAAAAAATTATAGATCTTATTAATCAGAAATGTAACATATTGAGAAAGATCTGATGAGTAGACAAAAGGCAACTTCATTCTACAGATGGTTTGAAATACAACTTCATTCTACAGATGGCTTGAAAAACAAAAACAACCACAGGCCTTTTTGAACTTCCCATTATGCTTATAATAATATAATAATAATAAACTTTATTTCTATGCCACCTTTCTTACCAAAGGGACCGAAGGCAGCTTACAACAATAATTTAATACATTATATTAAAACAGCACATACATGAAATATTAAAAATAGCAAAAAAAAAAACCCCAGTATTTAGAAACAATTATAAAAAACACTATAAAAACAATACTAAAGCAGTCACAGCAGCAGCAAAGTTTAAAAGGCCCCCAGGTGATAAAAACTGAATATTAAGATGTTATACATAAAAATGTGTAAAAGGCTGGAGGCTCGGAAGGCTTGCCTAAATAAATGTCTTAAGGCCTCGCTTAAATGTTTCCAGGGAGGAGGCAGTCCAATGTTTCCAGGGAGGAGCCAGTACCGTAATTATAACACTAAAGGGCTATCTAATAAGTTGTCAAAGGGCTAGCATCACAATAACCAAAAAAGAAAACAACAACCCATCAACTGGTCTTAGGGTTGTCAGTTCTCAGAGCACCATCTAAACTCTCCAGGAAATCTCAGGATAAGTAAGTCTAGAGAAGGAGATTGTGTGTGTGTGTGTGTGTGTGTGTGTGTGTGTGAATGCATTGTGATTTTAAAAACCTGGGCATCAGAGCTGCCATTATGCAGGTGGCAGATTTTCTTTCCCTATTCCCCATACTTCTTGGTCCACCCTGAGCTTATCGGGGAGAAGATGCACTTCCTATTTCTATACTGTGCCTAGATAAAAACAGAAAATAAAATGTCACACACATACATTATTTATTAATTATTGATTGATTGAATTTCTACCCTGCCCATCTTCCCGAGGGAACTCTGGGCAGCTTACAAAAGGCTGAACAATTCAGCTGACAATACAATACAAAAGTGACAGCAGCAATGTAAAACAACTATAGCACCCGTGGCATAAAACAAATAGCTCAGCAATCAGCTCTTCGCAACTGGGCTAGCAAGCAGATGGCCGGGGGGGGGGGACTAAACTAGGTCGCCAATGGCCTCGCAGAAGAGCAGAGTTTTTAACGCTCTGCAAAAGGCCAACAGGGACTCTGCAGAGCACACTTCGCTTGGTGGACTGTTCCAAAGAGAAGGGGCGGCCACCAAGAAGGCCCGGTTCCAGGTAGAGGTTTTCTGGGCCTCTCTAGGGGTGGCAACCCGAAGCGAGTGCGGTCGGGCGAGGTTGATCGCTGGACAATCTGCTCTGACAGGTAGTCCAGACCCAAGCTATAGAGGGTTTTATAAACTAAAACTAGGACCATGAATCTGATCCGGGATGCAACAGGCAACCAATGCAAGCGAGCCAGCACTGGGGTGATGTGGTCATGACGGCGCACACCCGCCACCAGCCTGGCTGCCGCATTTTGTACCCGCTGCAGACGCCAGAGGAGAATCAAGGGCAACCCCATGTAGAGGGCGTTGCAGTAGTCCAGCCTCGAAATCACCAGCTCTTGCACTACAGTTCTCAGGGAGTTGCCATCTAGGTATGGGCAGATCAGGGCGATTTGACGAAGATGGTAAAAAGCGGTTCTGGTCATGGCAGCCACCTGGGCTTCCAAGGAAAGCGCCGGGTCCAGAACCACGCCCAGATTCTGAACCCTATCCGCCAGTTGGAGGGAAACACCCTCCAGACAAAGGAGAGGGCCTCCATATCCAGATGGGGAACTCCCGAAGAACATCACCTCAGTCTTCTCGGGGTTGAGCCTGAGCCTGTTGGCCCTGGTCCATGCCAGGACCGCATGCAGGCATTGGTCGAGAGTCCGGACAGCTTCCACTGCAGAGGTGGAAAAGGAGAGATAGAGCTGCGTGTCATCAGCGTACTGATGACAGCAGACTCCAAATCTCCTAATGACCCCAACCAGCGGCCTCACATAGATGTTAAACAACATGGGGGAGAGAGACGACCCCTGCGGAACCCCACAAGGGAGTATCCACGGGGCCGACAACTCTACATGTGGTGAATGAAGGGGGGAAATGTGTGTGTGTGTGTGTGTGTGTGTGTGTGTGTGTGTGTGTGTGTGTGTGTGCTTTAAAGTAACTTTTAAAAAAGTTCCTGCTAGTAACAAAGGAGGTGGGTTTTTAACTTGCCCTGCTTGAGGAGAGGGATCTGAATGCGGGCTGGAAGAGGAAGGACTAAATCTCCTCACCCACGTTGTATAGTCTCACTCCGGACACACACACACACACACACACACACACACACACACACACACACACACACACACACACACACACACACACACACACACACACACACACACACACTTGATTTTTATTCAAGGAAAGGTCTCTGACACCAGCTAAAGGCATGAGAAACATGTTTAAAATGCAGGTGGGCCATTTCATTTACAAGAGGGGTGAGCCATCCCAGCAGCTGCTGCCCTTGGATAGCAAACCCCATCATCTCTTGCTCTTGGCCATGATTAGTGCCAATGGGCACTGGAGTCTAGCGAAAGCTGGAGAGATGTAGTTGTCCACTCCCGAATTGGTAAGGAATTTGTAACTGGGAATGGGAGTTAGTCCAGTTTAACTTCTGAACAGAAAGTACACCTTGCAGTCCTTGATCAGGCAAAATGCCCATCTAATCTAGCATGCTCTTTCCATCATAGCCAAGTAGGTGGACAGCCAGATTGCACCATAGCCAAGTATGTGGAAAGACAGACTGAACTGGAAACCTTATTAAATTCCATGGTAAGGGATGAGAGGACCAAACTGTGTAATATTAAGCATGTTAGAAAGAATATAAATAGACATTGACTCTCAAAAGATGTAGTGAGGGCTGGCAGGATGGGTGGCTTTAGAAGGGGATTAGACAAATGGATGCAGGATGGAGCTACGTACAGTCCAATGTCTGGGGTGTGATCCCTTGGTATTATCTGTGGTTAGGGGACAGCCTCAGCAGGATGTGGATGCACAGATGTCCTGCATGAAAACTCCCCCATGGCAATTGGGTTGGTCACTAGATGGAGAAATTGACAGAACCAGTGCGATCCAGTATGGCTCGCCTCCAGGGTTATCCAGCATGACTGTCCTTATTGTCTCGAATGAATATATAGTATAATGAAAATGTTAGTACAGTCATGGAAGTAAAAAGATAAAAGCAGGAAAACAAATATGTAAGAAAGAGTAAAGGTATGAGAAAACATGCCAAAGCAAGGGCACCCAGTAAGCATTATCCCGAAGGCAAGACTTCCAGAAGCAGACTATCCCAGCAGAGAATTCCCTTCCCCTGGAAACCACCTACCTCACTGTAGATGCTGAATGCTTGGAGGAGAGAGTCCTTGAAAACCATCTTATAATTAGAGCTGGTTAGTGGTTAATGTAGATCCAATATGTTTTTCCAACATGAATGAAGAGATTCACCATTGCAAATAGTTTCTCAGGTCTTCTGAACCATTGGAAGGTCATATAGAATGCTTTCTGCTCCATAATGTTGGCGATGGACTGATAAGTTAAAACAGTCTTTCTTTTTGGGGTGGGGTGGGGTAATCCTGTTTTGTTTTTGTTTTTCTTTAAACCAACCCCCATAAATGTTGTTTCCCCACTAAGATTCTGAGCCAGCAACGTTGGAACTGAATTCTACACTGGCCAGGGAGCATGAAATGCTCATTCATTCACTGAAAAACCAAGGTGGTGGTGGTGGTGGGGGGGACACAAAGGAGGCAAAAACACAGCACAAATACTTGGATGGATACTCCAGTCTCTAAAGGAAACCCATCTTCCAGGGCATGCCTTACACCCATTGTCTGTGCTCATTATTACCTTTGTAACTGACAAAGAAGGGTATTAGGCTACTTGTCAATGGCAGAATGGAAGTTCTACCCCTGACCATTTGGTGCTGACCTTTTCAGCTCTACATCTACATAATGGATTTCTTCATACTCTGCTAATTCCTGTCTGCGCCTATCATTCTCCTTTATTCGAGCAGCAGGGCTTGAATTTGGTGGCATATAGGGTGGGGATGATTAGCTACTGTCTCCAGAAATATACTTCTGGGAAATTTTTACACGGAAGTTTACTCTCCTTTTGACTGCTCACGTTCTCTTGTAGCTTTAATGTCATGTTGTCTTTTAATGCTGTAAGAGTGTGAGATGTCCCTCAATTCCCTGTTCTCTCTACTTGAACATGTCTTAATTGTACTGGACTGTATATTGTCCCTCATTACTGTAAGCTGCCTTGGGTCCTTTTCCAAGGAGAAAGGTGGGGTAAAAATACTCTTAAATAAATAAATAAATAAATAAATAAATAAATAAATAAATAAATAAATAAAGCAGGGATGTAATTTGGATCAAGTATGGAAAAGCAGGTAGTAGCGCTGGCTGGTTTCATCCAGCCTGCCACCCATTTTTGCTTTAATCTGAGGATGTGTACATTCAGAATTTAGAATGATAGTTGTAAAACAATTGCACTAAAAATCAATACATTCCCAAGCATAAACTAGTCCTTCTTTGAGTAATCTGACAAGGGATGGTGGAAGCTGATGGCACATGTGAGACAGTCATGTTAGACTGATGCCACAAGACCGCAACAAAGAAAAATCTTGTGTCACCCTAAAGACTAACAACCTTCATTGTATCCACTGCACCACAGTGATAGCTACAGGCGAAGAGAATAGTAAAAATGAGAAAGGTGCCAGCAATTTGATGATTTATAAGTACCAACAGAAATTGATAGTCAACAAATATATTTACATTTAGATAATCTGTCGCTGTTGTCATCACCTCATCAAATTCACTGTTCTTAAACTTGAATGTGGCTTAAATGTTCTGGGTTGTATATGGTCCTTCAGTATTGTAAGCCTCCTGGGTCCTTTTCCAAGGCGACTTGGAAAATAATAAATAAATAAATAAATAAATAAATAAATAAATAAATAAATAAATAAATAACCATCATCTTTATAACCACAATAATATTATTATATATACTGTAGTCATATTATTATATACTTATCATCTGCTAATGTCTATTGAGCAACAATCCTGGGCAAACCTTGCCATGCTGGCAACTTTTTCCTTTGCCTGACATCTCACATCTCATCCTGCACCCCTCCCTCCATGCCTCCTCCTCCTCTGAAGACAGGGCTTCCTCCTTCCAGGGTTCTGATGAAGTGGCCTGGAGTCCACGAAAGAAGTAACACTGGGCTTCCACTTCACAATGCCCCCAAAGACTCGTAGCTACTGTACCTCCTCTCACACAATTGTGGCAAGAATTTAATTTTTATTTTTTAACCTCGCAACAACAGGCACACGCACATAAAACACAGTGCTCTGTGACAGTCTGGAATCGAGGCACCCAAGAGCAAGCCTATTTCGGGCGGGGGGCCCTGTGTGACCAAACGAAGCACCATTTGCTGGAGATCCTTTCTCGGGCTGCCTTTTTGTGATCTGTCTCGGAATCATTCAGGCGCAGAAAAGGGAGCAAGGGAGTTTACTCCGGTGGCGTCTGTCAGGCCCCTGGGATCCTTTGAAGATCTCCATTTGTTTGGACTATTAACATACTTTCTGGGTGGATGTTTATCTTCTTTGAAACTTTTACAGCAGCCGGACTGTGAAAGAAGAAGAAGGCAAGAAAAGAAAAGAACAGAAATCCCTTAGCTGTTCTTTTTAACGCCAGGGTTGTGCCAGAGCCCCTTAAGTGAGTGTAATGCAAGCCAGCCAGTGCTCTTTTCTTTATTTGATCAGACTTTAATACCTAACAGTTCTGTAAGTAAACATTTATAGATCAAACCCAAAGCCTGCAAAAGGAAGCACTCTGGATAGATTAGAAGCTAAACTGATCTAAATTAGAAGAGATACAGAGATAACCTTGCCTGGCTAAAAAGCATATACTATCGGTTGCACACAGATAATTAAATGAATGAGCCCTTTTCTATTGAACAAGCGATGTGCAATTGATAAACTTAATTAATAATTAACTTTTTAATTAAATATCAATTTAAAACAAGTGTGGTAATATGCCGTTCGCATTTAATTTAGCCTTCCTTTTCTTCGTTAAAGGGCCACCATTAGGGTTACAGGTGTGGTTTAAAATGCTGCTGTGTGCCATGGAGGAAATGAATGCGTTCCCTGGGTGCCAGCCCAAGACAGCAGTGATAAACAAGAGCAATCCAAGACAAAAGCCAGGGTGGAACTTCAGAGAGAGACAATGGAAGCTACGAACAGGCACACACTTTCCCATTTGACTCCAAATGGCAACAAAGCTGTTCCCATCTTGACTTCCGCAGAGGGGCAGGGCTGAGCAAAGTGCTGCCCTCCAGATGTTGCCAGGCTCCAATCTCCAACAGGCCTAACCACGAGAGACAGGAACAAGGAATGCTTGGAGTTGGTGTTCCACAACATCTGGATGGCTGCACTTTGTTCAGCCCTCCCCATCCGAGAGAGTACCTGCTTCTCAATATCATTTCAGTAGGTTCTGAAGAGTTGCCACCCATGCGGGAGGGGGAGGAGTGTAATATGAAACAAGTGAAGCTTAACGTTCCGGGCAGGGCCCCTGATCCCAGATCTCCCTGCTGATTGCAAAGGGGACCCCATAACAGTTCAACTTTCAGGTCCCCAAAAAATGTAGGTCCGCCATTGCCACGCAGGGGAGACGGGTCATGGTTGAAATGCTCATTGGTATAAGGAGCAATGTCAGCTTCGCTCCATCACTGTCATCAAACCCTACCAGTTTGGGAATAATATTGACAGTTTTTTCTTCCTTAGGGCTTAAACAAATACATCAGGGAAGCCATGCAGGCATTAGTCATTGATTTGCATGTACAGGAGAGGATGGCTATGGGTTGTTCTCTTGCATGAAGAGGACTACAGAAGGCCAAGCAGTAAGACCCCTACCTGCCTTCAGGTTAGCTCCCTGCCTTCCATCCCTGTGTTTTCTTCCATCCAAATTCAGATTCTCTCTTTCTGAGAGAGGGAGGGAGAAACGTGCTCTAAGAAATAGAGTTAAAGTTTACTTACAAGGGATTTTTTAAAAATCATGTGTAAGAATCCAGTGCATCACTCCCAAATGTCTGGTTGCATGAACATGCAGGGTGGCCGTGTGAAATGGCACCTGTGGCTTCCGTGCCATGCTAGCTGTGTGAAAAGGAAATTTCAGAATGTTTAGCTTGCGTGGCAATCTGGACCTGGTGGAATTTCCTCTTCTGCAGACCTAGAAAAGTCCAGAAGCCTTGTCATCCAGTTCATTTCACCACCCTAGATTTGGATCTCATTTTATACTCTTGGGCCATTGAGTCCACACAGCTTAATTTTTTTTTAGCCTAAAAAATTATTTGTAAAAAAACAATCCAAGTGCAGTTATAGCTATCTGGTTGCCACCACAAGCAGTTAGTAGCCATTACTGTAGCAATTTTATAAGCACTGTGTTTATTTTAATTCTTTGACAATGAGTTTTGAAAGTCTGAATGTGACATGCTGCAATACTAAACAAACTCTTCACCTTGTCACCTAAAGGCCCTGTCAGAACACAAGGCATTGGTGCGTACACACAAGACAAGTCTGTTAGGTGCTTGAACCATGCCATGTTCCTTCTCCACCGTTGGGTAGACAGCACCCTCATTGTTCTACAAAGTATAGATGCACCAAGGAATGAGCAACATTCCCCTATATCAATTACAGACACAATGTATTACAACTTTATTAATGAAAGAAGGCATTTACAAGCGGTTTGTAACTAGTTACTTGCAAGGTCGGTAGTTTTTCATAAGATCATAAGAAAAACTAGGCTAGATCAGACCCAAAGCCAGCATGCTGCTCCACAGGGGCCACATAGAGGTCCCATGAGAGGCAGTGCTCTTACACTGTCCCAAATGAGTGCTTGCAAATAACCAACACCAAAGTGGACTTCAATACCGCTGACATTTTATTTATTTATTCATTGGAATCATCAGCCACCCCTAAACCTTTAAACCTCCATACAGTAGATGCAGCATAGTTAGAGAGGAAAGTAGAAAAGAATACATCTGCAATGGAGATCCTGCTACACGTGAGCAAGAACCTTCTAAAATGTACTTGCCCTGGCTCCTTCATCCCAATACTGAGTGTTTTTAAGGCCAAAATTGTGCCCATGCTGACCTACGGAGCAGAAATTTGGGGCCTCAATAAAGCACCTGTGCTTGAATTAGTACAGACCAACTTCTTAAGAAACTTATTAGGGACAGACAAAAATACGGCCGCATATGCCGTAAGGGCAGAAACAGGTATATTTGCTCTTGCCAGCCATACAGTAACAAGAGCATTTGCATTTTGGCTGAAGGTCCATTCAATGAGCCAAAATAGACTTCCCAAGCTTTGCCTAATTGAACAAGCTGCTTCCACCCTTCCCAACTCGTGGGCCAGACAAATCGGTATTATGATTGCCTTCTCCGGGTTGTCAGTCCAAAGTTTGCTTTCTAATGGTCACTTAGCCAAAGTTATTTTTAAACAAAGAGTACAAGATCTTAGTGCCCAACAGGACAGGGAGCGCCTCTCTAACAATAAAGCACTAAGCTGGCTAGCAAAAAACAAACAGGTCTTCCAGTGTGAAAAGTACTTAACAATCAGTCTACCACACTCCCTTAGAAGAACCTATACCAGAGCGAGATTTGATCTATTGGCGTCCATGAATAGATATGGGCTCTTTCACAACTTACCCTATCAAGACAGATCCTGCATATGCGGTGCTACCCGCATAGAAAATACGGCTCACATTTTATTGGATTGTGAGCTTTATACAGCTCTAAGACAATCACATCTATCAAAATTGATGGTCAAAATTGCCCACTGGAACACAAATTTTCAGCTTGATTTCCTGCTCAACAGCTCCAAGATGCAGGTTGCCGTGGTGTTGCTAACTTTGTACATAAGGCTGCTAGGGTAAGATCCACCTTCATAGATCAAATTGCTGTTCCCTGTAGGGGAGATGCTGACATATGAATGAGAAATTTTTAATCTTACTATTTTAACTGTGTTTTAACTGTTTTTCATTCTCTTTTTTCTTCTTCTGTATTTGATATGGCCTGTTGGGCTAATCAATAGATTTGTTGTTGTTGTTGTTGTTCTAAAATTTAGAAAATAATTATGGAATGGGAAGGGAGAGACTAGGTGCTCCTCTCTAAGCAGAGACACAGTTAATGTATCTGGAGGTAGAAACTGAATACTCCTTGCAATAAAGGATGATGTTTAAAAGTTTTAAGATCTTGGAAGAAGACCTTTCACTTATTCCCACCACCCTCCCAGGCACACCAACTCCCAGGTTTTGGAACTCCATCTCCAGAGAGCCCAGGACGGGACCTTCCCAACAGCCAGAAACATTTCTGTCCAGATATTTATCCACTGATTGGCTGCCAAGGGAGTTACTTTGGGGCCGTACAGGCCGGTGTGGTTGTGCAATTTTAAAACATTTTAAATGTGCTTTTAAATGGCTGTAAATTTTTAATTAATTGTTTTTAATACAATAATATCTTGAATTGCTTTTTTAAAAACAATGCAGTCTACTGAGGGATTTTAAAAGCTATATTGATCTTTAAAATATTTTATAAGCCACAGTGTTGAAGATGAATGAATGAATTAGATGCGTTGGTATGTGAAAGATCCTTGGAATGGAGCATCTTGTTCCAGTGCAAACTCTGGGTTATATGGACTCTGTGTATCTTTGCCATGTATATTTACATGTGAATTTGATTATTATTTTGCTTTAAACTGCAGCGCCTTCTTATCTGGCGATTCTCTGCAGCCTATTTAAATGTCATTTTGCACTCTTTTGTAGAAAAAAACACAGACTTTAATAGATAGGTTTTTTTTTACTTGGATGCAGATCAGTTTTTCTATTTCCTTTCTCATTCCACATTTGCATGTACTCAAGTCTGCATAAGGCTCTCAAATTGCCTCTTGTCCTGGGACTTTTTCATTAAGCTAGAAACGTATCTCATTTGGTGGCGCCATCTTGGATCAAGTGTGGGACCTCACCATCTGGTAAGAATACGTCACTGATAAGAGGGGGGGAATCTTCTTTTTATTCTTTTCCCTTTCCCGTCACATCAGCTCCCCCCACCCCTGCCTTTCTGCTCTCTGGTTATATGGGGCAATATACGCCACCATCCCCAATCAACAGGGCCCATGAGTCTGCAGTTTAAAAATGCTCTTTGCATCTGGACAAGCCAAAAGGAGATGCTGCTACTGGTTGCTGCTTCCTTCTTGAAAAACTCACTTGAAAAAGAGGAAATAGCTGGAAGAAGAAATCACAGGAAAGGCATCTTTCAAATCTTAATGCTTGCTGGCTTTTTCTGGGGATACCCAAAGGATACAAACTGTTGGCACCATTGCCTGAAGTTATGGAAAGATTACAATAAACTGTGCAGGGTGTAACAACAAGAATCCCGGGCTTTTCTCCATTTATTGTACAATATTTATCACCATCTCAGTTTGTATATTTTGCTTTCTTTTGTGTAATCTTATCACTGGGGCTGAAAATGATGTGATTTTTTTCCTCCTTTGAGTAGCTGCCAAAAAAGCACTTACGTTGGGAGTATTAGTGTATCATTTGGCTGGTGCATCACATAATGGTTTTTTTACAGCAAGTATTTAACCATGTTTTCATCCTGTGGGAAAGAGTGATGAGTCTGTTTGGTGTGTGTGTGTGTGTGTGTGTGTGTGTGTGTGTGTGTGTGTGTGTGTGTGTGTGTGTGTGTGTGTGTGTGTGTGTGTGTGTAGTGTTTTTATTTTATTTTGTCCTCTTTTTTTCCTCTTGGAAACGCCTTGTAGCAATGTGGACATGCAAGAGATAGAAACCTAATGCAGCAAATTGGTTTCAACACACAAAATGAAATAATCCAGGTCCTGCAAACACGCTGCAAACCTAGCCTTCAGCTTTCCTTTTCCCCTTGATTTTCTCTCACTGGAAAAAGGCAAGAAGGCTTATGGATATATGTTATCAGGGCCAATTAGGGAGTGTTTATAGCAAAGAATTTAAGCAACCTGCAATTGCAGAAGAAAATAGCACTGGGCGTTAGTACTGGTTTTTGGGGGGGGGGAGCGGGCTCCTGGAGGCACCTCTTGTGGGGTGGGTGCCTCCTCTGGCCTGCTATAGAGATGGGAAAGGAAAAAAATTTTTTTGGAGGGGGGGTCCTGGAGAAGGTCGTTGTCAGCTACTGGCAGGCTCCAAGAGAGACCCCTCTACTCTCCCCTCCTCAGCACAGTAGAGTTTAGTTAAGATAACTACATCTGCATCTTCTCATTGCCCAAATGAGAAACCTACACAGGCTGCTTGGGGTTCCATAGAAAAGGGATTAGGGGTGGGACAGCATAAGTGTAATGCAAAAATGGAAGTCCATAGAGACCTAAAGACTCAACTAAATCCATGCCATGCGACTGGTGGGATGGCTCCAAAAATTTGCATGGTTGTCCACTCCCACATGGCACGACAGAGGAGGAGAGGAGAGACACGCTGTGAAAAATCTGGCACGCACGCATGCACAATATTGCACACACACACACTCGAGTCCGGCTGCCCACACACACACACACACACACACACACACACACACAATGTCTTAGTGTAAAGGCTCCTTGTGATCTTGGAGACTTGGCTGGTGCTCACGCACAGACTCAACATTTATCAAGAACCATTCTAGCAGGCACAAGCTCCCACTCTACAAACATAGTTGCTTCCCCTGTTGCAGTGTCCAGGAAAGGTCTGTTGTGCCAAGGAGCTTTATGCTTTCTTCAGAACAGTTTAAAAAAATAGAAAGCATCTAGATATTGCATGAGGAAATCCATTCGAGGATAGTGCAGACGGAAAGACCCTAAACTTGCTTACAGATATTCCTTTGCTGGTTCTCAAATATGAGGGTAAGCTGGCAACCACTAGGGAGAATTTCCCGTAAGTTCTCCTTCAAAATAGAAACCAAGGGCAACACTGACTCCTCTACCCACCATAAACAGGCTTTAAAGAACGATAGCAACAACTAAAATAACACAGTACCTAATCCCACCTAACTCTCTATCAGTTCACACTGCAGCAGGTTAATTCTCACGTACACTGATATATTCACTTTCAATTCTGCCGAGTTTAATTAATCAAGTGGATAGTCTCACAACCCAGTTTGCTAAGCCAGATGTGTCAGGGATCATGAGATTTGGAGCCCAGAACAGCTGGAGATGTCAGGTGGGGAATAATTTCTCTAAGGCAATTTGAACTTGCTTTGTTTAAAACAAACTGAATTTGATGTGGAAGGCTAAAAAAAACCCCACCTTTAACTCATGCTGATGGAAGAATGTGGCAATATTATTAGCGGGTGAGGGCTAAAAGCATTAGGGTCTCTCTGTCTGCATTACAAGCTCCCTGCAGGGATAAACAGGGGAAGGGGCAGAGATTTCCTGTTTAGGTGACCTGCATGGAGTGAGAGCAGAGGTTTGTGATATTACTTTTTTGACTACAACTCCCAGAATCCCCCAGATAGCAACTGTGGTTCAAAAACACTAAGCAAGAAGGAAAACATTTCCCATGCTCTGGG
This sequence comes from Phrynocephalus guinanensis, assembly GCA_037367245.1. NCBI lineage: Eukaryota > Metazoa > Chordata > Lepidosauria > Squamata > Agamidae > Phrynocephalus > Phrynocephalus guinanensis. The sequence goes on from CM074734.1 coordinate 30,670,582, forward strand.
TGGCAGACAGCGCCATGATGGCAAGTAGACATGGGCACGACCAGAAAAAATGACGTTTTGAGTTTTCGTTTGTCGGAACGGGTCCGTTTCGGGTCGTTTCCGTTTGTTGCGAAATCTTTCAAAAATTTGTCATTTTGTTTGTCGTTTGTTATTTGTCATTTCCACCGCGATTTAGCGTGATTTGACTTCCCAGAGCATAGGGGCGTCCCGCAATCAGGGCCGGCGCTAGGTGTTTTTGTGCCCTAGGCGGGGGGCGGGGCAGGGGGGCAGGTGGCAGGGCGGAGGTGCGGGCGGGTGGTGGTGGCGGGGGGCCATGAGCAGGCGATGGCCATGGGCGGGCAAGTGGGCGGGCGGCAGCGCGGGCCGGAGGCAGGTGGTGTCGCGGGTGGACGGGCGAGTGGGCAGTTAGGATATCACTTAGGATAGAGGTTCTGTTCTTGGCTTGCACCCCAAATGTGTGTGTGTGCAAGCAAATTGAAGTTGGGAAAATAGAAAATAAATTGTAGTATATAATATATTTTTAAAATAAATCCACACCTCCCACTCCCAGTTGAACCTCCCCCTTTATCCAATATCAGAAAAAAATCCTCACAAACTGCCAGAGAAGAAATAAAGAATAAACTGCTATCCCCTTCAGCAGACAAAGCTGCAGGGAATCAAATAAATTATTTTCTAAATTCAATTCCCTCCCTCCCTGCCTAACTTAAATCCTAAAGCCTCCAGCCTCCCTCCTCAATCTCGATCGGATCACACCAGCACCAGCAGCCAGCTCACCTCCCTCAATCACATCCATACACCCGACTGCGATTTCTGGAAGGTGCCTCGGCTTTTTATGCCCTCCGAGACATCCAGAAGTGTCAGTCAAAAACCTGGCGATGCCATTGGTGGAATGGTTCAAAAAAAATTGCATGGTCCCATCCCATGCCCAGCCCAAATGGGCAGGTCTAAAAAAATAAAATAAAATAAAATAAAATAAAATCAATAAGATGTTTTATTGCTATAAAAAAACCCACTGCTGCTACTATTAAAATTCAGGCATTTAAAATAAATAAATTTCACATGTTTCTGTGGTGATTTGGTGTGTTTTTTGACCATGATTTCAAAAGAAAAATTGCGGTCGCCATTTTGGATCCCCCACCACCACATGGCATGGCGAGACGACGAGGATGACCACCCCCAGCCTGGTGCAAGCAGCCCAGGACAGGAGAAGAGGGGGGGGAGGCCGGGGACCCCCCAGAAACCACCCCTCTGGTAGGTGGCAAAGCCTCAGGCAGGCATATTTTCGCCTGCTTTTTTGGCTGGGAGTCGGGGTTTTTTTTTAAAAAAATAACATTTAAAAACTTTTTCTGTGCTTCGCATTGCGCGATCACCGCGATGCCACAAACGAAAATGAAAAACCCGACCAAATTTTTCTTTTTTCGGTTTGAGTTCGAGTTCTGACGGCTTAATTATCGTTACTGTTACCGTTACGTAACAGAAACGATAACTGAAAATGGAAACGACAATGTCTTGCCCATGTCTAATGGCAAGCTATGATCCCAGCGTCAACATTTCATGATCATAAGCACAGCTCCCTGCTGAAGAGATTGAAGAAGCTCCCCTTCCATTTTCTCTAGAACAAATCATTTTGTTCCTAGAGGGAAAAATTGCATTTCATTTTCTGACGAAATGCATCCTAACATCTCGTTACACAACAAAGTAATTTGTTATGTAATAAAACGATGAAGCAGCATTTTGTTTTTTGTTTTGTGCCCATCTCTGGTGTTAAAATATTCCGGCAACTAAACTGAAGTGGGAATATGAGTAGCAAAATAACATTAAGCTGCCATGTAATCATTGGTTTACAGATCATTAGCTTTACACTGACAGACAGAAACTTTTGCTTGTTTGTGCTAACCCTAGTGAAATACTGAATTGTATACAAAGTAGATTGTCTTCTGCCATTGAGGTCTAAAATCACAGAAGGATAGAATTGTAAAGTAATTGATTCTAGGTCCCTGCCTAACCAAGAAATCCAAAGCTAAAATATCTCTGACAGATAGCCCTCCAGGCCTTCTTCCCCACTGCCCAGAAAAGCCCCTCCTAGGATGAAGACCCCCACATACCCTCACCTATTTTCAAAGGAGGTCCATTTCATTGTGGAGCAGCTCTTATTGTCAGGAAATTCTTCCTAGTATTTAGTCAAAATCTCTTTTCCTGCAACTTCAGGCCATTACCTTGGGTCTGTGCTTGGGATCCATAGGAAACAAGCTGACTCCTTCTTCCATGCAATGTGCCCTTCAAACGGCTGAAGATGGCCACCACCTCTCAGCTATTCATCTTTGAGGCTAAATCACTCATAGGTCTCATAAGACTTGGCTTCCAGACACGTCACCATCTTGGCCATCCTTTCCTGAACATATTGCTGATATCATGATATTGGCCATGCTTGTTGATATCATGAATGGCGGTGCCCAGAACCAGCATAGTATTGCAGGTGAAGCACAATATTATTTTTTATTTTATTTTAATACTTATATACTGCCCGTCTTCCAGAGGAACTCCGGGCGGTTTACAAAAAATAGGCAAACAATGAAAACAATAAAAACAATAACAATAACAATAAACTAAATAAAACATCATAATAAAACTACCCCCAAAAAAGTAACTGTCCTGATGGTGGGACAAAATGAAGGGAAAATATTTATTTATTTATTTTAGAATATTTGTACTCTACCTTTCTCCTTGGAAAAGGACCCAAGGTGGCTTACAGTAATGAGGGATAATATACAGTCCAGTACAATTAAGACATGTTCAAGTATTTGAGAACAAGGAATTGAGGGACATCTCACAGCATTAATAGACAACATTACATTAAAGCTGCAAGGTAATAAGTAGGTGAGGAGCCTCATGGCGCAGTGGTTAAATTGCTGTACTGCAACTAAAAGTGTGCCCATGACCTGGGGGGTTCAATCCCAGGTAGCTGGTTCATGGTTGACTCAGCCATCTATCCTTCCAAGGTCAGTAAAATAAGTACCCACCCTGCTTGGGGGGGGGGGCAATGTGTAGCCTGCATAATTAAATTGTAAACTGCCCAGAGAGTGCTGGAAGCACTATGGGGCGGTATATAAGCAGAAGACTTGACTTTTGCTTTTCAAACCAGACCATAGCAGCATAGAGTGCTGCTGCTGCTTCTGGACACTGTTACTGATCCCCTGCCCATACAGGTAGCCTGGAAGGATGATGATATCATCACCCATGGCTATTTTTTTTAAAAAGTCCCTTTTATAGTCGGATGGCCATGGGAACTGACAGGACTGGGAAGTATTTAAGTTCTGAAAATTGCCTCCGCCAGGATTATTTGCAACCTGCCAAGCAGAAAGAAGAGTGCAACTACATGACAGTTTCAGAATCAGGGGAGGAGGGGAGGAGTGCTAAACTGATTGGCAGTAATCACTCGAAATCTGCAATGACTGCAGTAATATCTGTGCTGCATAAATATTGCTAGTGGAGCATAGTGGTCAAAGGGTCAGATTAAGACTCAGGAGAAAGAGGTTCACATCCTTGCTCAGCCATGGAAACTCCGTGAGGGCTGATGCCAATAAACTATTCCTTGAACATCTCTGATACTTTGAAAACCCCATTAGAGTTGCCATAAGTCGGAAGCGACTTGACAGACAGAGTACACATTTAACGATTGTCCTGTTGGAAGAGCTAGACTGTTTGGATTGGTAATGGGTACTACTTTCCTGCCACCGTAGTGAAGCTTGTCTATATCTCACCCTCCTTCGGATAGATGAAACAATCTAGTTTGCAAGGTTCATGACCAAGGCACCCTTGACCTTGCCCAGGTACATTATAGGCATTTGACACTACGAATTAACCAGAGACAAAAAACTCCTGCACCATTATCCTCTTTTAACAGTTCCCCTACTGTTGTTGTGTCTGGTCGCTCCAATCCATTTGTTTAATGCCAACAGAAACTTGACACTGATGGAGAGAGCAACATGAGGGAGATAAGTCTGTGATTTCAAAAGCGACATCTTAATTGGATGGAGTAATGTCCGCTATAGAATCCTGTGGGACGGCAGCTTTCTCTGATGTCCAAACAGAGAATGGCCCCTCTGTCGTGTAATTTGTAATCTGGATTGGTTGGGAATCTTCATCATTGCTCTCTGAATGCCAGACCTAGCCATGTCTTCTCCTTATTCTGTACATCAACCTAGATATAGATATTTTTGTAAATAATAAGCCTAAAAGCTGGTCCTTGGAGCAGAAATTAGTGGCTGTATCTTTTCAGTTTCTTTGGTTGAGTGCGTTCTGTTTTGCTTCCTGTGCTTAATCCTTTCACAATTTCCCCGTTTCGTGTCCCTCTCCGTCTGCTTTAATCTGAGGTTTTGCTTCCTTTTTTTCTGATTATTATTCTCTAACATGCTCCCTCTGGGGTTCATCACCTCTCTTTTCCGTTAACCCCTTTGAAGAGGATGGTGCACCTCCACTCTTGCATCCATTTATTTGTAAAAACCCAAGAAAGTCCTTTCTCTGTCTGCAAAAGCAGAAATGCAAATGACCGGATTATCTTCCATCAGTAATGTTTTCATACAGTATTTTGGTGATATTTAAATCTAAAGCAAAAACTAAAGCAAAGTTTGTGGCTTATATACCACCCCATAGTGCTCAAAACTGTCTCTGAGTGGTTTATAATTTAATTATGCAGGCTACACATTGCCCTCCCAGTGAGCTGGGTACTCAGTTTATTCACCTTGGAAGGATAAAAGGCTGATTCAGTCTTGAGATGGCTACCCCAGTCCCTTGGTATTGAGCTCAAGTTGTTAACAGAGTCTTGACTGCAGTACTGCAATAGAATTCTCTGCACAACAACCCTGTCAGGAAGATCAGGATGAGACAGGGAGGAAAGGTGCAAGGTCACCCAGTGAATTGTAGAACTGACCAAGGACCTGAACCAGAATCTCTGAACTATGTCCAACACTCTAATAATTTTTATGGTGAAAATAATGGGAAACCCAAATGTATGATATTTAATTCTAACATTCGGAAATCCCCTAAACGCAATCTCCCACCAACATCTTAGAAGTCAGTTAGTTTCTCTCTTTTTCTTCTAGAATTCTTGAACTGTAGAGCTAAATGGCTGCTGAGTACCATCAGATCCAACTCGCTTCTCAATAGGAGAAATACACAACTAAGTATGCATGTCAGATGGCCATCCATCCTCTCTTTTAAAAGCTACAATGAAGCATACCCCATTATCTTTAGAGGGGGTCCATTCCACTAGTCCATCACAGGTTACAAACTATGATGGGGATGTGTAATCTCCAGTCTTAAAACCGGGGTACTTCAAGGGCCAGATGCAGGGGAGTGGTATCAGGAGACAGATATCTAGTCTCATGCATTCCCATAGGCATTTGGCGGGGCCACTGTGAGATACAGGAAGCTGGACTAGATGGGCCTTTGGCCGGATCCAGCATGGCTCTTATGTTCTTATGAGTGCCAGACATCATTTATTTATTTTTTAAAAATATAATTACCTTACCTTTCTACTTAAAAATAAGTTCTTTCTACTATTCAATAAATATGTCCTTTTTGTTATATGAATTTATTAGATAACCCCAGCTCCTGCCAACCTAGCAGTTCGAAAGCATGTAAATGCAAGTAGATAAATAGGTACCGCCGTAAAAAGCGGGAAGGCAAAATAGTGTTTCCTTGCAGCCATGCCGGCCACACGGCCATGGACTTGCACAGCACTGGCTCTTTCGGCTTCAATACGGAGATGAGCACCGCCCCTAGAGTCAGACACGACTAGCATGCATATGCGGGGGGAACCTTTACCTTTTTTACCTGCTTGGGCATGGAGCTACACCAATTCATCACATGCATAGCTTGGGGGCACTTCAGAAGGCCACGAAACAGTAGCACTTAGAAACATCTCATCTTCTGCAAGTGTACCACCAGTATCCATTGTGGAGAAATCAGATGTCCATACGATCACATCACACATCTATTAGATTGCTGCGATGCAAGTCCATTTGGGACTTGCTTTTCCAGAATGTTCTGAAATTGCCACTGGTGCCTAAGTGCCGAGGCAGCCCATTTTCAATGCATATCATTCCAATATTATTTGCTCTGTTTTGGGTCACAAATTTGTTTCTGAGCCCAGTTCAGATTGCTTCCTAGCCCCTTAAGATCTCAAATGGTTTGAAATGAGTGTTTTTAGAAGATTCCTATCTCCTCCCATAAGCCATTTCTCTTTTGTGAAATATTGTGGGAGATCTTGCTCCCTCTGCCTGCATATGTGACAGGGCTTTGCTATTGGTCGCACCAGCATGTGCCATGTACAGTATGTGGAAGTCCTTTTCCTGGGAGACTAACCTGTCCCAGTCCTTAATTATCTTTCTCTGGCCGAAGGACATTTCACCTTTCAATGCCTTTTCAATACTGTCAATCCCCACCATTAGGAAAGCTTGGTTCTGTTTCTGCTTTACAATTTTCACAGCTGCACAATTCATTTCCCTCCACGTGCTTGATTTTCTATTTATTTTGTTTGTTGCATATCACCTTGAAATCCATTTTGGATAGTAAATGATTTTGGACTTAAATAAACAAACAACAATGGTGCCCCACTAAAAAAGATTGCAGGAAGCATTGGAAATCTTGCTACTGATTCAACTTAGATTTCTGAGGACATTCCTAAACGTTAGGTCATTCTCCAGAGCCATCTGGATATCTGGCAGGGCATCTTCTGAGCTCCGGGTCTATCTATTTGTCTAAAATGTCCACACAGAACCTCAGCCCTTAAAGCCTTATCTTCCAGATTCAAATATGGCAAACCTCTCAGGGGCGAACAACTTATCTGTTTCAAAAAGATGAAGGGAATGAAATGACTGCAGCTTCAAGCACATCCTTGCTGCCCAGTTACAATCAAACCATGCAGTCAAACATCCTCTTAACTCCTATTCACGTACACTCAGCCAGGATACGAAATAAAGCCCCAGTTGAGTTCTCTGTTGCACAGCCACTGATTCCTAAAGTCTAATATTTGAGTACTGAGCTTGCTGTTTCTGGAAAAAGGTCAAGGGCAAGTCTGATTCTCTAAACCTTCTGAAGAGGATCAAGGACAAGGTAGAGTACACCTAGCACAAAGCTACTCTATTGCTCCCACTCCCCCATTGGGCATTGCCTCTCTACCCAGAATTCCTTCTGTTTCCCTTAGCTTGAGCAAGGTAGGCTATGAGCATGCTTGGTGAGTGCTTTTTGCTTTTGGACTACAATCCCCAGAATTCTACGCTCAGCGACTATCTTGGCTGAAGATTTGGAGGAGCAGCAGTTCAAAAAAAGTGACTTTTCCCAACTCTTTTCGGACACTCACAATGAATGCCCTCTTCATAGGACAAATGAGTGCTGATAAAATGAACACAGTGTGTGTGACTCTTTAATAGTTCTTTTTTTCACACGGGTAGTTAAGGAACATTTTATTTTTATTTTATTTATTTTTACAACTTATATGCCGCCCACTACCCAAAGGTCTCCACATGTAACCACATGCACCCAAGTTATAGCTTGGGAGTTCTCCTGTATTTGTTGTTTCTAGCTCTTTGTGAGCCGCCAAACAGCTGAGGACCCCATCCTTTCCAGTGCTGTTTTAAAATTTCCACGGGTGTTCATTTGAGAGCAGTGTTTAGCTCCGTAGCTTCGTACGTGACCTCCATGCCTGCCCGTACTGTGCTGTACTCTGAGAGTGGAACTCAGGGCTTGGAAATTTTATTTTTAAAATTTGTTGCTATGTTGTGTGCTGCCACATAGGAATCAAGTTACAGCATTCCTGATGGGGCATTCAAGGTAAGTGAGATATTTGATGAATGTTTTTACAAGTTCCACCACCCCCACCATGAGTTTCTATGGCCAGGTGGGGATTTGAACAAAGGTCTCCTGAGCTCTAACCCATCACTCTATCCACTACACCATGCTGGGCACCCTTTAATTACTATTTAATTTCATCTCCAGTAATCTCCCTTGCTGTCCGAAGATTTTGGAGTTTGCACCAAAGAAACCTAACTTCTCCAAGAGTTAGTTGGACCTTTAAAACAAACATGAAAGATGGTTGTCAGGCTATCTTTTTGTGAGGGTTCGGCTGGGAAGGAGTGAGAAGTAGCTGTACAAAGATCAGGAGGCTCTTCACTTTGTTTCCAACGAAATAAACTTTTATTCATGTCATAGACAGGCACATTATCTTGAACATCCTTAACAGTTCCAACTTGAAGAAACGGTGAACTCCGTAACAATCCCTCAGGGATAAACATTTGAGACACTTCCTCTCCACCTAAGAAGGGGTTGGTACTCATTAGAGGTCCAGATGCCCCTTCGGGATAATGGGCCCATAACAGGGAGTCCCGCAACAATGGTGTCTGACCCCGCTGTGGCGTGTCTCCCATCCCCGTCCGGGAATCCATATTGAGACCGCTCCCCCACCTCGGGCCACTGTCACAGCTCCGGCGCCGCGGGTCAATCCACCTGTTGGGCCAGGAGGGTCAGGCAAAGGAAGGATCGCCTCAGAAGGCTCATCCCTCACAGTTTGGGTCACCTGATCACGTTGACGCCCTGTGATCCTGGGATCTGCCTGAGTCTTTTCGTCCTTCTTCTTTTCCTCACACTGTCCCCTCCTCTCCTGGTGTCTTTCTTTTTCCCTCTCTCCCTCCTGACATCTCTTTTCCCATTCGTCCGGGCTTACGTCTATGATCCAATAGCTTTCCGCTATTGGTCCTTCTTGTACTGTCTGAGCCCTCCCCCTGTCATCTCGCTCTTCTCGCCTGAGCGGGTCTACCCATTCAATCAGATCTGCCACAATTGGCTCCTCAGTTTTCTTCTTCTGGTTTTCCACCCTTGTGTCTGCTGACGGCGAACCTTCTCTTCTCTCACACACCCCACCCAGCAAGTGAGCCGTCGGTGGTTCGGGTTTCCCAACCCATGTACCCTGTCGGGAAAAATAATTTGCATTAATATTTTCTCTCCCCTTTTTATATTTCACCTCAAAGGAAAAGGGCTGTAGACTGAGGTACCACCGGGTTAACCGTGGGTTGGATTCTTTCATTCCACTTAGCCATACCAATGGTGCGTGGTCAGTACACAAGACAAAGGGAGCCCCTAGCAGGTAATATTTCAAACTCTGTATTGCCCATTTTACAGCCAGGGCTTCCTTCTCTATCATGGCATATTTTTGTTCTTTATCCTTTAACTTTCTACTTAGAAATATAATGGGATGTTCAACTCCTTCCACTTCTTGGGCCAAGAGAGCTCCTATACCCCATTCGGAGGCATCAGTTTGGACTATAAATGGTAAGTTAAAGTCAGGAGTTCTCCTTACGGGGCTCGAACACAGCTTCGCTTTCAATGTGTCAAATGCAGCCTGTTCCGCCTCCCCCCAGCGCACAACACGAGGCATCCTCTTTCTGGTGAGATCTGTTAGGGGAGCTGCTATACTAGCAAAGTGAGGAATAAACTGTCTACAATACCCCGCTAACCCTAGAAATTGTTGGACCTCTTTTTTAGTCGTAGGAACTTTCCAACGGGGTGTCTCTTCCACCTTATCAGGCACTGGTTGTATTTCACCTTGTCCTACCACAAATCCCCAAAATTCAATCTTTTCTCGAGCAATTTTACACTTTTTAGGATTAACATGTAGCCCAGCCTCTCTTAATCTCTCTAAGACCAAACTTAAGTGAAGTAAGTGTTCCTTCCAGTTCTTACTGAAGATGATGATGTCATCAATGTATGCCACTGCACAATGACATAAGGGATTCAAGATTTGGTCCATTAACCTTTGGAACGTAGCGCCCGCACCGTGCAAGCCAAATGGCATAAACTGGAATTGGTACAACCCCTTGGGCGTGGCAAACGCCGTTTTTTGTTTATCCTCCTCCCTTAAAGGGATTTGCCAATATCCTTTTGTTAAATCGAGAGTGGATAGGATCCTGGCCTCTCCTAATTTGTCCAATATTTCATCTATGCGGGGCATTGGGTATGCATCAAATTTGGATATTTTATTAATTCCCCAGAGGTCTATGCAGAACCTCATGCTGCCATCTGGTTTTGGCACTACCACCGGGTGACTCCTCCATGGACTTCTAGAGGGTTCTATGACTCCCAATTCTTCCATTTTATTAACCTCCTCTATAATGACCGGAATCATATGTCTAGGCCAGCACTTTCCTTGACTTCTTACCACCTCTCCTTCCTTGGTGTCTATCGTATGGCTGACCCAACTGGTCTTTCCTGGTTTTTCTGAGAACACATCTTTGTATTCCTCTACTAGATTATCTATATCCTCGATCTGCTATCTGTTCAGATGTTGACATATCTCTACCTTTCCCTTTTGATTGAATATCTCAGGCCCCAAATCCTCATCTTCTACATCTACATACATGGCTTCCCCGTCTATCCACTCTTTCAACAGGTTAATATGATATATCCCCTTTTTCTTCACTTTGTCCGGCATTTAAATTTCGTAATCTACCTCATTTATCTTCCGGAGTACTCGGTAAGGGTCTTGCCACTTTGCAAACAGTTTGGACCCTTCCAATGGTAATAACAGCATTACTTTTTATCCCTCCTCCAGCTGTCTGGATTTGACTCTCCTGTCATACCTTCTCTTCTGTCCCCTCTGAGCCTTTCCTAAATTATACCTGGCCAGCTCTGCTGTCTTCCTTAATCTCTCTTTCATCTCCAATATATATTTTATAGTTGAATGTGAATCATCTTCTCCACTTTCCCATCGCTCCCTTATCAAATCCAGTATACCACGAGGATTCTTTCCATACAACAATTCAAATGGTGAATACCCTGTAGAAGATTGAGGAACCTCTCTTATGGCAAACATTAAAGGAGCTACCATCAGATGCCAATTTTTATAATTTTCTTCCACCATCCTTTTCAGCATCATCTTAAGTGTTTTGTTAAATCTCTCGACCAGTCCATTGGTCTGGGGATGGTAAACAGTCGTTTTGATGGGGACCACATCCAATAATTTCCACATTTCCTTAAATGTTTGACTCATAAAATTGGTTCCTTGATCCGTCAGTACTTCTCTTGCAAACCCGACACGGGAGAAGAATTGCAATAATTCTCTAGCCAGAGTTTTAGCAGATGTAGACCTTATGGGGATGGGCTCTGGATATCTGGTGGCATAGTCAACAATGACTAAAATGTGGGTATGACCTCCCGCAGATCAGGGTAAAGGGCCTACTATATCTAAAGCAATTCTGGAGAAGGGTTGGTCAATGAGGGGCATTGGCATTAAGGGGGCCCCTCTTCCTGGCTTTTTCTGCATTCTTTGACATATGGGGCACAACTTGAAATAGTTCTCTACTTCCTTCTTTAACCCTGGCCACCAAAATCTCTGTTCAATCCTATCATACATTTTAGTCACAGACAAATGTCCCGCCAAAGGGATGTCATGAGATAATTCCAGAACCATCTTTCTCCATGGAGTAGGAACAACCAATTTGTCTTCCCCTTTTTTGTTAATGAAATAAATCAGATTACGCCTCATTTTGAATCCCTCTTCTCCTGATTCAATCCCCCCTTCTGGTTTGCAATTATCTCTTACATACTTTAAATTATCATCATTTTGCTGCCACAATCTCACCCGATTACGGCTAGCTTCAATCATCACCACCCACTCTGGATTGTTCCTCCTGACGTCATAACAGCTGATCACTCCCATGCCTTCCTGCGTTGATACAAGTTCATCAATGAAACACCAGTCCCGTCCAACCAACATCTCCCTTGCCAAGTCTGGCACAATCCCCACATGCATTTTCCGTCTCCTTCCATTAATCTCCACATTAGCGCATACAGTCTTACAGGCTTTTATATCCCCATGAATACACTTAACCCATATTTCAGCTCCATCCCCCACTCCTTTGAGGTATCGCACCAAAGTTTTTACGCATCCCGTATCTACTAGAGCTCTCTTCTTCTCTCCATTAACCCATGCGTCCACCTCCCAACTTTTCCTCCCCTTGTCTCTGTCTTCATATCCTCCCATCCGCTGGGGTTCTACTCAGGAGCAGTCTAACCGGGGGCATTCGCGGCGATAATGCTGGCTGGAGCCGCATTCAAAACAGCCCATGGTTCACCGTTCTTTCCATGCTCGAGTCTCGAATGGCGGCTTATTGCTTGACCCCCAGGCAAGGGGCTTTGCATCTCTTCCTCCCGGTGGAATAAGAGGTACCTTCCTTCCTCCTTTGACGCTGGATCTCGCGCCAGTCCCCATCCTGGCTCGTCCTCGTGGGTCTTTGTCTGCCGCCACCATTTTCTCCATCTCCTTCTCTTTCTCTCCGCCCCCTCTCTCGCGATATCCCGGCTTCTCATTGTAATTAAGATAATTCTCCAGCAGGCGGACACTTTATTCCAACCCTTCTGGGGTATTACGCCGTACCCAGGCACTGGCTGCTCCTTCCATCCCATTAAGTAAGTGTTCAATTACTATCTCTTCCGCTATTCTTTCCCCAAAATTTACATGCGGTCTGAGCCATTTCATTGCGCTGGCTTTCATCCTCTATGCTAGGGTACGAGGGTGTGTTCCCGACTGCCATTTGAACTCTCTAAACCGCTGCCTGTAAGTTTCCTCCATTAGGTTTAAAGTCAGCAGGATGGCTCGTTTAACTACCTCATACTTTCCCGCCTCCTCAGGGCTGAGTGTATCTATGATTTCTTGCAGTGGTCCTGTGAGGCACGGATTCAGTATGAGGGTCCACTGTTCTTTCGGCCACTTAGCCGCTAAGGCGATCCTTTCAAAGGTATTCAAATAGGCTTCCACATCATCTTCCTTCGTCATCTTCTGTATCTTAATTGGCATATGGTTCCCAAATATGTTAGGTTTATCATTACTTTCTGAGGGGATGCCTCCTTCTTCCATAGGTCTCTTGGGTGTATGCTGTAGCAACATTCTGTTCTGCTCAGCTTACATCTCCACCATCCGCTTCAGCCAGCTCCATTCCTCCTCCGTTTGGATTGGAACGGCCCCACGTTGGGTGCCATTTTGTGAGGGTTCGGCTGGGAAGGAGTGAGGAGTAGCTGTACAAGGATCAGGAGGCTCTTCACTTTGTTTCCAACGAAATAAACTTTTATTCATGTCATAGACAGGCACATTATCTTGAACATCTTTAACAGTTCCAACTTGAACAAACGGTGAACTCCGTAACAATCCCTCAGGGATAAACATTTGAGACACTTCCTCTCCACCTAAGAAGGGGTTGGTACTCATTAGAGGTCCAGACGCCCCTTCGGGATAATGGGCCCATAACAGGGAGTCCTGCAACAATGGTGTCTGACCCCGCTGTGGCGTGTCTCCCATCCCCGTCCGGGAATCCATATTGAGACCGCTCCCCCACCTCGGGCCACTGTCACAGCTCCGGCACCGTGGGTCAATCCACCTGTTGGGCCAGGAGGGTCAGGCAAAGGAAGGATCGCCTCAGAAGGCTCATCCCTCGCAGTTTGGGTCACCTGATCACGTTGACGCCCTGTGATCCTGGGATCCGTCTGAGTCTTTTCGTCCTTCTTTTCCTCACACTGTCTCCTCCTCTCCTGCTGTCTTTCTTTTCCCCTCTCTCCCTCCTGACATCTCTTTTCCCATTCGTCTGGGCTTACGTCTATGATCCAATAGCTTTCCGCTATTGGTCCTTCTTGTACTGTCTGAGCCCTCCCCCTGTCATCTCGCTCTTCTCGCCTGGGCGGGTCTACCCACTCAATCAGATCTGCCACAATTGGCTCCTCAGTTTTTTCTTTTGGTTTTCCACCCTTGTGTCTGCCGACGGCGAACCCTCTCTTCTCTCACACTTTTGCTGGCAAGTATAGTAGCTCAGCAAGTGCACAATTGTACTAGTGGGTGTGGTGGAAGGGCAGAACCCAGCCCATCAACACCTCCTTTCCTAAATCTTTGCTCAACTGGAGAAGAAAGAAAAATTCAGATTGGAAATGATAAATCCAGAGGATGCCTTCGGAAGGCACGCAGAGCCCACTGCTGTCAAATTAGTTAGTATGCTGTAGCTGCAGCTGCTCTGCCATCTTCATTCACCTTAGAAATGTGGAGTTTGAATGGTTTATCTCTATTAATCACCAGCTCAAACAGCTTTGTGCACCATGGGCCGCAGATAATTAACTTCACTATACTGCTTGTCTTATCAGTATCAACCTCTTGTCCTCCTGTGAAATAGTTAAAACCATCAGCCCCTTTTTACTTTTCCATTTAACTCTAATGCTTTAACACTGATGTTCTAAATGGCCCGTGATTCATACTTATTAGACAAACCTTTCTTTCTGCATCTCTTATATTTTTTGATAATTGGCCATGTACATTTCTAAGGGGCTCAACAGCTTTTCATGGCACTATACTAATAATTAAAGCTTTCCCCCACAGCCTTTCAGATTTCTCTTTACCTTCTTCCCTTTGATAAAGTATAATTTGCTGTTTAATTTGCAAGAGAGAGAAAAAGAGAGAGAGAGAGAGAGACTAGAAGGTGCCTGAATAGAGAAAGCCTTTGTTTGACAAATAAATCTCTCACTCTCTTTTATTATTTTTTAAAAAACACATTATAACTGTCTGCTGTATTTCCCCTTCCTTTGCTCTGCATTGAACGCGATCATTCCCTTACACCAGCACCTCTACACAGAGACATACCAGTAGTATCAGCCTGGGAGCTTTGGAAGTCCTTAGCATGTGAGGCATAATATAATATAATATAATATAATATAATATAATATAATATAATATAATATAATAATCAAAGGTATGTGTGAGTTAAGCAAGGCCATTGTGCACTTCCTTCTGTCACTCCAGTCCCTCAAATCTAGCTTGAGAGCTTTATCTTTAAGAACACTGAAACCTTTAAAGAAGAGTCATACTGGACCAGGTTAAAGCCCTGTTAAGTCCATAATTCTGTTCACATGATAGTTAACTCACCTGTCCATGGCCAGCCCACAAGTGGGATGTGAGCAACACACACACACATCCTTATGTTCCCTAGCAACTCATACCAGAGGCAAATTGTCTTTGGTGCCTTGACTTTTAGATAACTGTAACATATAGTACTGAGAATTTATATCCAAGCATTTCAGTTTTTGTTTTGTGCACTTGCTGAGCCCCAGTTAGACCTTGCTACCATAGACCCCTATACTACAGGCATTGCTCTTTTTTGATACAATGGATTGCAGAGATTGTTTCCCTATCTAATGGTTTTTCCCTGAACAGAGGGTGGCTGTTTGTACATCACCCCCTCCAAAAGGAGAAAAGTTTGAATGAAAATGTACTGAGGCTACTTAAGAAGTGTCGCTGCATTGCCAGAGAAAAGCAGTCCATGACCTTGGTGGCCTCTAGGTGAGCCTAGGTTGTTCTTCAGGTGCTCTCTATTAATGGGCCACATCAAGACTCACTGCTTGGACATCAAGACTTCCTTCAGTGGTGCCCTCTTGTCTCCTTGGACTTTCAACTGGATAGGGATTGAATCTCCCTTTAAACAGAGGCCCAGCTTCAGGCCGAGTCCTCTAACAGTCCTTCAACAACACCGTGTAAAACAATAATTACCATCCTACCTATAGAAAAGAATGGATCCGTAGCTTGTGGCACGGGTAATGTTAGTCAACGAACGTCATTGTGTTGCTGAGGAAAGCCCGTTACATAGTTATGTTGTATACGGCCTTTGGTAACCAGCTTAGTCCTAGAGTACTCCCAGAAAAAGGCACTGGTAAACTATTACTTCTGAGTATTGTCCACCTGGGAAATCCTGGAAAAGGATTGCCATAAGTCAAAATTAACTTAACAGCACATTGGGATGATCATGATTTCCCAAGGCTCAATATATCGTAAGCCAGTCCTGCTGCCTTTGGGATCCTCCTCCTCTTTCTCGTGACCGGGGCCTTTGATCTCTGCCTCCAGGTCCCATTTCGGCACCAGGATTGCCCATCCCTTTGCTCATCACCCTAAGCCCACACACTCTTCATCAGCTTGGCTGCTGATGCTCCATATTCTTCTTTCCTTTCCAAAAGGTTTTGATGGGAAGTGTCCTGTTTACTTGGTCACTCAAAGCAAGGGATCAAATCTAAGCTCTGGCAACTCTATCAGGGGGGGGGAGAATCACCAAAGGATCTGGGATGTACAGTGGTACCTTATACAAAGGAACTAATTCGTTCCAAATAAAATTATGTTAAGCAAATTTTCCTTTATACAAATATCCCATAGGAATGCATTGAAAACAGAGTAATCCCTAATTATGTTGTACAGATTTGCCCCATAGACAATTCTGTTAAGCAAATTTCCCCTATCTCCGGAATTTTTTATGTTGTACAGATTTTATGTTATACAGACCGTTTGTTATACCAGGGTCCACTGTATAGGCTAAAATCCCAACCATATTCTCCCAATAGTCTCCACCTTTTGCCAAATAGAATTTCAAAAGGTATAAATAATTTGTGTACAGTGGACCTTTATCTCTTTTGGCTTTGCTCTGATCATTGATATTGGTGCTTATCCATCTGTAATATTAAAAGACAAGGTATATAGATGTGTCTAACTGTGCATGGCTCCACTACTATGAAATCTATACACCTGGATGCAATGGGACACCCCTCCCCAATGGCTGTGCACTTGGGAGTTAGTCTTGTTTTGTAGAAGATTAAATAATTTCACTCATTCTGAAATCAGCAGTCTGCAATACCATCTTTAGTTACTAGGGGGAAACCCCACCCACCCCATCCCAGCCAGACAGAAGCCTTGGATATTCATTTTGGGCCTCAAATGATTTCAACAGTTCAGACTCAGAGAAAAGGAAAAAGAAACAAAGTGGGCGGCGGGGCGGGGAAAGAGAGAGGCTGACACTGGGAAAGGCTGAATGAACAGTGAGTGGACGGAGAGAAAAATCTAAGGAAAGAAGTGGAAGCAAGAACAACACGGGAGTGCAAGAGGACAAAAGCCAGCGCAGTCTGTGATTCTACTGCTTGGGATGAACTGGAATAAAACATTTCTAATCCTTCAGGTGTTATTTAAATGTACTAGTCTGAACTAAGGCTACCATAGAACTTTCTTGGTAGTGATGGCTCAGCTGTGGGATGTTTTCCCCCTTTTCTGCTCCTCAGTGCCTTGTCTAGTTACTTTCAAGTGCCAGATAACAAAATATGATCCCCACCCACACCCCGCGTGCCTCCTGTGCTGCTGACGGCATTTGATGATTTTTAGTATTATTGCTTTCTCTTGGGTGGTTTTATTGCTTAAACTTTGGGGCCACAATCCTATTAACTTAGAAAATCACAGAGGGACTATTGCACAAGTGATAGGAGGCATTTTATGGGCTGTCTGTTCCCCATCCAGTCCTTTCCCAGTTGCATAATTCATTGCCTGACGAAATACAGTGGTACCTCTGATAACAAATTTAATTTGTTCTCAGAGGCCATTTGTTATCTGAAAATTTTGTTATCCGAAACATGGTTTCCCATTGAAATGAATGGGAAACCAATTAATCCATTCCAAAGGTCTGAAAAAAGGCAAAAAAGCTGTGGGGGGGGGGCTTTCCAGACCTCATTATAAAATGCACTTTAAAGGTTTGCAGTGCTGGAACACCCTCCAGAACATCCCCCTGCAGTAAAGTGCAAACATGGACAAGAGACACCAGCAAGACTACCCCAGTCTGTTCCCACACAAAGTGCAATGGGGAAAATGCAAACAAATAAACATAAGCAGGAAGAAAAATCCAGCCCATTTCTGACTGCAGAGCAATGAAAAAAGACTGCAAACATGGAGAAATGAAACCAGCAAGACTGCCCCAGCCTCTTCCAGCCAAAAATGCAAAGAAAAACAGTGCAAAGATTAATAAAAGCTAGCTCCCTATCTTACCAAGTTCAAAAGGGTCCCTCAGCAAAACATCTCCAGAATGGCTCCAAAATACCATGAAAAAAAGTTCTAACTCCTCCCACCCCTCCATAAATTATTCATCCTGCAGTGCATGCAGGTACACATTTTTGCAAGGTATTATGAAACATTTGCTATCCGAGGCAGCCCTATACCTGGAAATTTCCATTTGTTATCCGAAAAATTTGTTATCCAAGGCATTCTTTATTCAAGGTATTACTGTACATGAAAGCCAGGTTGGAGAAAGCAATGTTGCTGTTACATGCATGGTTTTTCACAATGGGATTTTGGCCCCATGCACATAAAATCTATTGCTCCATTTTTCCCCCCTGAGGGATATTTTTCGTCATGTTTTTACCCTTATTGTACATCAAATGTACAGATAATATCATAAACTGCCCTGCAAATGTTATATTGAGTGACAGGGCAAAATATTTAAAGAAAATAAAATATTGTATACCTAGATGCATAGAGTGCACTATCGGGAGAGTTACTTCTCTCCTTCTAATGATATCCCTCCCAGAATGCTTTAATTGTTCTTCCGTTGCCACAATCCTGGCTGCTCCCTCATGTTCCTGATAAAAACTGTGGCTTAGTTGTTCCTGTGGGGTGGCCAAAATCAGAGCAGTCCACTAAGACGTTCTCATGTCTCCCCTCAGGAACGTCCTTTTCCTTCAGATCTTTATGTGACATTGTCAGCATTCGCCCAAGGACTTTGCATTCATAGCTGGATCCGTAATCCACCCACCCCACCCCTGGATCATCCAAAATCAGATGCATAACTTCTGATCGCCAACTATCGTATTTTTGGTCCTTTGTGCGGGAAAGGCTCAAAATACCTCTACCCTTCCCTGCCGGTAAATGTACAAGAATGGTGAGGGTGTGAGAGAGAGCCCTCACAGTGAGAGCTGCCAGGATGTGAAATGCCTTGCTTCAAGACGCTAGGTTAGCTCCACCTCCACTCCTGTCTTGATGGTGGCAGGTGAACACCACTTTTTAAAGACCGGCTTTTAAAAACTTGGTGTGTGTGTGTGCGTGCGTGCGTGCGTGCGTGCATGCATGCATGCAAGATGCTGTACATTATTATTATAATTATCATTTTCATGTGTGTTTATTTTAAAATCAGTTGTTTAACATTACTATATGTCTGTTATTTAACCTAACTACGTATTGCTTTTAGTTAGCTTGGGGGGGGGGGTTAAGCTGCTTTGTGTGCTGCCATTGGGAGTAAGGTGGAATAAACAAACAAACTTGCTGCCCTTTCATAACCTCCACAGCCCAGCTGCCTGAGGCAGCGGTTCATGCTGCCTATTGGTAGATTGTCCCTGGATAGTACTGCATGAGCTAAGAACTCTTCTGAAGCCCATAAAAACTGTTCACTATTGTTGCCAACTTAGGGCATTCTTTTCCTTCAGGAGACTGACCCAGGCTTAAGGAATCCTGCTCCTTGACTGTTTAGTTAAGACTCCTCCCCACGCCACGCCACCCCAGGAAGCTTCTTAAGTAGTTGATTTCTTTCATGACACTCACAAATGGTGGATGTTTGACACTGTTAAAACTAAAGACATTGCTTTGATTGCAAATGTTAAGTGATTGGTTTGCACTGTGGGTTGGGCAACCTCTTGAAAAGGTTCTTTGTAAATGATAAAAAAGACCAACAGATCATATTGTCTTATGTCCCTTGTATGGGTATTGGAGTTGCATGTTATTCGCATTACCCTACAGAAGAGACCTTGTTGTCCCTTGTTTTGGTGTGCAAAATACTCCGTAGCTCCACTAAGCTGGAAAACAGCCACCGCAGGTACCCAGGATGGTGACGTTTGGAACAGGCAAACTATGTTTTGAAGAAGTTTCAGACTGGCAGATTTGTTTTGTGCTGAGGGCATCTGGCCCTATCCAGTTAGACACCTCCCAGCCCCTCGGATTCTCAGGTAAATCATGGCTCAACAAAACATCACCATGATAACCTTAGTGTGGAGTTTGACAATATTCAGGACTATTTTCTCACATGCTGAGAATATATTTTTCCTCCCCCCCCCCATACCCAGATTTGCCACCCGTTGGTTTCCATTGCAATGCCCTTCTGAACTGGAACCATGCTCTTTTGCACTTTTGTTACAGAAACATTACTCTTTCCTTCCCCCATCATCAGAGCTTATTCTCCGAATAAAATGATCTTTTCTATTCTTGGTATCCTTACATCTGATACTGCAGGTCCATTCTCTTTCTTTCTCCACCGCTTCCGTCCTGTTTTGCTCCTTGCCTTTATCTCTCTCTCTCTCTCTCTCTCTTTCTCTCTCTCTCTCTCTCTCTCTCTGTCCATCCTCAGCATCGCTTGTACTGCATTCTGCTTCATAATCGTTTCCTCCTTGGGCCATTTCTGCCCCCTCTCCCACCCGCCCATCCACCCTTTTGCTTGTGCCTGCCTGCCACTCTCTTTTTCTCCCTCCTGGTTTCTTTCTCTTTCCCAATTTCCCCCTCCCAGTTCTGCTGGAACTTCTTTCTTTTATTCACCCTCCCACCCTCTATAGTGCCGTTATCTGTGATTTTGGCAAAGAGCACATTTATTGGGGAGGAATATCCCCATGGCAACACAGCAGATGGTGACTTTTGATTAGCTTGGCTCTCCCCCCCCCCCCCCCCCCCCACTGCCAAATCACAATCCGTCTTTGAAATTAAATCAGGCTGCGATAGGATCAGTTGTTCTGGAGAGGGGACGAGAGAGAAACAAGACTGAAGTATTACAACAGGAGCCAGGATGTAATGCAAATTCATGCTTTTTAACCCCAACAATAAAACAAAACAAAACAAAACCTCTGTTTGTTCTGGGTGCTGGAGGAATCACAACAGACATGATTATGGTGATGATGGTGGTGGTGATGATGATGATGCCTGTGTACACACACACACACACACACACACACACACACACACACACAGAGTGGTACCTTGTATAAAGGAATTAATCCGTTCCAAATGAAATTCTGTTAAGCAAATTTTCCTTTATACATATTTCCCATAGGAATGCATTGAAAATGGAGTAATCCCTAATCATGACCCTTTTTATGTTGTACGGATTCGCCCCATAGGCGATTCTGTTAAGCAACTTTCCCCTATCTCCGGAATTTTTTATGTTGTTGTACAGATTTTATGTTATACAAACCGTTTGTTATATGAGAGTCCACTGTATATACCACTCACCTGGACCACAACATTGTCCTGGAAGGTCAACTGCTGTTTTAGGCCTACTACCACTTGTTAATATACCCCTGGAATGTCATGGTGCTTCTTGGGGGTTATAGTTCTTCAGCTGGTGCTCTCTATGAAGCCTCAAAAGCAATGGGACTACAACTCTCCGGGAGCACAAAGACACAGAAGCTGGAGACTGCATCAGTGATGTTTGGATGTACTACATTGGCTTGTTATGTTGCCAATCAACTGTTTAGTGAGCATCTCACAGTGCTTATGAAGGATGCATGGGTTTGATGCCCATAGGAGAGGTAAAGGTGATAGTGTAGTGGAATATTTCCCATTGGAATGCATTGAAAATGTAGTAATCCCTAATCATGACCATTTTTATGTTGTATGGTTTCGCCCCATAGGCAATTCTGTTAAGCAAATTTTCCCTATCTCCGGAATTTTTTATGTTGTACAGATTTTATGTTATACAGACCCTTTGTTATACGAGGGTCCACTCTGTGTGTGTGTGTGTGTGTGTGTGTGTGTGTGTGTGTGTGTGTGTGTGTGTGTGTGTGTGTACATACATACATACATACATACATACATACATACATACATATACATACATACATACATACATACAGTGGTACCTATATATAATGTGTGTGTGTGTGTGTGTGTGTGTATCATCTATCTATCTATCTATCTATCTATCTATCTATCTATCTATCTATCTATCTATCTATCTATCTATCTATCTATCTATCTATCTATCGTCCCTGTGGATTTCTAATCTCTTTCATGCTCTATATTTTCTGTCTGCCACATTCATGTGATTTGGAACCAAGTTACCAAAGTATTTCTTGGTCCAACTGCAAGCATTATTAATATTGCACACATTAATGTTAAGCCAGTGTGAATGCAATTGAGGAACTTTGATTTTGGAAGCATGGCTAGTTAGTTAGACCAGAAGAGTTGGTTGCCATGCTAGCACAATTGTAATATGTGACCAAGGCCTGCCTATCTTAGGGCCAACTTATCCTGCTTAATGAGAAAAACTAGTAGCAAACTGATTCAAGTGTCTCTAAATCATGTTGTTTAAACATTCTTCCCCCACCCTCGTAGGAATATTAGAAGGCATTTAGTGACCAAGGCACAAACTGAGGCTACAATGAAACACACTTACTTGTCAGGAGGAAAGCAACAGGAAATGTGTCTCTGTGAACACAGTAGACCTTAATTGCAAGTTATCAAACATAAGATCATGATTTAAGGAGTTTGATATCACAGTTTTTCCAACTGAGCAAATACCTGGGGAATGAAAATGGGCCTTTGGTAAAACCCAAGATTAAGCTCCTGGATTTTGGGGGATATGTCTGACCTTAGACATTGGAGTGTGTGAGGTAAATGATTAATGGTCCCTTTAACAGCCACATCAATGTTAGAGGTCTTACTATTGCTTGGTCCAATTACCCCCCTCCACAGAGCAAATAATGATTTAAAGTCAAAAAAGGTTTATAAAACTTTAAATGGAAAACAAACATTCCACATTAAACAGTGTGTATTGAAGGACGTCCCTATACTTGTTACACCATCTCCTAAATCTAGATGGTGTGCAGGAAGGTAAGACTCTCCATCTCAACTGCCATGAGGAGAGAGTTTAAAAACTGTCATTTTCCTGTCTGCTTAACTGGCAGACCTTTCAGAAAGGAGGGGCATAAAAGAATGTTAGACAGACCAATAGTACCGGTAAGTCAGATCAGGGTGACTGGCATACCGAATTCTGAGACTATTGATCTGCATACTGAATGAGTTTAAGCTTACTTTATCTTTATCTTTATCTTTTGTCTTTATCTTTCTTAAGGCTGTTGGATTGGGGCCTGTGAGAACAATAATTTGTCATTATGTTTCCTTCATCTCTTTCCTATCTTCCTCTCTTAAATGTTTGGAGGAGGTACACAGAGTGGCCACCCTTAGGAACAGAGATGGGGATAAATAAACCAATGAATCATGATATTCGACAATTATTGCTGTTTTATTAACTATTTTCCCCTTTATATTTGGGAGATCAGCCATGGCCTATGTCATAGCTACAGCTGGCCACCACACTGTTTTGGAAGTTCATTTGCATCTCTACTTAGGAACAATACTATGATTTCACCATGCCTTCCATTAAAAATGGTGGTGGATGCCAAAAAGGAATGGCTTTCATAAATTAATATTACAGTTTTAAAAAACTGGGGCCAGTTTTAAGGCAACCTTTAAGGATCATGTCATGAAAGAGGATGCTGAATCATGTATTTATTTTCCCCAAACAACAACAACAACAACAACAACAACAAAAATGTAGTAGTAGTAAGGGAAGCAGATTAAGGATAACAAGCAGCAGAAATAAAATCACAGGAAACAGCAGTCTATACAAACACACTGTCCTAATCTATATTATTCATTGCCAAGTTTTAAGGTCTGTGGAATAGCTGGATTTAAGTTCACCACTGGCTCTATGCCAATCTCACAGAACAGTGTCCTTCAAAAAAATGTCCTGAAAAGTTCAAAATTCTAGGATGATATAACAATGGTTTCAGAAAAACCATTTGGAGGTGGGGGGGGCTGTATTGCACTGGATCGAAACATATGTCATACTTAAGGCAACCCCATTAGAGCCATTACTTTTTTTGTCCAACAGATTTCTACTTTAAGCTCCAATACTTCTGAATGTGTCACTGTTCCTCTGAAATATTTCTTACTAGTCATAGCATAGACTTTCCACCTCCTGCTAAAGGTATGTCCCATGGAATGATTTAATGCAGTAAGATCTTAATAAGGATTCGATTAACATGCCACTTCAATATGAGCCTTCTTCAATAAAAGTGTGTTGAGTGTGGGCTTATTTGATATTATTTGTTTGTTTATTTATTCAGTTTACTGTATATCTTGCATTTTTCATAACTGGGACCCAGAGCAAGACTAATTTAAAGTGCACCAATCAGAACACAGAAAGGCTCCAACCTTAAAACAGCATTAATCAAATTACAATAGAAATTCACAAATGAATTAAAAGCAATTTAAAGCCATATCAATAAGGAAAGGCATCAGCTATCCATTAAAAGCCCATTATTTGGCACCCAATCAGTTGCTAAAGGTCTACCTCAGTAGAAAGGTCTTTGCCTGCTACTGACATGGCAAGTCAGGAACCCCAAGGCAAAACTGAGATGTGCCCTAGAACATGAGATTGCTGTGGCAAATGCCCAAAATTAAGCAGCCATAGTACAGTAGGTGTTTTGTCCTGTGATTATCAGCCTTCCTCATGTGTCACAAAACAAAGTTTAAGACAAAAGACAACACCACTTCACTGCATAACACATAAGAAGCTATGCACACCCACTGCTCTTTGGCCTAGGGATAGTTTTACACAGAGACAACTAGAGTGCAGTTGGTCCTTTGCAGAGAAACCAAAGAAGAGGAAATGTATGCCACCCAAAAAGAGAAGACAGCGGAGCAACAGACATGCATAAAATGTGCATATGCTTAATTATATATCTATATCTATATCTATATCTATATCTATATCTATATCTATATCTATATCTATCTATCTATCTATCTATCTATCTATCTATGCAAATTTAGAAATAATTACTACAGTTGAAATAGAAATATGAGTCACCAGATCCTGATGAGCTGCCCGCTGTCCAGATGCCACAGACTGCCAAAGGCAACATCCAGAAATGTGAAGAGATCTCAGCATCACTAAGATTCTGGTTGAATCTGGCTGCCTCAGTGCAATGAAATGGTTCCTTGAGAATTCTCCAACCACCCCCAGGAATCTTGGCTGTAGTGCAATACCTGTGTGTTTGAGTGCATGTGCACGCATGTGCACATGCATACCCATGCTTGCTCGCTTGCCATGTGCCCCAAGAACAATTTATGTAAAGCTTCTCATTCTATACAAAGGCAATGTATTTCCCATTTGTATAGTTAAGTAGACACATGACAAGAAGAAGCTGGAGCGATCACAATGACACACACAACTCATCCAACAGCCTATTTTTTGTTAGTGCATGCAATGAGGCAACAGTTGTCATCTTTCCTGAGACTGCATGAAAATACACTTACAAAAAAGGGCATAGGCTTGTTTCCTGAGACTGACCATAACATCAGCAGCAGCAGCAGCAGCAGCAGCAACAACAACAACAGAGCACCCACTGCCTTGTGGTGTTTCCCATTTAGTCTGAAAGAATGGATCAAGTTAGGACTTACAACCCAATAACATGAAGGTCTCCAAAAATCCTTCTTTAGACTCTTCAAGTTGATCATAGCCTGAACAACTCTGAAAATGGAGGATGGATTCTAGTACAGGGCTATGCTCTCACAACACAAAGAAGAAAGTATGGCCTTCTACAAAATAGGACAAACTGCCAGCCACCCTTACTATGATAAGACTGTAAGTCTGTATCTGTTTTCCAGTTGGTCCACCTGACCCTGTCTAGCAGGTGATGTAGTCTGCGGCCATGGCAGGTTGACTACCACATTGCTCGGGCCTGCCATTCCGGATCAGCAAGGAAACTCATGGAGGAGTTTGTAATATAGTGGGTTTGATCTGTAATACCTGATGTGTCATGGTGTCAGTTGTATGCCCCTCCTTATACACTATGGCAGCACAATGTGACACAGCTCTGCCTGGTGGGTTCCTTGCTGATCCGGAATGGCAGGCCCGAGCAATGTGGCCAAGGCCAACCTTCCCACAAAACCGACACATGGTATCGTGGAACCTGCAGGCCCGATGGGCGTGGTCCTCCCCATAGCTGGCACAAGGACCCCTCTTGATCTTTGCTCTCCGAATACTTGGCCTTGATGGTAACAGGCTCTAGTGCTGTGACTCACAGTGTATCCAATGGACCCTGTCCTCTTCTGCATCCAAGCAGTTGGAAAGTCCCCTGATAGACCATCTGGCCTTGGTTCTGCATTAAGCGGTGCCCCTCTCAAGGTGTTTTGTTCAGCAGCCGCCACCAAGGCAAGGGCTTTGGACAGATCCATCTCTGGCATGGACATTAACTTATGCTGGAGCTGCACATCTGATTGGCCCCAGACAAAAAGATCAAGAAGCCACTTATCCAGATCCTCAAACCCACATTTGCTAGCAAGACGACGTAGCTCTGCCAGAAAATCAGGGGCCGTTTCCTGTGGCTTCCTCACCCGGCTCTGAAATGTGACTCGTCTGGCGAAGGGCGTTGGCGGGGGAGCAAAATGTTCAGTTAACTGAGTTACTAGGTGCTCATATGAAACCGTTATAATAACCTCTGGTGCCACAAGATTCCTAGCTAAACCCAGAGTCGTTATCTCACAAGAAGACAGCAGGGTAGCCTTCCTTTCTTCCTCACTGGTAACCTCATACAACATGAAGTGGAATTTAAGATGATCAATCCAGTCTTCCCAGTTCTGCGAAGTGTTGAACTCAGGAATGCTGGGCACTAGGGGGAGGGGCATTACAGCCCTTGAAGACGGCTGCAGTTGTTGGCGAGGTGTGGCTGGCAAGCTGGTGTCAGCGTTGGTGTCCAGGGCTGCGACCACTTAGCTGTGCCTCCATCAGAAGCAATTACCAAACAGCAAGGACTGGTTGAAATAAAAGAACTTGATGGCCATATGGCTCAGTAACATCCCACCTTTGTCACCAGTGTAATATATTAGATTTGACAGGAAAAAATTCCAGCCTGCAGGTACGGTAAAACAGCAGTTTTTTTTTTCATCATAGCAAATACTTCTCTGTCAAGGAGGAACACACACTTTCTAACAAGCCCATCCTAAATATACCTGGGAGACAAACATCCACACCCAACCTATCTTACCCCTTTTTTCCTGTTAAAGGGAACTCCCCAATTAGCACTAAATAACCCATGAACTCTATTTTACCTGGCAAATTCCCACCGGCCAAGACAAAACAGAGTTATAGTGGTAAACCACTCCTTGAACATGTCACATACTTTGAAAATCCTATCTGAGTCACCATAAATCAGAATCACAGAATAATTGAGTTGGAAGGGACCTGCAAGGCCACTGAGTGCAACCCTCCGTTCATTGCAGGAATCCAAGACAAAGCAAATCTAATAGATCAGGCATGTTGAGCAGGTACATCACTATCTACCTGTAGATCGTGGAGGGGTCTGAGGTGGATTGCCAACCCCACTTGGCTCCTTCTCTCCAGTAGCTCACCCCATCACTAGCTCATGCTGGCAGGTTGCTTGCCAACGGCTTGCCGCTGCCTCTGATCCTTCGCCTGTCTTTTTCCCCTGCCTGTGGGAATCTTGCCTGAGGGTTATTGGGGGTGCTTGTATTCTGCATCAATAGTTTGTGGGTGCCCCGGGCAGCTGCTGCCCACGCCTTGCGATGAGACGCCACAGGCCCGGCATAATACCTGTCTCTCAGAATCATCCATTCCTGCCCCTGTCCCAACACCCCTTAATGTGTTATATACTGGGCAATACCCATTAACCCAGGCTTTATGTGAATACACTTAACATATTAGTTGTGCTGTGTGCTGGTTGTTGGTCGCTTTATAGTTCGCTTTCATTAAACATTTTTCAGGCAGATACAACAAAGTGTCATTAATTTGGTGAATTTGGCAGGCTTTTCCAATTTTGTTCTAACTTGCCTATGCCTTGCCTTCAAATGTTCAAACCACTGTGACTTTTGCCTGCCTCTGCAGTTTTATTTTCCCTAGCCTTTGTGTTGATTCTACACTGCAATTTTACTTCGCCCAGCCTTTGCGTTGATTCTACACTGTGTGCAGAATTTATTAAATTACATGGGGTGGTATTTGAACTTGTTTGGCGGTATTTGATTTTATCTGGATTGCTGGACAGATGTTTGAGCTTTTTTTATGATTGTTTGGTGATATTTACATATTGGTGCCAGTGACCTCGCTGCCAGATGGGTGGTATAAAAATCCAAATAAATAAATAAATAAATAAATAAATAAATTCTTATTTTTACTTTAAGAATTGATCAGATTGAGACAGAGTTTATATTGTACTAACTTAGCAGATTTGACCTTCTTACATCCAGCCACTCCAGTATAACGAAGATGAGCGTTCCAAAGAAAAGCAAAACCTACCACTTTCATAATGAATGGGAAATGGACTACATTTTCATCACGGTGTAAAACACATGCTGTTGTGTAATTTGTAATGTGGCAGTATCGCCCCCAAAAGGCTAGTCTGGAAAGTCATTATAAGGCTCTGCATGGCACTAGCAATAAGATCACAACCTGTTCGAAATTGGACATGCCCATAATAGATGATTGCCCATTTCTTCTGAATGCCTACAGTGTTGCTATGCTCACTACCTCCCAAGATACCTGGTTCCATTGTCATACTACTCTAACAGTTAAGAAGTTTTTCTTGAAGTTCAGCCCAAATCCATATTTCTGTAGCCCGAGCTCATTATTACAAGCCCCTCCACTCTGAGTTGATCGAGAAGAGATCCTGCTCTTCATTTGTACAACAATTTTTCAAGTAATATAAAAGTGCTATCATATATTTTCTTTTCTCAAGGCTAAACATGCCTGTTCCTTCAGTCTTTCTTCACTGGGCTTGGTTTCCAGCCTCCCAATCATCCTTGTTGCTCTCCTCTGGACATGCTCTAGAATTGTTGTTATCCTCCTTGAAGTGTGGTGTCCAGAACTGAACACAGTACTTTAGATGAGACCTAGCTACTGCTGAATAGAGGGGAACTAGTACCTCACAGGTTTCATTGGCTATCAATGCATCCTAAAATAGCATTATTTTAAGAGTGTCTTGATGGCATATACAGCAAAATACAACAATTCACTATGCATCTTTTGTGGTGTCCTCCTATTACTGATAATAAATATTGTTATGATCAGTCAACTCAGGATTTTAAACTTCTTCATTATAAAGAACATGGTCTCTCATCCTTAGCTGTTCTCACTATTATTAATATATTTCTTTAAACTTTTATATACTGTACCATTGTTCATCCTGTTGGATGTTGGAGTGACATATAACAAATATTTAACATAATAATAACAAAAAATCAGCAGGTATATTTCCTAAAAAGAGGTTAGAATTTATAACAGCTTAAATTGCTTAGGAATATTCAGGATAGCATAGTTGATAGATATACCGTAAAGAGATATTATCATAAAGATAATAGGTAATAGATAGATGATACCATGAAGAAAATAAAATTACAATATTTCAATCTCAAATTGTGCAATAACAAATACCATCAGCTGCAGGTTATCCTTCAAGGAAAAATAGATGGGCAGTGTGGCCCAGAAGGTAGAACATTCTGGTTTAAGAATTTAAGGTAATGGTTCGGAGTGAGCACCACGTCTCTATTTAGAATAGCTTTGGATAAAAACCAGATCATGCTACTGATCACCAATGTACTATGAGGACATGCCACTTGAAGAAGTAGTAGTAGTAGTAGTAGTAGTAGTGGATAGAGTGATAGGCTGGGACTCAGGAGACTTGGGCCAGATCCTTGACTGGCTATGGAAACTCACTGGGTGGAATGGGGTTTTGAACTGGTAAAACTCCTCCTTTAGCCACCCAGAGACCATTTGGTAATGGGGCAGCTTAAAAAAGTCTGTAACTAAATATCACTTACTTTGAAAGCCTTATTAGCATTACTATAAGTTGGCTGCAACCTGATGGCATAAAACATAATACCAAATCAATAGGGGAGGGGGGAAGTATAGCAGGAGTTTTCAAGCTATGTAGCAGTTCCTGGACGGATGTCAAAATGGGTAGACCAGGTATGTGAGTCACATGATTACAGTCTTCACTACTAATGGCATTTGCTCCTCAGTTGGGACAATTCTTTCCAGATGTGCATCTATTCATTCAAATTAGTATATTTTAGAACACATTTCCCCTTTTGGGGATGTGCTGCTTGTCTTATTTTTTCCTCTTGATAATGGACCAACAGCAGCACTGTTTTTGCCTTTTCCCAAAAAAGATAGAAATATAGACATTGGCTGAATCTCCTAGGAGAGGATATTCCATAGTCAAGAAGACTCAACAGCCAGGAAAGGACTTCTGTCTTGTGGTTGAATTATATGCAGTTTCTATGGAGGTCACCTGGAGAAGGCCCTCTGTAGAAGATCTTAAAGGAGAGGGTGTGAGAAGCAGAACACAGCTACCATGCCTTGCATAATCATTTTGCCATTGTATTGTTGGCAAAGATCCTGTGTCATTAAAGCTGGACACAGGCATATATTCTCCTATGTTGTGTGCGCAGTAATGGGAAAGCCCCATCTATTTCCTTTCTAGCTGTCATGATGGTATTCAGTGCATGGAAGGCTTTAATTCTAATTTTCCTCTGTGGACAAAAATATCAAAGAGTTCCTGTTTCAAACTGTAGGATAGCCTAACTCCATGTAGAAGTAGTCACAAATAATTATATCAAAAACCGGAGACCTTTTTCCATACCATAATTAGAGTGACGTTTGGTCAGATGGAGCAGTATATAGATCACATAAATAAATAAATTATGTTGATTCAGCCGGCCCTTTCATTGTCTAAGGGTACTCCATGGCCATGATGCTTTGCTTCAAATCTAGCACTGAAGCAGAGGATAGACAAGTGGCATTGCTTTTTTAAACAAAAGCATCCATGATAATCTCTATCACCTGCCCCGGTGATGAAGAAGCCTGCCAGGGAATCCTGAAACCTGACCACTTGCTTTTAAGGTGCAAAATAGCAGTGGTTATGGTGGGGGGAAGATCTCTACAGGGGAAACTCTGCATCGAAAGGGCCTGGCTAAAGTGCCGGACTATCAGATTAGTCCGTCAAAAATCAAACCGCTTCCATCACTGTCCAAGGAGAGGCTCGGCCTTGTTGCCTAATGCGATCGCAGCCATGCTGTTGGCACTCCAGGGAAAGCAGGGCCCTGCCCCAGCAATAGGCAGCAGGCTGTGAGTTTTAAAATCCTATTAGGCAGGAACCAACAGTAGCAAAAAAGAAAGCAGGTATCCCCTAGTGGGGATTTAAAGATGTTTAGACATAATTGGATTTTCCAAGCAGATGTCATTATTGTTAAACAGTTGCCCGCTTGATATGTTCAAGTTGTTGGCCGTAATTGCTAAAATTAGCAGGTCTGCACAGAGCAAAGGTCAGTTGCTTAACATCATGATTTAGTAGTTTATGGAGTAATTTCGAATGCTTTTATGTATTCTTATTCTTCTTATTATTATTATTTTAAATCTGGTTTGGGTTTTGCAGCACAAATGCTTTTTAAAGTAGCTTTGGGCTGTTAATAAAATGACGTCTCAGGCTGTCTGGGCAAACGGCTGCTGACACTCAGCGAGCAACGTGCCTTTCAGCCAAATTGATCCTGTGTATTTTCAAAAGGTCTCAGCACAACAAAAGACCCCGCATTTCACTGTGGTTCAGTCCAAGGTTCTTTTACCAAGGCTTCCTCACTGCTGCTTCTTTTCTCTCCATGAGCCTTCGTTACTGTCTACAGATGCCAGACCCGTGTAGAGACATGTCTCATGTCAGTGCTAGCCTAAAGTACTTCTCTACCAGAAGTGCTTTAGTGGGAAGATGATGCCCTCTTTCTAGCTGACATATAGACAATGTCTGGACTGGCACTTGAATCTTCCTTCACTGCTAGAAATGCAGTACAGTAGGACCCCGGTATCTGCTGGGGATTGGTTCCAGGCCTTCCCATGGATAATGAAAACTGTGGATAAGAGAGAACGCCTGCCTACCCAACCCCAAACTGCTGTTTCCTGACAGTAGCTTGCTTTATGACTAGAGATGGGCACGACTTGAAAAAAAAATTTTTCGAGTTGTTGTTAGTCGGGCCGGTTCCGTTTCGGCTCGTTTCCGTTTTTCGCGAAAATTTGCAAAAATTAGTCGGTTCGTTTTTTCGTTTTTTCGTTATCATTAGTACTGGTTTGGGGAGGGGGTAGCGGGCTCCTGGAGGGAGCTGCAGGAGTCAGCCAGAGCCACAAGTGACGGACTGGCAGACTCTTTGCACCCGCTGTGTCTCACGTACTTGCATGTAGTGCAATGCAAGTAGATCTGGCTTAGGGTTAAGACGGGTTAGCGCAACGGCTAGGGTTAGGCTAGTTACGGGTGAGGTTAGGGTGAGTATTGGGGTGCACCTCTGGGTGCCTCTCTGACCCACTTAGAAGGACAGTGTACTGGCGTATGGGTTAGGCTTAGGGTTCGGGTTTGGGCTACGATTAGTGGGCTGTTTATGCCCAATTGGCACATCCCAGAAGTCTCTGTGGTCAACCTGGCCAAGTGGCCATGCGATTGGTGGAAATTTGCATGGTCTACTCCCATGGGCGAGCCCATCATTGCAAATGTGCAGGTGTAAAAAAATAAAATAAAATAAAATAAAATAAAATCAACGGAGACTTTTTTTTGCAAGAAAAACCCACTGCTGCTACTGTAAAAATTCAAGCATTTAAAATAGCTAATTTTTGCATGTTTCTGTGGTGCTTTGGTGGGGTTTTGGGCAACGATTTCAAAAAGAAAAATTGCGGTCGCCATTTTGGATCCCCCCCCACCGCATGGCAAATGGATGCGCCCTCCCAGCCTGGTACAGTCAGCAAAACCTGGCCATGCGATTGGTGGAATGGCTCCAAAACTTTGCATGGTCCACTCCCATGGGCCAGCCCATCATTGCGAATGCGCAGGTGTAAAAAAATAAAATAAAATAAAATAAAATAAAATCAACGGAGACTTTTTTTGCAAGAAAAACCCACTGCTGCTACTGTAAAAATTCAAGCATTTAAAATAGCTAATTTTAGCATGTTTCTGTGGTGCTTTGGTGGCGTTTTGGGCAACGATTTCAAAAAAAATATTGCGGTCGCCATTTTGGATCCCCCCCCCACCGCATGGCAAATGGATGCGCCCTCCCAGCCTGGTACAGTCAGCAAAACCTGGCCATGCGATTGTTGGAATGGCTCCAAAACTTTGCATGGTCCACTCCCATGGGCGAGCCCATCATTGCGAATGCGCAGGTATAAAAAAATAAAATAAAATAAAATAAAATAAAATCAATGGAGACTTTTTTTGCAAGAAAAACCCACTGCTGCTACTGTAAAAATTCAAGCATTTAAAATAGCTAATTTCCGCATGTTTCTGTGGTGCTTTGGTGGGGTTTTGGGCAACGATTTCAAAAAAAATATTGCGGTCGCCATTTTGGATCCCCCGCACTGCATGGCAAATGGATGCGCCCTCCCAGCCTGGTACCAGCAGCGCAGCAGTAGCAATAGCCAAGGAGAGGGGGGCGGGGAAACCCCCCCCCCCAAATAAAACACCCTTCTGGCCTGGTAGGTGCCCTCAGACAGTTTTCGCCTACTTTTAGGGCCGGGAATCGTGTTTTTTTTTAACTTTTAAAAACTTTTTTTCTGTGCCGCTTGGCATTGCGCGATGCAAGTAACGAGCACGACAAATCAGACCAAATTGTTCGTTCGTCGGTTCGAGCTCGAAGTCTGGTGGAGTAATTCCCGTTTCCGTTTCCGTAGAGTAACAGATACGAGTAACGGAAACGGAAACGGGAATACCGCTAAGTCGTGCCCATCTCTATTTATGACTGCTGTTTTGAGATAGTAGCTTGCTTTACAGATGCTGTTTGTGACAGTAGCTTGCTTTACAGATGCTGTTTGTGACAATAGCTTGCTTTGTGGCTTCTGAATTGTTTAATTTTTTTCCTCTGCCAACCGTGGATAACTGAATCAGTGGATAATGAATCAGTGGATACGGGGGTCCTACTGTAAACTACTTCTTTATTGGACATCACTGATTCAGAAGAAAATACTATTTTTCAGTGTTGGAATATTTTTCAAAGGAAGTGTTCCGGTGTCTTGAAGTGCTAAAACATCTGGAACCAAACCCAACCAACCAGATTGTGCCTAATGTTCATATTATTTAATGGTTGGGTATCTGTCCATGCTCTTGTATGTAGAGATGGCCCATATGACCATACTGGGTCAGGAATGCTGACAGCAGCAGTTCAATATAGAACAGAAACTATGAGTGAGCCTCAAGTTCTGCTGATACAAAAAAGAGATTCTCTCTCTCTCTCTCTCTCTCTCTCTCTCTCTCTCTCTCTCTCTCTCATTCTCTGCACATATTTTCTGCAGGGCAAAATGTGGCAAAAGGGCATAAACATAATCCATTATAGTCATAGTTGACACCTGTCTTTTTTTTAAGTTGAACACAAATACATTTCAATGGCCTAAATCAAATATTTATTCACTGTTAGAAGAGACCCATTGATTCAGTGTGCCTTTTGTGAGTTGACACTTAAGTAATTTGTCTGCTTTAGCCGGGAATCACAATTGGGAACTATACAGAACCCAGTGACCTACTGCTAGATGCGCTGTGAACAAGATAGGTGTGAGCCGTCCTCAGAAAGAGAAGGAATATGAGGAGAAAAATAACATGGTGGAAAATACTGTATAGGTATGATGCAGAAGATGACTGTAGGTAATAAAGAAGAACAGGCTGGAAAGGATCATAATAAGGGTGAAGATTTAATCAGCTGGGAGGAAGGAGTAAGAGATGAGAAAAGGGGGGCATGATCTGGATAGTGTGGATAAACCAATAGTTGAAGGAATGTTCATGATGGACATGTCCGTAAGCGAATGGGAAGCATGGAATAGAGGGCTAAGAATGACAGGAGAAGAGAGGAAGAGGTTAAAAGACGTTGGGGTGAAAGTGGAGATGGTTGGAACCAATGGGCAGACCCAGACAGAGCAATGGACAATAAAGTTGATGGAAAAGGGAACTCAAACGGGGGTTGAAAAACTGATGGCTAAAGATATTGGTTTGCCACTGCCATTGCCAACCCCGCCACCCTTGCAGCTGGCCTTTCCGAAAGTGATTAATATAAACTGGGGAGAACAGGGAACTGTAGGATGGATCCATGGCTGGGGATGGGAGGATGCCAGAAATATGGTGAGGCATCACTGCTGCGGCACTCGCTGTGCTGGTCCAATATTATACTGGATGCATCCCCCTCATCCTTAAATGGCAACAACTTTCTTTTTGATGTTCCTATGAACAAAGTTCGGGTCCAAACCTGTTTGTTGAAAATGTTGTGTTAAACCCTGTTAGAAATGTTGATCTGAAACATAAAGAAGCTGTGAGCACTACTCTTGTTTATTGCAGTTTAATAATGACATGGAGCCTGGACAAGTTTCTTCACTGGAACCGTTGATTGTTCTGAATGAACCCTCACATCCGCCCAGCATTTTCTGATGTCACTCCTATTGGTCTGTCTCATACAACATTGCCTTATTCTCTCAGGTAATAGTAGCAGGCAGCTCTTCAGGGCTGCAGGCAGATATCAACTCTAATCATACTGTCTGAAATCCTTTTAATTGGAGGCCATCTGCATTCAAAGTCTCTGCTTTATCCCAGAGCAAAGGCTGCTTAGACCCTCCTAGCTCATGTTTAAATCTATGAAATTTTCTTTCTCTCCTCCCCCCCCCTTTTGGTGTTTCCATGTGATTTTAAAATTTCGCAGTATGTTTTCTGTTCTTTACATCTATCAAGCGTTGCTGATTAGCACGTTCAGTGTGGTATTCTGCAACTTTTACCCGCCCAGAGTAGCTTTCTGCTAGACGGTTGCAGTATATAAACAAACAAACAAACAAACAAACAAATCTTAGGCAAAAAGGCTGCTAGCCTATGAACTTCTGTCGGTGTTCTTCAGCAAGCCACCATAATATTTATTTATTTATTTATTTATTTATTTATTTAGAATATTTTACCCCACCTTTCTCCTTGAAAAAGGACCCAAGGTGGCTTACAATAATGAGGGATAACATATATAGTCCAAAATATTTAAGACATATTCAAATTAAGAACAGGAAATTGGGAGAGGCATCTTAGACCATTAAAATGTAGCATTAAAGCTACAAAGAGCACACAAGGGGGGAGGGGGGAATCCATTATGAGGGGTGGAAACTAACATGGAAATCAGTCCAATTATAGTCTAGGCTAGAGACAGAGAACTTCTGAGCCATCCAGTGTTTTGGTTTACGCTTCCTACAATAACTGATCATTGGCTAGGGTGCCTTGGACTTAGGCAGTTGGAAATCCAGTGTTGTAGTTTTCCTAGAATGGTGGTGGTGAACCTTTCTCACTCCAGATGTTTTGGACCACAACTCCCAGAATTCCGAGTGTAGATTGCCAAATGACAAAGGACTGTGTGAGTTGTGGTCCAAAACATCTGGAATGCCAAAGGTTCGCTACCACTGTCCTAGAACCCTATTTCTCATCAGATACATCTTACTTGTTCTGCTTAAATTTTCCAATTATCCTTCATTTTTTATATAAGATCCCCTTGCTGGTAGCCCATGATACGCCCTTACTCACTGAGGTTTTATCAAGGCCTGTATCTTTCTTTTTAAAAACCATTGTGTTCCTTTGGAAAAGAGAGAAAATAATTCCATAAATTTATACCAGGGATGAGCAAAAGGTAGATTGGGATCTACTGACTTCCTCTCCCTCAGAAGGGAGGGAGCTATCATTTTTATGGGCATCCTGAGGATCATAAGTGTTACTTGCATTCTACTCTTTGCCGTGGTTGACTGAACACTTTAAGCATACAAAGGACTCAAATGTTTCCCTCAGAAACCGTTTCATTAAAATCTTTCAGAAGTTAGACCACTCTTGGTTTTGAGAGGATGATAACCTTGAGTGCCACATTCACAGACTGCATACCCTGGTCTGATCATGTTGGTGTTCCTTCCTAATAAGTGGAAGAAACTAAAACTTTGACATCACAACAATAATTTAAAATCACTCCAAGTAATTCAGAAGTCATTTCCAATAACATCTTGAACTCAGTGATGGAGTTTATTAGTTGGATTCCGTTTTTACGGACGAAGAGTCCATTTAAGATTGTTGAAGCAGTTTGTTATTGCTTTTTGAACAGACATGGGGGGAGAGCATTTCACAAGCATTTCAACTGTTCTTTTCCATTTACTCTTATGGACTTCAGTTGACCATCCTCCTCGATTTCAATTCTTTCTTCCCCATTCGCAACAATTTTTCGCGTGGTAATTGTTCGTCCATTGATCACTTCAGTAGAAGTTGAAACTGACCTGAAATTATGGGACCCACTGCAGTCGTCTCCAAAAGATCTGCTGGAGAACATGGTGTGTACATCAGACCCAAGTGCACTGAATCCAAAATTGGCAAAGGCACGAAGTCCAGAAAAGAGATCTAGGGGTCCACTTCTGGTTTCCCTTTCACAGTTGCCATCATCAAACTGGTTATTCCAAAAGTCAGGGGCAACGTCCATTTCGCCAAAAAACTCCCTGAAGATCTCCTCAGGACTGCGGAATACAAAGTCGAAATCAAATAGGCCATGACAGTGACCCCCAGATGTTCCTCTCCCTCTGTACCTTGGCTCTTTGACAGGCCTGTCATAGAGAGAACGTTTCTGAGGGTCTGATAGAACTTCATAGGCCTCAGCAACCAGCTTGAATTTCTTCTCAGCTTCTTTCTTGTTGTGAGGGTTCTTGTCAGGATGCCATTTTAATGCCAGCTTGCGGTAGGCTTTCTTAATATCTTCTTGCGAGGCATTTTGCTGCAGCCCTAGGACTTCGTAATAATTAACCATCCCAAAGAAAAAGGTAGCTGGATTTGGAGACTATTTAGTAGGCTTTCCCTGGGGACACAAGGTCCTTTGCAGTTTGGATCCAGTGGATCCAGTTGTTTCAGTCGTGACACTCCTCTCCTCGCAGGCTAGTGGTAATGGTTTTGGTGCCAAAGGCAAAGAGAAAGGCTCCTTGCTCATAGTGGTTGATTTCAAGACTCATGCTGCTGAGTAGTATTGTGAGGTCAGAAACACCTCGACCAATCAGGATGCAGCAAATGCTGCTTTCATTTGAGATGCGCTGCAGTCTTATTGGTGGGACTGTTGTGCATATTAACTCTATTGATAAGTCATATTCCACATCTATGATGCAACCTGTTACAGATACCTTTTTTTTGGGGGGGGGGGACTTTCCTAGAAATGTAGACCATTTAAAAACATCTGAGGCAGGGATAAGCAATCTTCTGCCATTTTGGGTTACAAGTCCTAACAGCCCCAGCTAGTGTGGCTTGTTTTTTCAATTATTACATAAGCTATTATATTTAAAACATACGGAGGACTGGATAGCTACACTGTCATCTGAGCAATGCCAAGCCCAATGCAGGGGCGTAGCTCATTTTTCCTATCCTAGTTAATAAAGAGGCAATGCTTTTGTTCCCAAAAGAGAGATGTAGAAGATAACTATTTTCCTATTAATACTCTTTTAAAAAACCTTTACCTTTAAAAAAAGTACTGTGTGTCAAATAGAATTAGAGCAAATACATTTGTAAAAAGGCTGCTTTAATGCACACTCAGATGTAAAGACAAAACTATACTGGTAGTGGTGGTGCTTGTGGTGGCATGGGCATCCACCCCACCCCCCACCATAGTACTGAACATCTGGCAGTGTCTTCATTAGAATAAATGATGCTTGGGTGATCTTATGCACTCAGTTGAAAACCTCCACTGTAAACCACAGGTATAGGAAATTACCTGGGTGGCTACCAGAAGCATTAACAAGAAGACACCGTTGGCATGCACCAGTTCCATACACATTTCAGCCCATTGATACAGATGGACACCATGAGGCAACGTCAGGGGAACACAAAACAGTGTGCAGTCGATGGCAGGGAGTACATTGCCTCCCTGTCATCCTCATAGACACCTTCAGCCTCAGTTCAGTCCTGGGATTTGGGTGTGCCAAGAGCCTTGTTTGCTAACTGGATATGTCTTTCTTGGGTTTAGGTCACTGACCTCCATACAATGTTTGTGTGTGTATTATTCTAACTTAAGGGCATTGATCAATGTCTGTTTCCAAGGCCCTTCCGCAAGCACTAGAGATTATCAGCAATTTCAGTGCTAGAAGGGCTGGAGCCCCCACCCCATATCTGTGTCCGTGTGTGAGTGAGACAGAGAGATGGAAAGAGAAAGAGAAAAGAAGGGGGGAAGAGAGAAAGGGGAGGGCAAAGCAAAATCAAGAGTGCGACCAAACAGATGCTCACATGAAATAACTAGACACACAAACCACAGAGGCAGCCCCATCCCTGGAAACTGAGGCTTTGAAATGAGAAATGTTTTTCGTATCTTAAATCTCAAGTACAAACAATAAAAACCAGCCCAGACTGTGTTCTTTGAAGAGAAAGTACGAGTGACCTGAGCAGTGGTTATCAGCAGCGTCATTAAGATAAACCCTTAACATGATTTAAAGCATCCGAAACTGAAGGCGGCACTTGTGCAGATACTGACAAAATGGCCTGACATTGGGGATGAAAATCAATAGTAATCAGATGTCACTGAAAATACTCAAAAGTGTCCCCTGACTGATGGAGGTGAGATTAGTGTAAATATTTGTATTCTAATCAGTAGCACGGGAGGGTTGGAAGGCAGCCTCTCTGTCTATTTAATTAATGGAGTAGCTTTTAAAAAGGATCCTAATCATATGTGATTGTATCTGCTTATCAACATTTTTGCTAATTAGATGATATGGAGGCAGTCGTTCTGCTAATTCCCTCATCCGAACAGCATATCCTGCACAGATAAAGTGCAGTCTCTTTTTAATAAGAAACAATCATGGGACAGACTTAACCTTAATGGTGCTTATTATCGTTGGAGTTTCTGCTCCATGTCTACCTCTCCCCTTACACAGCTTCCCGCTCCAGAATGCGGATGGACAAAGTTTCTTGTACCCCCTCACCCATATGCCCTGAGTAACGGATGAAGCTGAGCATGGAAAAGTTACTTCTTGTACTACTGCCACCAGACTCAATTAGCCTCTCCAAGCTCTGTTACTCAATAAGATCATATTTCTCCATGGCAAGAAGGTAATTGAAGGCCTCTGGTAGACTTTTCTCCAACAGTGCTGCTGTCATTTTGGAAAGCTACACCAAACCGTTCAGCTCTGTCCCCTTCTGTCTGAACGGGAACAGAGACTCTCCTCCCCTACGACATGTTTTAATTAGCTCATCCAAACCGATTTGTCCATAGTGCTATCCTATTGTTGCAAGTAGAGATGGGCACGACTTGAAAATTTTTTTTTCGAGTTGTCGTTAGTCGGGCCGGTCCCGTTTCAGCTCGTTTCCGGTTTTCGCGAAAATTCGCAAAAATTAGTCGGTTCGTTTTTTCGTTTTTTCGTTGTCGTTAGTACTGGTTTTTTTGGGGGGGAGCGGGCTCCTGGAGGCACCTCTGTGGGGTGGGTGCCTCCTCTGGCCCGCTATAAAGGGAAAGTGGGCTCCTGGAGGCACCCGTGGGTGCCTCCTATCCTCACCCACTAGGAAGGGGAAGCAGGCTGCAAGAGACCCCTCTACATGGGGGTCTCCCTTCCTCACCTGCTGCTGCTGCAAAATGCTATGCAATAGCCATATGGATATTGCATAACATAATGTGCAGACAGTGAGACCAGTGTGAGAGTGATAGAATCATGCCTTCCCTGCACAAGGCTCTCGCACCACCATGTCTCACACAGAAGGGAATTGTACTTGCTGCGTGTAGTGCAATGCAAGCAAGTAGATCTGGCTTTAAGGTGGCTTAGTGCAAGGGCTAGGGTTAGGCTAGTGACGGGTAAGGTTACGGTGGGCTAGTGGGTTGCACCTCTGGGTGCCTCTCTGACCCACTAAGAAGACAGTCAGTGACGTATGGGTACGGAGTCAAGGGTTAGGGTTAGGGTTAGGGGGGCTAGGGCAGGTTTTAGGGGGCTTTTTGGCACATCCCAGAAGTCTCCATGGCCAAGTGGCCATGCGACTGGTGGGATGGCTCCAAAAATTTGCATGGTCGTCCACTCCCACATGGCTGGCCACTCGGCCAGCCCATCCAATGCACAGGTGTAAAAAAAAATAAAAAAAATAAAATCAATGGAGGACAGAGGAGGAGAGGAGAGACATTTTGTTGCAAGAAAAAACCCACTGCTACTGTGAAAAATCTGGCAGTTTATAAATTTTCGCGTGTTTCTGTTGTGCTTGTGTGTTTTTGGACCACGATTCAAAAACAATATTGCGTTCGCCGCCCCATTTTGGATCCCCCGCCCGCACCGCATGGCATGGCGAAATGGCGACTCGAGTCCGGCTGCCCAGGACGGCGGGGAGGCGGGACCCCCCCTCCAGAAACCACCCCTCCGGTAGGTGCCCTGCGCCCTTAGTCAAGCAGGCATTTTTCCACCTGCTTTTTTGGCCCGGGAATGGGTGGGGGGAGAGTTTAAAAGTTTTTTCCTGTGCCGTCCGTGCCGCTTGCTTGTGCTTTAATTGCGGCGGCCGGCGGCGAGACTGGGCTTTTTGCTGGCTGCGAGCCTGCGGCGAGTCCCACAGAGCAGCCCACTAGGACGGGGGATGGGGGGGAGGCCGGGGACCTCCAGAAACAACCCCTCTGGTAGGTGCCCTGAGGCACGGCAGGCATTTTTCCGCCTGCTTTTTGGCCGGGAACCGGTTTTTTTTAACTTTTAAAAACTTTTTTTCTGTGCCGCGTGGCATCGCGCGATCGCGCGATGCAAGGAACAAGCACGACAAATCAGACCAAAATTGTTCGTTCGTCGGTTCGAGCTCGAAGTCTGGGGGAGTAATTCCCGTTACCGTTTCCGTAGAGTAACGGAACCGAGTAACGGAAACGGAAACGGGAATACCGCTAAGTCGTGCCCATCTCTAGTTGCAAGTGTTATGACTTTCCGCACAGGTTTCTGTACCTGTAAATTTGGCACTCCTGTTTCTTCTGCTTCCTCTGAGGACTGTTAAAAGTCCTGGGACTGTGGGCCATACTCTTCATTTATACAGAACTTAAGAGACTTCCCCACCACCACCTTATTATGTGACCTGTACTTGAGTAATAGTTTTTAATGTGCCATTAAGACCTGCGGTTGGTTTTGCTTCAAACTGGTTGACATGGCCAGCATGAAAAGGTTTACAGATCTGAGGCTGTCCAACCAACTGAGGTGTGTAAACTGATCAGAGACCCCTTTCACGTTTTGCATCCCAACCTGAAACCAAACCGAGTATGTAGCTTATACTTAGAACATAAGAACAGCCATGCTGAATCAGGCCAAAGGCCCATCTAGTCCAGCTTCCTGTATCTCACAGCGGCTCCACCAGATGCGTTTGGGAGCGCATGAGACTAGATATCTGTCTCCTGATACCACTCCCCTGCATCTGGCCCTTGAAGTACCCTGGTTTAAAGCCTGAAGATTACACATCTCCATCATGGTTTGTAACCTGTGATGGACTTTTCCTCCAGGAATCTGTCCAATCCCCTTTTGAAGGCATCCAGGCCAGATGCCATCACCACATCCTGTGGCAGGGAGTTCCATAGACTTACAACGCGCTGGGTGAAAAAATATTTCGTTTTGTCTGTTCTTACTCTCCCAGCCCTCAATTTGAGTGTATGTCCCCTAGTTCTGGTATTTTGGGAGAGAGAGAAGAGCTTCCCTCTATCCACTTTACTCATACCCTGCAGTATTTTGTATGTCTCAATC
The DNA here is from genome assembly GCA_037367245.1 of Phrynocephalus guinanensis. Classification (NCBI taxonomy): domain Eukaryota; kingdom Metazoa; phylum Chordata; class Lepidosauria; order Squamata; family Agamidae; genus Phrynocephalus; species Phrynocephalus guinanensis. Next base: position 30,713,181 of record CM074734.1, read on the forward strand.
ATATCCCCCCTCAAGCGCCTTTTTTCCAGAATAAAGAGCCCCAAATGTTTTAGCCTTTCCTCATAGGGAGGTGCCCCAGCACAGTAATCATTTTAGTCGCTCTCTTCTGCACCTTTTCCAGTTCCACTATGTCTTTCTTGAGATGCGGTGACCAGAATTGTACACAATACTCCAGGTGGGGCCTTACTATTGTTTTGTATAAAGGCATTATAATGTTCGCTGTTTTATTTTCAATCCCCTTTTTGATAAAAGGGGATTGATACTTGTATGATTCCTTTCAGCAGCAGATATCTTCTGGGGTCATGCCACTCCACGCATTATTTCTCTGGAAAATGTTCAACTGAAATAAAAGCGGGAGCCGTGTGACTATTACAAACTACAAATATGTCTGAAGAAGTGCACATGTGCACAAAACATTGCATTAAAATATGAAAGCTAGTTTAAGGCGCCACATGTTTGTGTCTTTTGTTTTGTTTTGTTTTTCTTTGATTTTTGCCTGAAACTAAAAATATAAGACTAGGCTATAGGTGATACCTTTATAGGCCACTGATAAAAAAAAATCATTGCAAGCTTTCTTGGGCAATACCCACTTTTTCAAAGCTTGTGCAAAAAGTCCAAGCATGGCAAAAGATGTGCTTTGTCAGGAGATTATTCTTACACATCTTTTGCCATGTTTGGACTTTTGTACATGCTTTGAAGAATTCGGTATTGGCCATGAAAGGTTGCAATGATTTATTTTCTTATTAGTGGCCTATAAAGATATCACCTATAGCCTAGTCTTGCATCAGGAAAATGTGTGTGTTTATAGGTGTCTTGCCTTGAGTACTTTATTTATTGTGCCTGCTGCTGGGGGGGGGAGAGAGATTATTCCAAAGAAGTAGCCTTGTTCGTTTGGGTGCAGCAAAAGCAACAATTAGTCAGTGGCACCTCTCAGAGTTTTATTTGGGATGAGCTTCTGTAGATTGTGGCTATATTACTGCAAGGACTGGGACCATGTGCTAGTACTCTAATGGAACCACATCACCTTCTCCTTCCTGAATTGAGCAATAAAGTGTTTCCATTTTGACTTGTTCAACGCTATTATTATTCTTGTGGTTTAAGATGCTTTAAAGAAATTTTAATTGCTCTAAATGGTCTTCTTTAATATTAAAATATAAATATTTTATATTACTATATTTTAATTCTTTTTAATGCAATAACTCACTGTTTTTTTATCTTTATGATTTGTGAGCCATCTAGGCTCACAAAACATTAAACATTTAATGAAATTTTTAAACCCAAAATACTGACACCTCCATCCCACACAAGAAGTTTCCAAGGATAGTATTCCCACTCCAACGTTCTCTCTTCCCCTTCACACTAGACATGGGCACGACTTGGCGAAATTCTCGTTTCCGTTTCCATTACTCGTTTCCGTTACGCAACGGAAACGGAAACGACAATTAAGCCGTCAGAACTCGAACTTGAACCGAAAAAAGAAAAATTGGGTCTGATTTGTCGTTGTCGTTCCTGGCATCGCGTGGCGATCGCGCGATGCCAAGCGCAAGCGGCACAGAAAAAAAGTTTTAAAAAGAAAAAACCCCAATTCCCGGCCAAAAAAGCAGGCAAAAATATGCCTGCCTGAGGGCACCTACCAGAGGGGGGGTTTCTGGGGGGGGGTCCCCAGCCTTCCCCCCCTCCTGTCCTGGGCTGCTGGTACCAGGCTGGGAGGGGGCATCCTCGGCATCTCCATTTGCCATGCGGTGCGGGGGGATCCAAAATGGCGACCGCAATATTTTTTTTGAAATCGTGGTCCAAAAACCCACCAAAGCACCACAGAAACATGCAAAAATTAGCTATTTTAAATGCTTGAATTTTTACAGTAGCAGCAGTGGGTTTTTCTAGCACTAAAACGTCTCCATTTATTTTATTTTATTTTACTTTTTATTTTCATTTTTTTACACCTGCGCAATGATGGGCTGGCCATGGGATGGGACCATGCAAATTTTTGGAGCCATTCCACCAATTGCATGGCCACTTGGCCAGGTTTTGACTGAGACTTCTGGGATGTGCCAGTCGGGCATGAAAAGCCCACTATAACCCTAGCCCTAACCCTAACCCTAACCCTAACCGATACGCCAGTACACTGTCCTTCTTAGTGGGTCAGAGGCACCCAGAGGTGCAGCCCACTAACTCACCCTAACCTTACCCGTAATAAGCCTAAGTCTAGCCCTTGCCCTAACCCCAACCCTAAGCCAGATCTGTACTCGCATTGCACTACACGCAAGTACACTGTCCTTCTTAGTGAGTCAGAGGGCGCCCAGCAGAGGCATTCTTCTCTCACCTCGCTCACAGTCCAAAGTTCCAAAAAACTCCAAACCTGTACGCCAGTATGCTGTCCTTCTTGGTGAGCTAGAGGCACCCAAAAGAGAGGTGCCTCTGCCAGTGCCACTTGGTACGCAATGGCTACACGGTCATATACCCTTCCTTTTCCCTTTGGAGCGGGCCAGAGGAGGCACCCACCCCGGAGAGGTGCCTCCAGTAGCCCGCTGCCCTACCCCCCCCTAAACCAGTACTAACGACAAACAACAAACGAAATGACAAATTTTTGAAAAATTTCACAACAAACGGAAATGAGCCGAAACGGGCCGGCTCCGACACACGACAACTCGAAACGTCATTTTTCCTGGTCGTGCCACTGTTTCTCTTAAGAAAACAGTATACTGGGAGATAGATCACTGTCTGATCTGTTTTGCATGTGCCCTGACCTTCATCCTGCCGCTTTGGAGTTTTCTAGGGAGTCGTGTATTTGATTTCTCAAGCAACCTGTGACTATTTCAGCCGTTTTTGTTTTGTTTCCCAAATCCTCCAGACATAGCACAGGAAACTTTGTTAATTTGGTGTGTTGTATATAAGTCAGCAAAAACGACTAATATCCACAAACATACATTGACCCCTAGACAAATATTCTGCCATCTTATGTATATACTGCACATGAAATCCCCATAGGATAGTGGGATTTTGGGGGGATGTTTTTTTTAAAGGGGAAGGGTCAGTGGTTGATAGGTCACATAGAAGAAGGTTTATGAGCAGCCGATTTAAGCCACAACAAGCCCTGGATCCTTTTATCTAAAACAACATGATCTTGAGACATTTGTTCTAAGTACGTACTTTGACTATCCAAACAAACAAGGGTCAGGACTTTACTTTGCCAGTCAAGCTGTCAACAAATCTTTCAACCATATTGCCCCTCTCCCCATTATAGGCCTAAAACTCCTGCCTTTCTCAAGAGGGTCATAGTTTGTTAATTATCTAGACCCGTTTGTTTCAAGGCTTACTATCAGACAGTGACATTGGTGGGTGACCTATTCTTGGAACTGGGCAGAGAGATTGTGTTCCTGTTGGTTCTGCTGGACCTCTCAGTAGCATTCGATACCATCAACCATTATATCCTTCTGGGACAGATCTCTGGGATGGGATGGGAGGCACTGTTTTAAAATTACTCCGGTCCTCCCTGGATCCTCCTCCTCCTCCTCCTCCTCCTCCTCCTCCTTCTGCTTCTGCTTCTGCTTCTCCTCCTTCTCCTTCTTCTTCTTCTTCTTCTTTGACTACCACTGGTGTGTTGAACCACTTAAATTAATTTTTTATCCTTGATTTGTATGTAGTACCTATTGAGAAACTCCCTGTACGTTTTGATCAGCACTTCACACAAATGCAATTAAAAAATAATAATAATCTAAGTAATTCAGTACATCAACACTGCTCTAGCAGAAGTTAAAAAAAAGTAATAATTTTTACTTGTCCTGCCCCTCTGCAGGAAAAAGTTAAGCCACTTCACGTTACCAGAAATAAACAAAGGAAGGAACCTTGTCAGCCTTGTCAGCTGGAAGACTCAATTTTGGTGCATTCCCACCGATTACAAATGCAGGGAACAGACCAATCTAAAGAGCACTTACCTACACTAAATAAGCAGAAGCCTCTGACAGGAGCTCAGAGTGGTGTGGGTTGGGGTGCCCTAGAGACAAATTGATCTTCAATTATGTTGTTGTGTGATCACTGGGGAAAAGAGCAAACCAATATTCCCCAGCAGTGCATGAAAAAAAATGGGGAAGATGCCCATCTAACTGAGTCCCCAGAAAGATATGTTATTATTTCACATAGAGACTTACAATTTTGTAGCATGAATTCCATTGCAGAAGGGCATCATTGTCCCAAATGCATTGGCATTTTATTTCATTCCGTTTGAGTTGTACATTTACTGTACAATTTGTAATTTTGCATGAAACACATTGGGGGGGGGCTGGCATCCAGGGATTGGTGTGACACTCTAGCGATACACGATTTGAACAAAGCATAATATGTTGTAAGACTGGTGCATTCCTGAAATTTTAGAAGTGTCCAAAAAACCAAACATTTTCACCAAATGTTGCCAGTGGGTTTCAATGTTTGTTTGTGTGTATACACTATATTTTTGTGAATTTTTTGTATGAATGGATTTTTTTAAGAAATGTGATTTTGTTTAAAATGGTTTGTATATTTTTAGATCTGTGAACCCCTGATGAACAGCCTGCAGCTTGTAACATTAAACTTGTTCAACATTAGAAGCATTTGGATTATAAGATTTTTTTCTTGATATTGTTCCCTTCCAGCTGTTTTTCCTACTGATTTACTGATAAGAATGCAAATGTATGTACCCTCATCCTGATTAAACAAGAGGGGAGAGGGGGAGAGAAGTTCTGACTGCAAAGATTAATAGCTGCATTCTGCATATGTCCATTCATCCCACTCAGTTCGGTGCAAAAACTCTAGCAGACTTACTTTACAGCCAATAAAGGTATGCCTGCAGTGTAATTTCCCCCTATTTTAACTTCCCCTGAGCCAAGGTAATGAGTATCAGTACGGAATCGGTGACAATAACAAGGGTAATATTGCTAGTACTTTGTTTTTGGAGGTCAGGAGTTTGTCTGCTGTTTTTGCAGCTGTGGATACTAAGCAGAGGGAGAGGTTGAATGACATGAAGGCCAGGCTGCTTGTCCACATCTGTGGATGGTGGGACTAGGTTTCTATCTATTCCAGGTGGGGGAATCTCCCAGTGAGCAGTAAGGAAGAGGAGCAAAACCCAGAAATAAGTTGTTGACACACAAAGCATGCAATGGCATTGCGGTGGTAAATGCAAGAGTAGGGCAATACTTTTTTATCAGACTGCTAAAGCAAGTCATCTGAAGTGATGACAAGTCTGGGGTTGACATTAGCTCCACGGCTGCAGGCTGGAGATCTGATCTGAAGAATTCAGATCTGGCGAAGAGGGAATCCTCAGATGGGTGACCCTTGTCAAATGCTCTCCCATGGCTCTCCAGGGATTTCAGTTGTCATTTAACAAGAGGCCAGCTGAAACACAGATGGGACTGTTTCAGGGACTATAGCTCTCAGACAACCCATCGGCCATGCAGCCAGAAGAAGCATTCTGGGGGCTGGAGTCCCAAAACCTCACTCTTCCTGTTTCTGACCTGAAGGCTCTGAACAATTTCCATTCTAAAACCTCACCACAGTTTTATTTTTCTTGTGGACCACTCTGTTCTAAATTCACTTCTTTCCCCTCTAATCCTTCCAAAATGCTCTCTCAGGGCGTTTATACACGACCCCTAAACTCTGGGGCAAATGGCTCCCAGCTCCGGAGCTTAAAAATGTTTACCCACCAGCTCCGGAGTTTACAGGAAATCAGGTGCGACCACGCCCACTTTAGCGCGTCCCAGCACACTTTTCAAGTACCTGCTCTTCCGTCCTGAAAATTCCTTGATGCGGTGTAAAGATAGTGAGTGTGGGGCTCTCCTCCCTTCTGTTTGTTGTTTTTTTGGCTCCCGCCCCTTTAAGAGCTACTTTTACAGAGACAGGAATCTTGCCGGCAAGAGCGAGAACCAGAAGGGGAGCCAGAACGGAGGTGAGGCACGATCTTTTCTTCCTTTTTTTTCTCCCTCCCCTCACGCAGCCAGCAGCCAGGAAGTGCGGAGGGGTGGGGAAGCAGGAAGAGCGACAAGCCCCTAAGATCTTTGGTCCGAATTTAAGTGGCCAGCGGATCTTAGCGGTCGTGTAAAAGCACCCTTAGAAGGATAGTTTATTTCAGTCCCATATTTCTTAGTCACTCCAGCATGGCTCTGGTTGTCACCAGCAAACGCAATAGGAACAGCCATGGAAATGCTGAACGTTATGACCTTTAGGAAGACTTACTGCTGGGTTTTTTGGCTCCAAAAGGTTACTGGAGCTTCTGCATAACCTTGTCAAAAGTCAGTGTGGACTTGGAGTCCCGTAGTCATCCAGTTCAATGGAGAATACATTTACTCGATGTAGGTCTGTTTTCAGTTCACTCAGCAAGGCATGTAGGAATCTTGGGCATCCTATTGTTTTGCAGTCTCAGCTCCACCTCAGTAAAGTGGAATATGAATCACTACTTTCTTCATAAATGAGGGTGAGAACTAAAAGTTGGAACACCATTGATTGGCAGAGCCCTTTGATAGTCCAAAGTGCAGAGTGCCCTATGGTGCAGACAGGACGGGCTAGTGGGGAGAGAGGATGCTTGTAATAACAGCTATTATTATTATTATTATTTACTATTAACCACACAGCTTTCTACACTGGATTTCGTATTACCAATCACTAGTTGAACGCTTCCCAAGTGTTTAGGACTATGTGATGTATCGGCGAATTATGCGAGCAGATCCCAGTAAGGCGACTTTCTGCAGCTGACTGATGGTGACTTTGTCAACTCCAATTTCTTCTAAATACTTGCTTAGTGTGCCAATTACCACTGGGAACACCTGTACCGGTTTATGCCAGAGTCTCTGAAGTTCAATTTTCAGATCCTGATATCGGGCAATTTTTTCAAGCTGTTTCTCAGTGACTCTACTATCACCTGGTATAGCAACATCAATGATCCACACTTTTTTCTTCTCCACAATCACAATATCCGGGGTATTATGCTCCAAAACCCTGTCTGTCTCTATTCGGAAGTCCCAAAGTAATTTTGCATGCTCATTTTCAGTCACTTTTTCAGGCTTATGATCCCACCAGTTCTTTGCTATGGGAAGATGATAGTTCTGACACAAATTCCAGTGGACCATTTGAGCAACTACATTATGACGCTGTTTGTAATCAGTCTGAGCAATTTTCTTGCAACAACTCAGTATATGGTCGATAGTTTCATCTGCCTCTTTGCAGAGTCTACATGTGGAGGACTCGGCTGATTTTTCTATTCTAGCATTAACTGCATTTGTTCTGATAGCTTGTTCTTGAGCTGCAAAAATCAGGGATTCTGTCTCTTTTTTCAGTGTTCCATTGGTGAGCCAATCTGGGCATAACCAGGTCTTTTCCTCATCTACTTTGACTTTTTCGAGGAACTGCCCATGCAGCGCTTTATTATGCCAGCTATCAGCTCGTATTTGCATTGTTGTTTTCCTGTATTGACCCTTTGTTTGCTTTACTTTAAACACCTCCCTGTTCTTAACCTCCAATAATGCTGGCTCTGCACTATTTTTTACATAATCTGCCAATGCATGCTTCTCTTCTTCAACTGTCTGCTTCACTTGCAGAAGACCTCTACCACCTAATTTTCTAGGTAAATAAGCCTGTCAACATCACTGTGTCGATGTAATGCATAGTGAATGGCCATAAGTTTTCTTGTTTTCCTATCTAGACTATCTAGCTCCATCTGAGTCTAATTTATAATGCCAGCGGTTTACCTGATGACCGGTATGGTCCAGCTATTAATGGTCTTGATGGTGTTACAACCATTCAGCTTACTTTTTAATACTTTTCTGACCCTTTGGATATATTCTTTACCTACCATGCTTGATATTATCTAATTGCAGTATGCCCAGATATTTATAGGCTTCAGACTGATGAATTTCAATTCCTTCACTCTCAATGATTTTTCCTTTTCTCAGTGCCACTGTGGCACATTTGTTTAGTCCAAACTCAATACTAACATCAGCACTGAAAATTCGGGCTGTGTTGGTCAGTGAGTGTATTTCAGTTTCTGATTTTCCATACAACTTTAAATCATCCATATACAATAGATGAGAAATTTTCCCTGAATTTTAGCAGTTTGGTACCCTAAATTTGTGCTCTGCAAAAGTATTGAGAGGGGAATCAGGGCAATAGTAAATAGGAGAGGTGACAAAGAGTCACCTTGAATAATCCCTCATTTAATACTAACTAATCCATGGTTTTCGTCCCTGACAAACAATTCTGTTTTCCAGTTCTTCATCGCATTTTCAATTAGGGCACTAATACTTTTACATATTCCAATGGAATCCAGGCATTTAATAATCCAACTATGCGATACTGAGTCAAAGGTTTTTTTATAGTCAATCCAAGTCATATATAAATTAGTTTTCCAGGCTTTACAATTCTCTAGGATCATTTTATCAATGAGTAACTGATCTTTTGTGCCTCTACTTCCCCGTTTGTTCCCTTTCTGCTCTACTGGCATGATATTATTTGCTTCCAAATAATCCTGGACTCTATCAGCTATGATGCCTGTCAGCAGCAGTTTATACATAGTTGGTAAACACGTTATTGGTCTGTAATTTTCAGGTATTGCTCCTTTTGTTGGATCCTTCTGAATCAAATAGGTTTTGCCAGTTGTTAACCACTCATTAATATAACCTGTCCTTAACATTTCATTAAATTGCTGGGCCATCTTTCCATGCAGACTGGTCAGGTGTTTAAGCCAAAACCCATGCAGTTGATCACTGCCAGGTGATGCCCAGTTTTTGACTCTTTGTACTCTTTTGGTGATCATATCAGCTGTTATTTCTAGTTGGTCCATTGTGCACTTGGAGAATTTCTTCTCAAAATCTTGGAGCCATCCAACATTTCTATTATAGTCTTTCTCATTCTCCCATATGTCTTTCCAAAACTGAATGGTTGCCATTTTTCAGGCTTTTCATCTTTTATACCTATCTTCTGATTTAAACTCTGATAGAATTTTCTTTGATCTGATTGAAACAACTGGTTGTCTTTATACTGAGTAAATCTAGCATTATATCTTTCAAATTTTTTAGCTGTTGCTGTTATTTGCTGCTTCACTATTTTAAATGCTTCGCCAATTTTCCTTGTACTTAGCCAGTATTTTTTAGTCAAATATTTCTTGATCTTACCATTCTTTAATTTGTCCTCCTGCAGGTTTTTTAAGTTACTCGCATCTGCTCGGAGTCTTTTGATTTTAAGCTCCATCCTGATTTTCCACCGTGGTTTCTCAATGCATGGGGGGGGCTTCAATTGTGGAATCCCTAATTCTTCCGTTACTATTACTGCTGCACTATAAGCAAGCTGATTTATCTGTTTAATTGACCTTATCTGGATTGTTGCAAGTGCTGAGTTTACATCGTTCATCAATGGTACCAATTTTTTTCTAGGCACAGTCTTTAAAATTGGGAGCCTTTCCCTCTCTTCATTTAATGCAGCATGTGTGAGTATTTTATTCTTCAATTCTTGCTGCCTAATAGTGAGCTCTGCTGGTGTTCCAATACTATTTGAACCTTCTTTTGGTTCAAATTTCTGCACAACATCCACATTTTCTTCAACTTCTGTTTGATGTCCCCAGGTATTATTAATCTATTTTCTCCTCCTATTTGGATAATTTGTTGACCTCCAATTTCACAACTCCTCTGTATTTCTTCTAGTTCAACTTTACTAGACACCTTGTTTCTGATAATATATCTTCGCTGGTCAGCTAATCGTAATTCAGATATCTTGGAGTTTGGATATTCTTGTTTCCATAACTGATGCATCCGCTTTTGGTAGTCTCGTTTTTCAGGTTCTGCTCTATAATAGCATTTCATGATTATCCGATTTTCTGGTAAAGTAAATTTCTGCTGCTTCTAAGATGGTTCAGCTTCCAGTAACTCTACAGGCCCATGCCCTGGTTGCTCAGCAATGGGACACGGGACCTGTAGCCCATTTATCGATGGATGTCCAGGTTCATCAACACCCATCGCGGTCCTTGTTAACCCAGGCAATGACCGAGCCAGTATAGGCTTCTTTATATTATATTTCACCATGATTCATGGGTTGTTGGGTGCGCTTAGTTCTGTTCCTCAGTCGAGACCTCTCTGGTAAGGTTGGACCTACTGGAGCAGTTAAGCCCCCCGCCACGACAAGGCGGCACCCTTGGGGGGATTATTATTATTATTATTATTATTATTATTATTATTATTATTATTATTATTATTATTATTATTATTATTAAAGAATGTAAAATTCAACAAATGCAAAACCGAATAGAGAACTGATATAATAAAGCACCGCATGGTCAGTTTATAAGAGACTCCAGTGATAAGATCAACCAAGAAAAAACATGGCTTTGGATAAGAAAAGCAACATTGAGGGAAAAACTGAAGGACTAAGATTCTTAAGGCTCAAGATCAAGCCTTAAGAACAAATGCCATAAAGGCAAAAATTGATAAATCATCGAAAGATAGTAAATGTTGATTGTGCAAAGGATGAAACTGTAGATCACATCATCAGCTATTGCCCAAAAATCACTCAGACTGATTATTTAGACCATCATAATGAAGTAATTAATAAACTATTTAGCCCATCATAATAAATATAGAAATAATTGTTTAAATAAGTAATTACTGTATAAAAATAAATAATTATAATAAATAATTATTTAGACTGTCATAATAAAGTACGGGGTGCAGTGGCTCAACGGGCTAGAGTTCTGAAAACTGTTGGCTACAAAGTCGGCAGCTCAGTAGTTCAAATCCTGAGCTGTAGTTTCTGAAGTCCGGTGAGAACGGATGCACTTAGGGCACCTAGGCAGCTGTATCAGACACATATTTAAATTGAACTAACTCCATATAAAATGTTAACACAAACATTCTTACAGTAAACACACACTTATCCAAAGTACTCTCCTGATACCTTTGATTCCTTCTCCATTATTTCCAACTCTACCTAGACATTTTATATTCCTATTAGGATAACCAGATATTTTAGCAAGGGAATAATTTTCATTTCAGTCATTTGCCTTTCAGGTTATCCTTGGTTACAAGGAGGTGGGGAAAGCATTACGTTGTCATCGTCGTCGTCCCCCCCCCCCCCACACACACACACTTCTTAATATCATCCCACTGCTGCCGCCCCAATTCCACCTCAAGGTTTCTTATCCCTGCTGCTGATTTCACTTTTACCACTGGGGGCAATGGTGACTTTTCCCCATTGCCTCTTGAGCTGCCTGGGAGTTTCTCTCCCAGCCCAAAGAGTTATGGCCCTGGGTGGTTGCAAGGTCATTTCCAGCTGTCACTGCCCCTGGAGTTTATGGGTCTTTAGAATTCATTGCCCATTGACAGCTTTGAGGTCAGGGTTGGAGGAAACAGGATTTTTTTTTTTTTGGCTTGGGAAAGAAAAGGAGGGGGAGAGAATACCTTAAAAGCTCACATAAAAATACCAAAATTCACTTTATTACGGTAATGACAAATCACAGAAATACTGGTTGATAACAGCTGACCTCAAAGGTTTCACTTGAAGAATTAACTGAAGCAAAACAAGTTAACTGAAGCAAAAAGGGGGCGGGTTGAGCCGCGTGGCCATCAGAAAACACAAATGCAAATATAGGTTACAGTCGATACCTTTATAGGCCACTATTAAAAATAAAAAAGAACATTGCAAGCTTTTGAGTGCAGTCGTCTGTAACCTATTTTTGCAAGTTAACTGATTACTGTATCTTTTCCCTTGCCATCCTTTGTGGTGGTTACACTCCCCTGCACCTACATGAAACTGGCACTTTGGACAGTAAGCGGTCGTGGAAATGCAGCCTCCTCCTGAGCTGGCCAAGGACCCGGGCATACTCACTTCTGCTGCCTGTTGCCTATTCTCTTTAGGGCAAACCCTGGTTTGCCTCTGCTTCGTGGGTGAAATACACACACACACACACACACACACACACACACACACACACACACACACACACCTTGGACACACATCTTTCCCCACTTGATCATCAGAATCCCACTGCAATTCTGACCATTTCAGTTCTCAAGTGTGAAAATACCTAAGTGTGAGACTGTTTCTGCATTTCAGAGATAACACTCTTTCACTGATCTGTGGCAAGCTGCTTTGTCTCTCAGGTCAGAGTCAGAACACGGGTCTGTTTACCTTGGTGTTGTCTGCTTTGACTGGCTGTCTCTCTCCAGGTCTGAAGAAGAGGCCTTCCCCCGGCTGAGACCTTTGCAGCACTGCGGACGCCAAACGTTGCTCTTTGGCCTGCAAAGCCTGTGTGGTTCCCCACTGAGCTATGATGACCAGTCCTTGGAACAGTTGCAATTTTGAACAAAAATGCTCAGTATCCCACAACCAACTTGGCCACTACCCATGCTGACTGGAAGGTTTTGTAACCCTGGGCAAGCTGCACCACCCCCCAGGGCACCCCCAGAAGAAGGAAATGAGAAAACACTTTCTGAGTACTCCATAACTAGAAAACCCTAGAAGGGCTGCCAGTGAGCCAGAACTGACTTTGTGACAGATTAATCATCCTACACATGTTCTAACGACTGCAGTATTTTATTTCTATAGGGTTTCTGCAGGTGAATCTGTATTTCTTATCTGGATCATTAATACAGTAAATTTACTGCACATGCTTGATTATTTCTCAGTTTATACCATAAGCCTAGTTCTGATAACTTTACCTTGCTTTTTGAAATAGCTGTGGTCATCTAGAATAAGGTCATTTATGAGATGCATGAGAAAGTGAAAAGAGATGAAGGCCCCGAACAAGAAAGGAACAAACAGATGGCACACGGCTGCTGCTGCTTCCCTTCCCTTTCTAACCTACGTACATAAGGCATGCTCTGCATTTCTTGCTTACACACATACGTAGCCTGTATGGTGTGTTAGTTCGAATACCAGGATAGGACTTGAGAGATTCCCCATGAAACCTGCTAGGTAACTCTGGGCTATCCTGGCCTACCTTATAGGATTGTTGTGAGGATAAAGTGGAGGGGAGGAGAGCCATGTGTCCCGGCATGAGCCCACTAGAGGGAAGGGCGTACTATATTCACAACAGAAAGAAGACGTGTAGGGATCTTGATCTTGCACATGGAAGTCAATGTGTGGCCATGGAAGATCTCTCTCCAGCACATTGAAGCTTGAAGCTTTTTCCAGTTACAGCTCCCAACTGTCCCAGGCAGCAAGCAACCCTCTTAAGCCCTGAAACCATGTATCAGGTTTGTTTTCCATGGCTTCAGAGACTAGGACGTGGTGCAATGGTTTCAAACTACAGGAAGAGATTCCATTTGAACATTAGGAAGAACTTCATGACAGTTAGAGCTGTTCGGCAGTGGAATATGCTTCCACAAAGGGTGGTGGAGTCTCCTTCTGTGGAGGTTTTTAAGCAGAAGCTGGGGGGCCATCTGTCGAAAATATTGTGATGGGGTTTCTGCACGGCAGGGGGTTGGACTACATGGCCCTTGAGGTCTCTTCCAACTCTATGATTCTATGATTCTATGATCTGGGCATCAGTTCATATCTTATCAGTCTAGCCAACCAGCTATCTATCTCCTGGCTGTTTTGGGACAGTAGGTTCCCCAAAGAATTTGGTAGCAGCCTTTAGAGCTGCCCACCCAGAGACTGCAGTGTTATCAGTGCTGTAGGACGCACTCCCTGCTCCTCCTCCTCCTCCTCCTAAGAGACCAGAGCCCTCTTATTTCCCCACTGCCCCCATGGGGCCTTCAAAGGACTCTGCGGAGCTTTCCTCTTGTCTGTTTCCCCTTCCTGGCGAATGAAAGGTGAGAGGGGCAAAGAAGCAGATAGTCTCCCAAGGTGCTATTCCCTCTGGCATCAGATTTATCTGCTCAGCTGGCTTCACACCCTCGGAGCAGGGAGTGGAATGTTACATCCTTCTCCTAGGTCTCAACAAGATGGAAAGAATGAGCCTTACGACACCAAGCAGACACAGGCAGAGCAAGAGAGGAGAACCACCCTGGAGAAACAGGAGGCCTTCTGCATCTGCTCATCAAGCTCCCCAGCAGGGCCAAACCTTCTGCTTCCATCACTCGCTACCTGAGATTTTTAGTCACGCAAAGCAGTCAAGAGAGCCATTTTGGCAATAGGAAAAAGCGCCAGTCCAGCATACAACATGGAAGGTCACAAAACCACACACAGCCTATGTGGCCTCTAGGTTGACTAGTAAAGATAATACCCTAACAACACACAATAGGGGCTTTTAATAATTATTTTGGCATTCCTAGATGTTTGGCTGCCTTAGAATGTCTAGGACCCATAATTAACAATCATGGGCATAAAAACAAGAAGACATAGAAATGGGAGGCAGAGCACTTCTACCTCTGCAGGGTATAGACACCTAGACTTGGCTTCTAGGATACATCAACTGAAAAGAAGTTGACAGAAATAAAGATTCCATCCTCACTTCACCACCCCTATAGCTATCAACACCCCTCACGAAAACATCTCTGGAGGGCCAAGGGTGGAAGTCTCTTTGAACCATGTGGGATGATGGGATGGTTGAAGGAACAAAGAAGAAGACAGGAATTTGCCTTCAGTGAAGGTTTCTGAAGGTAATTTATCATGGGATTCAATTTTTGGAGCAACCATTTAAAAAACAGTATATCAAGTGGTTACAGAATGGACATTCATTTCTGAAACTAGCGTTCTCAGCATTTATTTATTTATTTTTCTCTACCACACCCATAGTGCAAACTGCACAACCTGGGGCGGTTTACAAAATGGTCAATCATAAAATACAATTTAAAAATACAATTAAAAATATAATTTAAAAGGTCATACAAAATACATTTAAAGCAGCCATTGACAAAATTTATTTGATGGCAAACACCTCACCCATAAGAATTTAAAAATGAAATATCCTGAAATTTTAGGGGGCCTAAATAAAAACTGTAATAAAATGTGCCCCCTCCCAGATGGCTGATGGAAAGGGACAAGGGAAAAAACAAACAAACAAAACATAGCATTATTGTTATTGTGTGTAAATTTTGCACGATAAAAATCAGTTTTGGAAAAGCAATAATCAAAATCTGCATTTTAGTAGTGGACCAATTATTTTGGCTGCCTTGGATTTTGGCAAACGCCAAATGAGGCGTTTGCCAAAATCTATCAATTCAGTCAGTATCCCATCATTTGAAGAGTTCAATTATTGAGTTTTACTTATTCATAATTAACAATCCAGTTAACTGAGTTGTTTTCCTTGTTTACTTACATTGCCACTATTTTACTTGTTGCCGCTTAATTTGGGGTAATACTTCATTTATCTTAACTTGTGATGCCATGTGCTCTGGGAATTTTGAGGTAAGAAAGTGTTATACAAATCATAATTTGCACTGGGATGTCCTGTCAGGAATATGTGGATGTGTTTGCAACCTATGGTGGAATCTTCTAAACAGTTTCATGGGAGAAATACCAACTGAGTGAAAGTAAGTCTCCTTTATGCATCTAATGTAGCAGACTCTTACCTTTGAAAACTCGTGCAGCTGGCTTGCTTGATGGCACAGAAAACAATTTCTAGCTGCTCATGTGTTCTGCAAGCTTCTAATGATCACAGCTTTTTTCTTCCTTTTGGGGCCATTGAATGAGTGAAATATACGGAGGAGCTGACTCCCCAAACCCCACTGATCCAATGTGCCTGCTCTAATTGTGACTTACTACTGGACTTCAGCCATTGTTTTATTGCAGAGATATAGGGAAACGTAGGCCCTACAGAAGCTGATAAAACATCTCCCGCATCTATTGGCAATTGTATTTCCACAACATTCTGTAATGCCACAAGCTCTCCACCCTGTTCTATTGAATTATCATATCCAACCAGGTCTTAGGATGGTTGGGATCCTTCATGGAAACCTTGTGTAAAGGTGAGTGCTGTAATGGAGCTGGCGTTTATGGAGTCAAATCCCTCGAACATTCTTATTCAGCAAAGACTATGATATTATATTATATCAACTTCTAATTCCCTGTTCCTAACCTGAGTATGTCGTAAATGTTCTGGGCTGTATATAATCCCTCATTATTGTAAGCTGCCTTGTTAAATAAATAAATAAATAAATAAATAAATAAATAAATAAATAAATAAATAAAATTTACCATGGACTGCCAAAAAGACAGATAAGTGGGTGTGAGACTGAATTCTCTAGAAATAAAAATGACTAAACCAAGGCTATAATATTTTAGACCTATTGTGAGGAGGCAAGACTTACTGGAAAACACAACTAGGAAAAGCTGAAGGCTGCAAGAAAAGTGAAAAAACAGGAAATGGATAGACTCAGTAAAGTAGCCATGGCTTTGAAGGACATCAGCTGTGCTGTTAGTAAAAGGATCTTGTGTGTGTTGGGGGGGGGGGTCACTACTTTGTAAGGTTGTCAAGAGTCAATGGGTGATTTGATGGCACATAATAATAACAATGGCTTCTCCCTATGGGTTTCTTTGTTCCCTCTAACTTAGTTTCACTTCTCACAGTACCTGGGAGGAAAATTGACTTTCCCACAAGCAATACATTGTTGCAAGATGCTCCTTTTGCAATGCAAAGCATTCGGGAGTGGTCTGGTTTTCAAATGGATAGTTAAGAGCCATTAGCTGCACAAAAGACTTGTTTTTCATTTGTTTATATTGAGTGACACAACTGTCTGCATTTATGGGATCCTTGTGAGGAGAGGTCACTAGGGGGACTATCATGATGGGAACCTGCCCTTCCAAAGTTAGCATGAGACCCCTGGCTAGGGCAGAACTGCACACTGGGCTGCTGTCTGAAGTGATCTCTACGTTGAACACCCACCCCTGCGGCCCTATTTTGTCCTGGTCTGTTTTCACCACCTCCATCATGACATCCATTCCTGTCCTTCCTAGACAATGCAGAGGCAGAGAAAGAGTGGCAAGATGCCCAAGGCAATCCCAATGTGACTTGAGATCCTACAAGAAGAGCTTGACTCTGCATGTGTCTTGGTGGTGGCAGCACACCAACAAACCAGCACACCCACAAGTAATAGACTCTTCTTCCCTAACAGGTGCAGTATAAAGGCAACGAACAGACACCTTGGAATCTGCTGCCATGAAGAATGAGAGATTTTGGATATGCTTATGATGAGCATCCTCCTTTCGCGCTCCTTTCCACCTGCAGTGTGATCACCAGGAGCCTTGAACAGTTCAGAACTGTAAATGGGCCTGGAACTAATTAATTTGACAGTGCTAGTGCTGTACGTTTCTTTCCTTCCCCTCCTCTTCTCTCTCCACCCAAATCAATTAAGGAAACACATTATTTCCTTCTCCCCCCCACACACACTTTGTGCAGGTTTTCTAAGAGGAAGTGGGAAAAAGGAGCAGCCAGGACTCTGGCGTGTTTTCACAGGGCTCCCCAGGGAAGGCCTTGCGCTTGGGAGCCAACTAGGCAAAGAGAGATTAACCATGTGGAGAGGAGGACGCTCTCAAAAACAGGAGCAAACCATCTCCCAAGGGTTCTCACAGCGGTGGGAAAGCTTGATTGCCACATATGGCAATGCAGCAGCTTCCAGTCCAACACCCCCCCCCCACACACACACACACCATGCAGCTCCCCAAAGACCCCCATTGAATTGTCATTTACCTTGTGCTGAGGAGGTGGGCAGGGGGATTATAATTGGCTGTCATTCCATTGGAGCACATTTCATTTGCATGGCTAATATGCTCTTCCAGCCAAGAGAGGAGAATTTGGGGAGCAATAAAGAATAAGATGAAGGAAGCACCCACAGCATTAGTTAATCAGGGAGCGCTTTAACAAGATGGTTGTTCTTTTCCTTTCTTCAGAAGAGATTGCTTGTTGGGAACCTGCTAACCTTGTATTTAAAAAACAACAACAGATGTACTACAGATAAGGAATGATTAGAAATCTTATGCTTGTTCCAGATTTAAATATTGCATTACTATCTTAGAAGCCAAACGCAAAAGTACAAGAGGGGGCCATGGAGTTTTACAGCTTAGTTTAACACCTTGGTATTTTTATCTGCATGGATTTATCGTCTCTCAAAAAATGGCGTCAAATCTCTCCTCTATCCCAACCTTTCCCAGCCAGCTTCTCTCTAGGAATAACCAACTCTTGACCGAGCTGACACAGAGCAATGGGAATTGTAGTCCGGCGCACATTGAAGGTTTCCTCTAGGCCTGTCTCTCACAGGCCTACCCTTGCCCACACCTCCTTAACTTTATTATTGGAACCTGTGCAATATTTAACTCCAGTCATTTAGCACATAAATTGTTTGTGACCTGGAGGGGCACCCCACCAAAACTAAAAATTGAGAGCAAGGTATTTCCCCCTATCCTGCTCCATAGGTCACTCTTGATTTAGCCCCCTAAGATTTCACAGCTACACAGTCCTAGGGTTCCTGGAGAAGTTAGGGGCTTCCACACTTAGAAAACCTTGAAAGGAGTTGCTTTAAATTGAAATTGCCTTGATATCACATTGTTTTTGTTGTTATTCTTGTTGTAACAGTAAGCATTTGTTGCATTTAGGCCTTTATTGGCAGTCTCTTTGACCCAAGTGTCAGGAGGATGTGTTGCATTTCAAAAGCAAAACAGCCCCCTCTGCCACTCAGATTTTCCTTTCACTTCCAACAGCGCTGGGAGGAGAGGCGGACGAGGGAGAGTCTCCAATATGAAAAGTACACTTCCTTGGATCTCCGGTTTTCCCCTGCCGGGCTCCAGTACACACATTACGTCAAGCCGCAGAGACCAGGATGTTCCCAAAGTGAGAGCAGCTTGCTAAATGCCTGCCGTAGGATCCTAATGCCTGCTGGAGAGCACAACAGTGCACACAAGTACCATCGGGAGGCAAAAGAAGGCTGTGTGGATCGTCTGGATCATGGAGTGCTTTCTTGTTACCATGGTGATTTGCCACCACAGCCAGCTAGGGCCTTTCTAAAACGAGTTACAATGGGAGACAATGGCCAGGAAACTTCACTGGGCCCTACCTGGAGGTTTATCTTGGGTCCGACCTCTAAATTGTTTTTCCATGAGAGCTCAAGACAAAATAGTTTATGCTTAGGCAGTCTTTGCAGCCAGATTCTTGAGATTTACAGACTCATAGAATAGTTAAGTTGGAAGGGGCCTATCAGACCATCAAGTCCAACCCCCTGCTCCGTGCAGGAATAAAAATCAAAGGATATCTAAGAGTTCATCCAACCCTTCATCCAAGGTAGTAATGTCCAAACTTTGGCCCTCCAGACCACAACTCCCACAGTCCTTTGTCATTGGCAATCTAGGATTAGAATGCTGGAAGTTGTAGTCCAAAACATCTGGAGGTCTGAAGTTTGGACACCCCTGATATAAGGGTTTATGATTGAGTTGCCTAATAAGCTTGACCTGCCAGCACCTCTTTTTCTTTCTCTCTGAATATAGCCAACCATCAGCCCATGAGGACCAATAGTTGGTTCTGCTTTGGGGGACACGTCTCTTTGGAGCATGTCCACCACCCCAGATGGCCTTTCAGGGTCCGGTACAAAGCACCTGCCCTAAGAGGCCAGAGTGTTGAAAAGTTTCAAAACTGTCTCTGCCAAAAGGGCTACTTGTGGATCCCTCAAAATACAAGCTTTGTCACCCAAAGAGGAGTGGATAGCCTGGGCAACCTTTCCGGGAAGGCATGATCCCCTTCTAGCAAATCCTGGTAGGTAGATGATGCCACAGCACCCCTAGTGGTCAGCCTCCTGCCACTACATTCTTGGCAATTGAGAAACATATAATGGGTGTGGGGATGTCTGAGCCAGCTGAATAAAGCGTATCGACAATTGTTTTGCTCAATGGCGCCATTCAAGCCAGTATCTCCTGCTCAGATCTATATTGAAATGCCCTTCTATTAATAAATAACTACAGTCTCCCTTCCCCACCCCCATCTCTGCCGCTTATGTTTTGTAAATGGGAATTTGGGCTGAAGTTTTATAGACATTCAAGCTAGATTTTATCTTTATGAAAGGTTCACTCGTTCTCCCCACTCCTTTTCCCAAACCTTTCTTTCTTTCTTTCTTTCTTTCTTTTTTCTTTCTTTCTTTCTTTCTTTCTTTCTTTCTTTCTTTCTTTCTTTCTTATTGCAGTGAACACAAAATGACATGTACAGAAACAGAAAAGGAACGCAAGATATTTTATCTTCTCTTTGAGAGAACCCAAGCCAAAAATGAGAATGAGCAAGGGAGAGAGAGATGTGACAGTGGCACTTACTATAGGAAAGTGCATCTTTCAAATAATTATAATTGCATCATCGCTACAAAATGTTTTATGAAATTTCATCCTGGATTGTTTCTGTCTGTTTCCATTTGTTGATGAAACTGAAAAGGACCGACAGGTGTGAATCCAAATGTCTGGATTTCTGCAAATCCATTATGAGGAAGTGAGGTGAGCGTTTTAATGTTTGGTTGGAATGTTTTGGTTGCACATTATATAAATGATATCCAATCATTGTTAAGCTCCATTGGGTCCAGTGGGAGACATTTACACATGACCAAGTATTGTTATGTGTTGTTAAGTCACCTCTGACGAATAATGGTAAACCTATCAATTACTGGCCTCCAAAATTATTTACCAGCCTTACTTACTATTTGTAAACTCAAAACCATGGTTTCAATTATTGAGGCAATCTGTCTCATAGTTGTTCTTCCTATTTTCCTTGCTGCCTTCAAGACCATGGTAAACCAATTTGGAATACAATGGTACCTCTACTTATGAGTTTAATCCATTCCGAATGCATGCTCTTAAGTTGAACAATTCTTAAGCAGAGCAGCCCTATCTAAAAAATAAAAATAAAATTGAAAAAACAAAAAATAATGTAAGTAGAGCAGACCACATCTAAAATGTATAAAGCAGCAATTAAAACGCCAATGGTTTTTCTTTCTTAAGTTGCATTGCTCTTGAGCCATTCATAAGTAGAGGACTGTCTTTCTTTCCTTGAACTTGGCATGAAATATTTTATAATGAGCCAAAATCATCAACTGTCTTACTCATATAAGTGAGACTTTTCCAGAACTAACGTAATGGATATCAAGCATGGATCAATCTCCTACAACAGCAATATCTTTGTGTTTGATGTCCAGAGCTATTTTAACAATGTTGATTTATGCAGAGGTTTATCTTGATGATAGTTCGTTTATTTGTGTTCTTTGTTAATTTAAATTTTATCTTTGAATTATGTTGCATTTTGCTTTACTGTTTTATGTTTAATTGATTGTTACCTGCCCAGAGTGGCCTTGGCCGGATGGGTGGGATAAAAAAAGCAATAAATAAATAAATAAATAAATAAATAAATAAATAAATAAATAAATAAATGAGACTTGAACGTTTTTTAATTTCTTGGCTAGAATATCATGCTTTTGTTTTATAGCATTCACATTCTCTCTCTCTCTCTCTCTCTCTCTCTCTCTCTCTCTCTGTGTCTGTGTGTGTGTGTGTGTGTGTGTGTGTGTGTGTGTGTGTATACTTAATTCTGCAAAACTTGTCTAACACATTTGAGGACTCTTGAGCTAAATTGCTCTAAGTCAGACAATGGTCAGTGTCCTGCTGTTAATCTGAAGGAAAGAATAAACTCATTGCATCAATTGCTGAATGATAAGTCAACATTCATGTACATTTCACTGAATCAATAGGTCTACTTTAGTCAGGACTAGCAATAGAATGTTTGTTAGCTGGCTTGTTTGTGATGCATAATTGAGACTGGTTTTATTTTTATGGTGTTACTGTACTTTCCTTCCAGACCTGTAAAATCTGACCTTCTTATATAGCAAGGAAGCGCACATACACGCACACACACACAAAGAGAAAGCAGGTGAACTAAAACCCAGACTCACTTCAAAATGTGTTTGAATAACTGAAGTAATATTATTTTTCCACACTTGCCGCACTACAGTAGAGTTAACATGGAAGATGGTATGAGAGATAAAGATCTAGGAGGCCTTATAACTTGCATGCAAGCCTCCAGTACATCTTGCTTCAAAAGGAAAGGAAAAAAACACAGTCCCACAATGCACCTGGCCGATTGTGCAATGCTGTACAGGGGGGAAATTCCATCCTGATTCCTGCAGGCAAACACCCTATGCCCTGAAGCATGAATTGCATAACGCCAGCTTACATTGCTGACCATTGGGTCATAAAGTTACCCAGCTCTTTCTAGTTACAGGCATTTGTAATAACAGCATGCTACTATAAATAGCGGAGGCTTTTTATTAAAGGTGGCCGGATAAAGTTCATTGTTTTATATGCTTAAAAATGCTAGACAATATCAATACAAAGTCACAAATTGTGAATAGAGATGGGCACGACTAGGGAAAATGACGTTTTCGAGTTGTCGTGTGTCGGAGGCAGTCCGTTTTGGCTCGTTTCCGTTTTTTCGCGAAATTTCGCAAAAATTAGTCGGTTCGTTTTTTTTTTTTTTTTTCGTTGTCGTTAGTACTGGTTTGGGGGGGTAGCGGGCTCCTGGAGGGAGCTGCAGGAGTCAGCCAGAGCCACAAGTGACGGACTGGCAGACTCTTTGCACCCGCTGTGTCTCACATACTTGCATATAGTGCAATGCAAGTAGATCTGGCTTAGGGTTAAGACGGGTTAGCGCAAGGGCTAGGGTTAGGCTAGTTATGGGTGAGGTTAGGGTGAGTATTGGGGGGCACCTCTGGGGGCCTCTCTGACCCACTTAGAAGGACAGTGTACTGGCGTATGGGTTAGGCTTAGGGTTCGGGTTTGGGCGACGATTAGTGGGCTGTTTATGCCCGATTGGCACATCCCAGAAGTCTCTGTGGTCAACCTGGCCAAGTGGCCATGCGATTGGTGGAAAATTTGCATGGTCTACTCCCATGGGCGAGCCCATCATTGCAAATGTGCAGGTGTAAAAAAATAAAATAAAATAAAATAAAATAAAATAAAATAAAATCAACAGAGACTTTTTTTTTTTGCAAGAAAAACCCACTGCTGCTACTGTAAAAATTCAAGCATTTAAAATAGCTAATTTTCGCATGTTTCTGTGGTGCTTTGGTGGGGTTTTGGGCAATGATTTCAAAAAAAATATTGCGGTCGCCATTTTGGATCCCCCGCACTGCATGGCAAATGGATGCGCCCTCCCAGCCTGGTACAGTCAGCAAAACCTGGCCATGCGATTGGTGGAATGGCTCCAAAACTTTGCATGGTCCACTCCCAAGGGTGAGCCCATCATTGCGAATGCGCAAGTGTAAAAAAATAAAAAATAAAATAAAATAAAATAAAATAAAATCAACGGAGACTTTTTTTTTGCAAGAAAAACCCACTGCTGCTACTGTAAAAATTCAAGCATTTAAAATAGCTAATTTTCGCATGTTTCTTTGGTGCTTTGGTGGGGTTTTGGGCAACGATTTCAAAAAAAATATTGCGGTCGCCATTTTGGATCCCCCGCACTGCATGGCAAATGGATGCGCCCTCCCAGCCTGGTACCAGCAGCGCAGCAGTAGCAATAGCCAAGGAGAGGGGGGGGCGGAAAAACCCCCCCCAAAATAAAACACCCTTCTGGCCTGGTAGGTGCCCTCAGACAGTTTTCGCCTACTTTTAGGGCCGGGAATCGGGGTTTTTTTTTACTTTTAAAAACTTTTTTTCTGTGCCGCTTGGCATTGTGCGATCGCCGCGATGCAAGTAACGAGCACGACAAATCAGACCAAAATTGTTCGTTCGTCGGTTCGAGCTCGAATTCTGGCGGAGTAATTCCCGTTACCGTTTCCGTAGAGTAACGGATACGAGTAACGGAAACGGAAACGGGAATACCGCTAAGTCGTGCCCATCTCTAATTGTGAACAATCTCATGACAATACCATGAAAATGTCTTCTAAGCTTTGCAGTATTTTATGACAAATAAACAATGATTGTTGTTGTTCAGTCGTTCAGTCGTGTCCGACTCTTCGTGACCCCATGGACCAGAGCTCGCCAGGCCTTCGTATCTTCTACTGCCTCCTGGAGTTTGGTTAAATCCATATTGGTTGCATCAATGACACCATCCAACCATCTCATTCTCTGCCCTCCCCTTTTCCTTTTGCCTTCCATCTTTCCCAACATCAGGGGCTTTTCCAAGGACTCCTCTCTCCTCATGTGGTGACCAAAGTACTGGAGCCTCAGCTTCAAAATCTGTCCTTCTAGTGATCATTCGGGGTTGATTTCTTTCAGGATGGATAGGTTGGATCTCCTTGCAGTCAAGACTCTCCTCCAGCACCACAGCTCAAAAACGATAAAGGGTCACAATCAAATTAAAATAAGAAATCATTTACCTGAAGATCTCATCAAATCTTTATTAATGTTAGTGGCAAATCATTGTGCCCACAACCTTAACCAATACCATTTCTGGAAATAGGTTGCAGAAAATGAAAAAGGAGATTATAAGAAGCTCATGAATCCAGCAGTGGGGGAAATGCCTCATCTTTTTTCTTCTGACGGAGAGGGGGAGACATTATCACACTGATCACAAACCACTTATGTGCAGATAATTTGTCAGTGAATTTTTTTTCCAGAAAATATACACCTAGGTTATATCAACACCATCACTGCATGGGCTGTCATGTTTGTACCACTGGCCATGTCATTACAAGATTCACACAATTTTACAGAAAGTCCCAAGGCTATAGTAATGTTTTTTTTGTGGTCTTGGATTTGATTGTTTTATACCTCGCCTTTTCTCCCCAAGAAGAGCCAAAGCATATAACCAGGTGAAAACATGTATGGTTTTATTTAAAGATGGGGAAAATGTACTTAACTCAGGTGTTAAATACACATAAATATATTGAAGAGCTACACAGCATTGGACTTTACAAATTTAAAAAAAATCACATATTATGTTATAATCCAACAAAATTGTATTCAATTATGTCCACCCTTAGGGAAGTCAGTACTGACAAGAGGCATAACTAAACCAAC
This sequence comes from Phrynocephalus guinanensis, assembly GCA_037367245.1. NCBI lineage: Eukaryota > Metazoa > Chordata > Lepidosauria > Squamata > Agamidae > Phrynocephalus > Phrynocephalus guinanensis. Next base: position 30,738,054 of record CM074734.1, read on the forward strand.
AATGCTTTTTAGCATTTTTGACTTCATATCCTCAGGATTTGTTGGGGGGGGGGAAGAATCTTGTGGCACGTTTAAGACAAAAAAAATCTTATTTTGTCAGAAGCTTCTGTGAACAGATGTGTCTGAATAAACAGCTACAGCCCATGCAAGCTTATGCCAAATAAAACATGTTAATCTTAAACACAACCCATTTTAGCAATAATTCTGCTTTCATTAAAATGAATAATTCTCAAATCAGTTGCAATCATTACTTTTGTAATTCGGCTTCTGTTCAAATGCTGCTGTGATAATGACTGTTCTTCCATATTTTTTGTTTTCTCTGCTTCCTTGGGAGGAAGCTCATACCTTGTTTGATTATTTATTTCCTTGGAGGCTACAGGGAGGGGGGGAGCGAACTAACTAAAAATGGGGAAATGATGCCAATAAAGGATAATAATTACTTTAGACACTATAAGACGGAGAATGTGCAGGTTTTACATCAGGACCAATTCTGTTATTGATTTCATGTAGGAAAGGATCAATATGCATGATGGTGTAATTTGACAGAAGAGTGCATTACACACCCAAAATTCAGTTTAAAATAATTCAATGCTGGTAATGATTGTCAGAAATATCCAAGCCTTCTGTTGGTGAAAAGTCTAAACCAGTGGTTCTCAACCTGTGGGTCCCCAGATGTTCCTGGACTGCAACTCCCAGAAACCCTTCCAGTACAGCGAGTGGTGGAGGCTTTTGGGAGTTGCAGTCCACGAACATCTGGGGACCCACAGGTTGAGAACCACATGCCAGATCAGTTGCCCCAAGAGTTCCAGAGATGCTGCGAATGGCATTCCATCAGCTCTCAAAGCTGCAGCTATTCAACCTGCCTCCATTTCTTCTTTAGGGAGAACCTGCGTCCCCTTTCTGAGTGGCCAAGCAAAGTGGCCCAGTGAGGTCCTTCCCAGTGGGTGACATGTCTTCGAAGTGACTTCCCAAAGACTCAGGTGCAGTCAGTGGAACTTCTCACTGCTAGTCACCCATGGCCTCACATGGAGGAGAAAGGAGTGGTGCCTCAGTGGCTTCCTTAGTCTGGAGGCAACCATTCCAGACAGAGGATGAAGATGATAAGACCATTGACAAAATAGTTCATTAAACCCTGTATTTCTCTCAGTATGTCTGCAGTCCTTTGGTAAGCCAGTTTGTCAGTCATCTCCCTTTGAAAACCGCCCATAATCCCCGATCCTCCCAGGCTCGGCGTTTGAGGCAACTAACACCACGAGAGGCCCAAAAAGAAAAAACAAGAAATAGGGCCTTTTCTGCTGTTGCCCCTTGCCTGTGGAATAACCTTCCACCAGACATCTGCCTGGCCCCCTCTTTGGCTGCCTTTAAAAAACTATTAAAAACTTGGTTATTTAAGCAAGCATTCCCCCAAATATAATTGCAACACAGGGTTCACCCATTAAATCTTGATTTTAACTGACTAGCCTGCCAATAATAATATATTGGTTTATGTCATTTTAATATTATTTTCATCTTTATTTTGATTTTTTGTGTTACTATTTATGGTTTTAATTTTGTATAAATTGTTTGAATGTATTAATTGTTGTAAACCACCCAGAGTGACCTTGCTGCCAGATGGGCAGTATAAAAATCCAATAAAATAAATAAAATAAATAAATAAATATCCCACTAACTGGCATGGTGACATTTAGGCATCTATATTCACATGTAATTGCAAATCTGTGGAAGGAAGCCATGAATTAATAAAATTATCCTCACCATTTGGGCAGAAGTCTACACTCTCTAGGATGGTAAATGGATGCCAAATGGTTTCTGGGAGTTGCGGTACAAGAACACCTTGGTTACCCAAGGTTAGGAATCATTGTAATACAAGGAGAAGTCCTAGTATTATTACAGAGGAAAAAAATTATCAGAAATAAGTGTAATTAAGTACTAAGGAAGGTGATCAACAGATTCCAAAGTGGAGAGGATGCACAAAGACATTTATAAGGACAGGACATCAATGGGCATGTGGGGGAAGAATGCTCAAAAGGCTGTCATGGACACTGAACAATAGGTGCCCATCACACTACTTCTGCCATCTTCTGCTCTACAAAAGGCGTGCAACTGTTGTCAAAGCAAGAATCACAGTTGACGTGTTGACTAACAGTTAAGTTGCAAAGCTGGACTGCTAAACAACATTTCCCTGGTGACAGACACACTTGGGGGGCACTATGCCATTTTTGTGCTTCTCCGAAGATTGCACAAGCCCTGCTACCCAGTAAATCATTGTCTTCAGGGAGAAAATATTCTCACTTCCAAAGCTGGTATGAATAGCAGTAGAGCTCAGGAAAAAAACAACCCCCCCCCTTTTAACTTCAACTCTCTGCAAAATTCTTCAAACTCCATCTAGGTATATCCTGCATGGTAACTGAGTGTCAGTGTTGTGCTTCTGGATGTTTGCATGCTTTCACAACAGATCACCTGTCAAAATCAATCTGGGCTACATCCTGACACTATCTCAGCGCTGAGGTGGCTCAGACAGACTTCCCTCAGGGAGGCAGCCGGTGTGGAGCCAGCCTAAAGCAGAACCACCTTTCCCTGTCTCTTCTATAGCCTTTATGGCTCAAGATGCAACTTGTCAATTTTCACTGTGCAGAATCTTTGCAAGATTCTGGTACTGTTTGTACAAGTATGACTCATGCCTTGGGTTCCCAGCTTATCTGTCCCATCGTCCACTCGGCGTCTTGCAAAATGCAGGGTGCGTGCAAAGTTTTTAAACATGCCAGTCTGCACACAGCACGGAAGGGTGGCATAGAGTTTGGGAAATTTTGTATTTTTTTTTCCAGGCTGCAAGTCCCAGACCCCTGCACCTAGCCAGCCACGGAGCTTTTCCCAACTTGCTGTTTTATTCAGATGTCCACTTGCCAACTCATTGGACACCCCTTTGAAGAGGCCCATGGACATTTAGATGGTTCCCTGCCTTTAGAGCAGGAAATAGCCATAACCAGCAGCACAGAGCAGTTTGTCGGGACTGTAGGAAACAAAAGCTCCAAAGAAACGTGGCAGGTAAAAGATGCTTCAGAGATGATAAATAGCAGTAGCAATAGTTGACTTTCTCCTTGGCAACATGGCTGAGCTTGGCCGAGGCCGGAGGCTGGCGGCAGCAAAAATCTTGAGCAATCTAGTCCTGTCCTGGTCTGGAGAAGTAGAATTCTCCAGGAAGTTTAATTCAGGAGGTTGGGCACCTCTTGCCCTGCATTTAAACCTCCATCGTACAACATCAAACATGTCACTGAAGACCAAGCCCCCCTCCAGGCCTGACAGAGAAGTTGGGGGGGGGAGAAGAGACTGGGCTGGAGGCAGCAACAGATCCTAATCTTTATTAAATAAGTACAAAGCCTGTGCCGGCTAATGAGAAAAACAAACTGATGAAAGATCCAACAGGCTCCTCAGAAGGACACAAAGAAATTCACTCCTGATGAGATTTTACTAAAAATACTCCACAGTGCTTGTTTCAGGCCAAAGTTTCACAGATCCCAGCCTCCTGAGGTTGGGAGGCGGCCATTTGGAAGGACCCAATGCATGGCTTTTGAACAAAGCCAAGACTATAAGAGAGCGGCATGTCGTATCTTTGCTCTGAGCGCAAGCTCCGTAAGAGGAATAACTAGGAATCCCTGACATTTTGTGTGTACAAATCGTAGGATAAGCATCTTCTTCCCCTGGCAAATGCAAAGTGCCTGCCTGTGGGTGTATGTAGATCTCCGAGATCCTATCTTAAAACAGACAATTCTGGACTAAAATAAGACTTTTAAAATGTTGATTTTGGTAAACGTTTTCCCAGAGTGCCTCAGCATGCATGAATCTGGAAGCTTCATTCATTTTACTAATGTGTAACTACAACCGTCTGTTTATAGCCATTTGACACCACTTTTTCTGCCCAGGCTTCTCTCCGTTGAACCTTGGGAGTTAACAACACTATTGTTCAAAAGAACTATGTGAACGTTTGCATCCTCTGCTTTTTCTCTGTCAACACTGTGTATGGTTTTGCTTTCTAGCAGAGGATTCTATATACCTCTTCAGACCTAATACAAGATGGATTGACTCACGGAAGGAAACCACAGAGTTTAGTGTGCAAGAGCTGAGCAGAGATGGCTGAGGAGAGGACATTTTGGAGGTCGCTCATTCACCATATTTCAGAGGCAACTTGATAGCATGTAACAACAACAAAACCTACAAAATCCAGCTCAAAATCCCAGGGTTTTGTAGGATGAAACCATGAGTGGTATTAAGCTGCTATAATTGTGTATTATGGGTACATTGTACAAGCACTTAGTGAGTTGTGTGCTGTTATGTCAGAATCGACTTACGATGATCCCAGCAGAGCAGTGGTGGCGAAACTTTGGCACTCCAGATGCTTCGGACCACAACTCCCAGAATTCCGAGCCTAGATTGCCAATGACAAAGGACTGTGGGAGTTGTGGTCCAAAACATATGGAGTGCCAAAAGTTCACCACCACTGCAATAGAGCTTTCAAGGTATGTGAGATATTTGAGGAGTGGTTTTGCTCCCCCAGTGAATTTGCATCACCAAACAGGGATTTGAACTCTGATATCCTAGTCCAGTGTTGGTGAATCTATGGCACAGGTGTCAAAGGTGGCACTTGGAACCCTTTCTGTGGGCACCTGACATCTCCCCTTCACAGCCACCTGTATTCAGGTTAAATTGCTGTATTGACATTTTGCAAAAAATTAGTGGGTTTTGAATCACAATTTGGGCACTCAATCTCTAAACGGTTCACCATCAGTGTCCTATCTACTGCATAACCCTAACCCACAGCCAGCATGCTGAAGAAGTTTTCCAGACAAATTTAGGAAGTCTATTACAGTATATTAATGTTCTACTGCCAAAAAAGTTGGTATCTTATTTTGAGGTCTTAAGAGCAACACTGATAGCACCATCATACACAAGTTAACTCAGAAAGGAATCTTAATGATGTATTAAGCCAATGTATTAAGAACAGTAACCTCAAGAAGTTAAGACTTAAGAAATAAAATAAAGAAACAGAGATTTGGATAAGGATTTTGTGGTGCTCGGTAGGAATGAGTAGATTTTCTGAACCAACCAAGATCACTGGAATAGCATCCTTCCCCCATTTGTGTACCTAGCAGCTTATATAAACATTAAAGGTTATGGATAAAACTATTTTAATATTTGTTTTCCCTAACAGAACTGAAAACCTTACAAGATGGTTATTTCACTACAAACTTAGGATATGGATGTTCTTAGAAAAATTCATTTCTGATGAAGGATTCTTGGCTAGTCCTGAAGGTTATTCACAGGGGACATTTTGAAATTGCTTTTCCTACTCCATGCAAAACGGGACATTCACAAATGGGCTGTGCTTTGAAATTTGAGAAATGTGATCTGAACTGCGTTTCAGAGTCAGATCTTAGAAATATTATAATTTTGGATGACAATTTCTGGGCATTACAGTTCCCCAAATACAGTACTAAGTTTCCAAGCTCTGTTCAAAGTATATGTAAAGAAAACATCAAAAGGAGGTAGAGAATGCAAACAACTCTCAAAAGGGGTGAGATGCCTTCCCCTATCTCCAACATCTAAGGAACAACATGCAGACGGTAAGACCTTAATATCAACCTCTTACCCCAACTTATTTTCAAGTTCCCTTCCTTCCTCACTTAACTTTTAAACTAACTTTCACTTTCATACTGTCTTTAGCTGCAACAGCTCACACAATCAATTAAAATTAAAGCAACACAATCAAATAGTTAAAAAGAACAACCAAACAAATAACATTTTTAACTATCATTAAAAGCATTTAAAACATACACACTTCAGCTGTAGAGGGGAAACATATACACAGCTTTCCCTAATAGCACTTACATATTTGAATCACTTAAAAGCCTGCCTAAAAAGGAAGGCTTTTGCTGGCTGGGGGAGGGAGAACTAGGAAGGAACTAACCTGTTGCATTGGGGGATGGCATGCTACAGTCTGGGATCAGTCACTGAACAGTCTCTGTCTTGGGCCTTTCCAAAACAAGACTGTGATCGCAACGAGATGAAGGGAAGGACCACCCCACCCCGAGAAGATCTGAAAAGCCCAAGGAGGCTCATATTGGGTGCGATGGCCGTTCAGTTGGATCCAAGTGACCTAGGGCTATATAGGTCATGATTGGCACCTTGAATTGGACAGAGAAGTGGACGGGCAGCCAATGAAGCTATTGAATTAGGGGAATTATGAGCTCCCAGGAAGCAGTCAGCAGTTTGGCTGCAGCCTTTGGCAACCGTCTGAGGTTTCTAAAGGGTCTTCAAAGGCAGCCCCACATAGAGTGCAATGCAATAATCCAAGCCGGATGCAACTAAATATGTGTCCTCATAGCCAGATCAGACATTTTAAGGGACAAGTACAGCTGGCATATTAATTTTAGCTGTGTAAATGAGCTCCTGTCTCAGAACTGCATCCAGGAGTACCTCTCTCTGATCTGCCACTTGATTGAGCAGGAGCACCCCTGTCTTATCCGAGTTATGTTTCAGTTTGTTCATCCTTCTCCAGCCCCTTGCTAGCATCAGTCACTGGTCTTGGCTTAAAGCAGCCTCCTTGGAATTAGAGGAAAGGGAGAAACAGAGCTTGAGGCATCAGCATGCTGCTGGCATCAACCCCCTGAAACTCTGGATAACTATTTCCAGTGATTGAATGTTGATGTTAAATGGCACAGGGGACAGAACTGAGTGCTGAAGGACCCCCCCCCCCAGTTAAACATTTTGAAATCAGCCCTCCAGGAAAAATTGGAATTACCCAACAATGGGATCCCCAAGGCCCATTCCAGAAAGAGGGTGCAAAAACATACCGTGGTTGATGGGACTGAAAGCTGCTGTGAGGTCAATCAGGATCATCAAGGCCTATCAAAGCAACAACACCATGTCCATCCCATAACCAGTCCTGAAGCCAGATTGGAATGGATCAGATGATCCACATTCAGGAACCCATGGAATTGAGAAGGCACCATATGCTTAGGCACTTTGCCTAAAAATCGAACTTGAGAGACTGTGTGCTAATTCTCCAGTATAATGGGATTTTAAAGCAGCTGTCTTACTAGAGCAGTGGTGGCGAACCTTTGGCACTCCAGACGTTTGGGACCACAACTTCCACAGTCCTTTGTTATTGGGGATACGGGCCTGGAATTCTGGGAGTTTTGGTCCAAAACATCTAGAGTGCCAAAGGTTTATCAGCACTGTACTAGGGCATCCTTTAGGCAGGCTGGCACCCTACCTTACTGCAAAGAAGGTTGCCCCGGCAACGGCTTGTCCGGCCCGGGTGCGGCATTGCCCACCCCCGGAGGATGGGGCGAGACCAACGTGGCATCGCGAGATGGGGAGGGGGCTGGGCCCAGGGTGCCCCCCTTTTATACCCAGCCCCTCCCCTTCCTCGGCCTCTTTTCACCTGGTCAGCAAAGCAGCCGGACCTTCGCCCAGCGAAAGCACTGTCGGAGGCCCCGGCCACGTGGCGTCCCGGTCTCATCGAGAGGAGCATCGGGCGGAGCGCGTCAGCGCCCCGCACGGTTTGGGGACGGGCCCCGGGGAGGGAGGGCAGCCAGCATTTACCTAGCTATCGAATTATTTCCCAAATAGCGCCCTAACCATCCATCATCCTTTCCTACCCCTCCAGCAACCTTCCACCCATTTTCCAGGGGTGGGGGCGGGGTGGTGGGTACAGCTACGCTCCCGGGACTGCAGGTCGCCGATTGGCGGGGGTGAGGGGCAGGAAATCCAGCTAGGCGTGGGGGAGGTTCGCTTGATACCGGGCGGCTGCCCAACAAGGCGGTTCCCCCCCCACTCCTTCTGCTGCCCAGAAGGCCAGCCCCTACCCTCGCTTCCTGACTTCCTCGCCCGCTCGCCCGCTCGCCATCAAGGGGCGGTTCCTAGCGTTAACCTCTTTGGGTAGGAGCCCTCGCGCCGGCCTTTTCCCGGGGGATTCCCTGAGTTAAGGGTCCTCGTCGTGCGAGTGAACACCCCTCCCCCTTAGGGCCAGCAGCCGTTTACTGGCCCACGGCAACTTCAATCCCCCCTCAGCCTCCGCCTTGCGCCCAACACCTCCGCCGGATATTGGCCCCTGGTACGGCCATACAGGGGGAGGGGCAGGGAGGGGGTGAGCTGCGCCCGGAAGGGAGGCACCCGGGCATCTGGTTCCCTCTGGCCACCAGGTGGCACTGTGCAGCTATACTGCATCAAGGCTGGTATCATTCACTTAAGTCAACAACAGCAGCTAAAACAACAAACCCATACTACCTCAAACCATTACACTGGCAAGTCAGCAGACTTAAGACGGATTGCTAAGGCAAACAAGCAAACAAACAAACATATACACAACAATTAATCGGAAATAGAAATTGAAATATAAAATATAAAATAACATACTAATTAAAAAAAAAAAAAAAAAAAAACTCAAACCAACAAACAGATAAAACCCACCAGCCGGGTACACAACATTGCCTCGCAATGACTCCTAGGAAGGCCACAGCTAAGTCCAACAAGCGGCACCAGGGAACCTTATCCCCCAGGGGGTCGGGGTCGGAGGACGAGGCGGAACAAATTATCGAGCAGCTAGCCTCCGGTGTGGGTCCCCTAGAGAACATTGTTGGGGGGATAGTGGGATCTGCCCACATGGGCACTGCTGAGCCGGGCCCCCCGCGCGGGCGGCCACGGCCCCCAGCGCAGCACAGCGTCCCTCGCGAGCTTGTAAGCGCGCTAGGATTAGGGACATTGCGGCTGATCTCTTGGTTCGTTATTCCAAGCTTCAGGACCAGTTGGAAGCTCAGTCGCGGCAGCAGAACCAGCTTCGTGATTTGGTGGCCGCTCAGCCTCAACACCAGGAACAGCAGCGGCAGGCTGAGCGGGACGACCAGGTAGCCACCCAGTGGAACCCTCACCACAGCCAGGAGGAGCACGCTCCCCAGAACCAGGAAGGCCAGGAATCAGCCGAGGCCCAGGAGGACCAACGCACAGCTGAGGCCGCCGCCGACCAGGGCTTCGACCCGGGGGAGCCTGGCCCCTCTACACAGGTCACAGGTGAGCCCACTCCTGCACCAGACGCAACTGCACCAAGGGTGGTCTGGCCCTGGCCGACTAACACACCGGCAGCGGCCCCAGCACTACCCCAGCCCCAGCCTTTAGGTCACTGGCCTTGGGTGGGGACACCTAGAGAGCCGGACGCCTCGATCGCACACACGTCTTCCCCTGGCTGGGGCCCCTGGCACCCGTGGCAGCCCCCTCCCCCTCCGTTTGGGTGGGGCACCCACCCCTGGTGGGGCCAGCCCGTGCCGATGCCGGCGGCCCAACCCCGGAGGGAACCTGCAAAGGACTCTCCAGCAGGCAGGGGGAAGGATGCTCCTAACTCTGACCAGCCCACGGCTACCACCGCGGGCCAGGCCTTAGCTACTACCTCGGGTCTGCCCTCAGCTACCACCTTGGGCACGGCTAGGGAATCCAGCAGCAGCACACCGCCAACGGCGGCTGCGGCTGGCACCCGGCGGGTCCCCCTGCATGCGATACCCTACAGCGACCCCGCCTCTCCTCTGGGCGATTACCTGGCTCCTTCCACTAGGGAACGCATTTTGCGGGGGGATTTTGTAGACATTTTTTTCACTCCACAACACCGAGGTGGAGCTGCGGGAGGGGGAGAAGGAAGATGAACAAGACAGAGAGAGGAGACGCCGGCGCAGGCCAGATCGCACATGGGCCCACTGGCTGCCGGGATATGTGATTTACATGTATGTGATAATGAAGGAGCAGCCCCATAGGGGGCCCGAGTTGGCCCACTACCTTTTCCTGATATACAAAGCATACACTGACTACCCAGGGTCAATTTGGCTTCAGTATGACGATCAGTTCCGGAAAAAAGCGGCCAATAACCCGCAGCTCAGGTGGGATGAACCCCTGTCCTCCTTATGGCTTGACACCATGTGTCCTGCTCGCCCCATACAAGGAGAACGCTTTGATAGTGGCCTCCTCATTCGGCGTGCTCCACAGGTTGCTAGTGCCCGCAGCAATGCGGGCCAGGCGGTTCAACCCCGCGCAACTTGCTGGGACTTCAACCAGTCTTCCTGCACCAGGCGAGCCTGCAAGTACAAGCATGAGTGCGCCTTATGCGCAGGCCCCCACGGATCCAGCACCTGCAACAAGGGCAGGGGGCAAAGAGGGGGGGGAAGGGATGGGGGGTAATGGAAGGAAACAGGGTGCCTCCCCATCCGCCCCTCCCAAGGGGACCCAGCCCAATTAAATTGCAGGTCCTCTCCCGGTGGCTGCAGCAATACCCGGACAGAGAGGCAGCCAGGATTTTGTTTGACGGCTTCCGGGAGGGGTTTAGGATCCCCGCACAGGGGATCCGGCAGGCCATGATGGCCCGCAATCTGAAATCCATCATTGGCAACGAGGCGGTTGCCAGGGCACAAATTGGTAAAGAGGTTGCCGCTGGGAGAGTCCTTGGGCCCTTTCGATCCCCGCCTTTACCTAATCTCAGAGTGTCCCCACTGGGATTGGTCCCTAAAAAGACACCGGGGGAATTCCGCCTCATTCATCACCTGTCCTTCCCGGAGGGCCACTCAGTTAATGATGCCATCCCCCGAGATCTATGCACAGTTCACTACACTTCATTTGATGCTGCTGTGCGCACTGTCAGGGCCTGCGGGGCTGGGGCTGAGATGGCCAAATGCGATATCAAGTCTGCCTTCCGCCTCCTTCCCGTGCACCCGGATGACTTTGATCTCCTGGGATTCCACTTTGAAGGCGCCTATTATGTCGACCGGGCCCTGCCGTTCGGCTGCTCCATATCGTGTGCGGCCTTTGAGAGGTTCAGCACATTCATGGAGTGGAAGCTTAGGTCGGTTGCGCGTTCGCGCGCCACAGCCCATTATTTAGATGACTTTATATTTTGTGGGCCCCGCCAGTCTGGGCAGTGCCGGCGCCTGCTGGACACCTTTCAGGCCCTGGCGCGGGAATTGGGACTGCCCTTAGCAGAGGACAAGACGGAGGGTCCTACAACAGTCCTCACATATCTGGGGGTGGAACTGGATACTTGGAAGCAGGCATCTCGACTTCCATCGGACAAGCTGAACGACTTGCGGGCCCGCCTGAAGGTTTTGGCCGGCCGTAGGAAGGTAACACTCAGGGAGCTGCAGGTCATAATTGGCCATTTGAATTTCGCATGCAAGGTGGTGGCACCAGGGAGGGCATTTTTGCGGCGCCTTTGTGCAGCCACCCAGGGCCTAACCCGCCCCTTCCACAGGACCAGAGTGACGGCAGGCATGCGTGCCGACATACAACTGTGGCGGCAGTTTCTGGACGACTTTAACGGGGTCTCATTCTGGCGCACCGAGCTGCGCTTGGGAGCCGACTTTCAGGTCGAGACGGATGCAGCTGGCTCACGGGGACATGGAATTTACTTTAGGGGCCAGTGGTGCTGCGGTCAGTGGCCTGAGGCATGGCATAAACAGGGTGTGACCCGTGATCTTACCTTTTTGGAGCTATTTCCCATATTGGGGGCATTGCGCCTCTGGGCGGGGACTTGGGCTAATTCCACTGTAAGGTTCTGGTGTGACAATCAAGCTGTCGTACACATCATTAACACGCTCACAGCCAGGACTGCAAGGGTTATGAACCTGGTCAGGGCATTTGTCTTAGTAACGCTTAAGTACAACATCCTGGTGCATGCCAAGTATGTTGCATCCACGGACAATGCCTTAGCCGACGCCCTTTCCCGCCAACAGATCGAGCGATTCAGGGAGCTAGCCCCTGGGGCTGCCAAGTACCCGATGAAGCTGCCAGACGACATGTGGACGATTGGAGAGGTGAAGCCGAGCGCGCCATAGGCCTCTCTCTGTCGCCCCGCACCAGGAAGGGTTACCTGTCCGATATAAAGGGATTCAATACTTTTAGGGTAGGGGCGGGCCTACCGCCCCTGTGGCCCGCACCGGTGGAACACATTCAGCAGTTCCTGGTCATGCAATATAGAAAGGGGCTGGCCCCCAGCTCTCTCCAGAATAAATTGGCGGCCCTGTCCTTCCACGCCAAAACCCAGGGGTGTCTGGACTCCACCCGCGATCCCAGAGTGAGGAAGATGGTCGAGGGCTGGGCCAGGGAGCGCGGAGCTAGGCCCGACAACAGGGCACCATTGTCACCCAGCCTTCTCCTACGCCTAGATTCTGTGTGGGCTCAGGTGTGCCATGATAACTATGAGGCCCACCTCTTCCGTACAGCGGCCTTAGTGGCCTTTTTCGCCGCCCTCCGGATATCGGAGTTGGTGGCATCCAGCAAGGGCGACGCACTTTGTCGAGCCTTGCAGGCAGACGATCTGGCTTGGGAGGAGAATTCGCTGGTGCTGCGGATCAGGCGATCCAAGACGGACCAGGCGGGCAGGGGAGTACGCATTACCCTTAGTCCCTGTTCACTCAGTGCAATATGCCCAGTCAGGGCTGTGCGTCAGTACATGCAGATGCGGGGGCGGGATGGGGGCTTCCTATTCCGCCACCAGGATGGGTCCCCCCCTGACGAAATATCAGTTTTGGAAGGTGACTTCTCTGGCACTGGACAGGGTGGGGGTGGGCCATTTACGCTTTGGAACTCACTCTTTCCGCATAGGGGCAGCCTCGACGGCGGCTGACCTGGGTTATCAACCAGCTGACATCAAGCGTATTGGCCGCTGGGCGTCACGGCGATACCTGTCGTACATCCGCCCACTACACAAGTGCTAAGGCCACCATTTGGGCGGCGGCACTCCTTCCTCTGGCCTTCCCCCCTCCTGTCTTCCGCTTTGTTTTCTGTGTGTTTCCTTTATGCAGGCATTGGTGCCCGGCGCAGCAGAGCCAGAGTGATGATCGTGGGTCACAGCTTCATATATTGGGCAGCGAAGCATGCGGCTCAGTCCAGCTGGGGGCAGCATCTGGGACTGAGCGAGGTCGCTACGCTGGAGTGGAGGGGATATCGCGGCATGCGGTGGAGCCAGGTGTTGCCAACCGCTGTGCAGTTGGCGCAGGGGCGCCCTCCGGATATCCTCGTCATTCATGCTGGAGGGAATGACCTAGGTCGCAGGCCAGGAAAGGATCTCATCCTGGCCATCCTTGCCGATTTGCAGCTGTGGCACCAGCGGTTCCCAGCTGTGCGGGTCTTGTGGTCTACTATCATACCTAGGAGGGCCTGGATGGCGGGCATCAATCGAGCGCGTCGGGGCGTGAATCAGGAGGTCGCCAGGGCCATTCGCAAGGGCCGAGGCGGGGTCATCGGCCACCCGGATATCACGCCCAACAAGCCGGAGCTCTTTCGTGCGGATGGAGTACATCTCTCCGAGATGGGCATGCAGCAGTTTTTGGACGACCTGCATAGGGGGCTGCTTGCGGCCCTCGTAGGGCCTGGAGGGGAGGCTTGGCCATAGCTGAGCTTGGCCATGGCCGTGGCGGGTAGTGCGGGGAACTTGGCATTAGGTGGGCCCCAAATGCTGGCCAACAGGCCTCTGACCCCCAGGCGCTGCCGACCCTGAGATCACAGCGACTGGAGCGAAGGGGCATTTCAAACCCAAGCAGAGCAGGGGCCGCCAGAAGACGGCACCCTGCTCCCGTGGGGAAGGTTAGCTTGGTCGGCCCGGGGGGAGCCGCATTTGAACGGAACCCCTGGGGACCGGGGGCTCGCCCATATCCGATAATGCCCTTGGGCGGGGTCAAGTTCATTACCCCAGGGCCAAGGGTTCCCCGCACAGATGCAGCCCCCGCATGGATTATTAAACGTAATAGAACTTGAATAAAGCGTGGCCCGCAGTGGCAACCCAGCTCCTTGTCTCGCCTATTATTCCGACCTGGGGGGGCAAAGGTTGCCCCGGCAACGGCTTGTCCGGCCCGGGTGCGGCATTGCCCACCCCCGGAGGATGGGGCGAGACCAACGTGGCATCGCGAGATGGGGAGGGGGCTGGGCCCAGGGTGCCCCCCCTTTTATACCCAGCCCCTCCCCTTCCTCGGCCTCTTTTCACCTGGTCAGCAAAGCACCCACCCGCCCACCGCTCATTTGATGGCTAGTGTGGCTTTATGTGGTCGCCTTAAGGGGCCGGATAGGAATTTTTGCCTTGCTCCCTGCAATTGGCTCGGAAGGGTACAAGGATTTTTTGCCTATCTCACACTAGCTTCGGTGGCGCGGCTTTGGCCACGCTGGCGGGTAGTGCGGGGAACTTGGCATTAGGTGGGCCCCAAATGCTGGCCAACAGGCCTCTGACCCCCAGGCGCTGCCGACCCTGAGATCACAGCGACTGGAGCGAAGGGGCATTTCAAACCCAAGCAGAGCAGGGGCCGCCAGAAGACGGCACCCTGCTCCCGTGGGGAAGGTTAGCTTGGTCGGCCCGGGGGGAGCCGCATTTGAACGGAACCCCTGGGGACCGGGGGCTCGCCCATATCCGATAATGCCCTTGGGCGGGGTCAAGTTCATTACCCCAGGGCCAAGGGTTCCCCGCACAGATGCAGCCCCCGCATGGATTATTAAACGTAATAGAACTTGAATAAAGCGTGGCCCGCAGTGGCAACCCAGCTCCTTGTCTCGCCTATTATTCCGACCTGGGGGGGCAAAGCATTCAGCACTCATTTTACCCACTCACTCAATTCCTCCTTGGATGCTTTTATGAACCAGGAAATGCAAGGGTCCAGCAGACATGTTGACTCTCAGCAGTTCAAGGATACTGTCCACATCATCAGCATGCAGAAACTGAAACATTTTCATTATCCCGGGAGAGTTAGGGGCCAGTTTTGCGTTCATAGGACCTGCATTGAATACAGCATCTAAAAAGACTGATAAAATTTAAGGGCCTTTTTCTACAAAGATATGTGCAAACCCTTCAAAGCAAGCTGTTGAGTGATCAGCATATTTTCTCTGTATGTAGTATGCTGTTGACCACATCAAACAGCTCCACTGGACAGTTTTGTGGAGTGGGGATGAATAACTTCTTCACCACTGATTTTACCATAGAGCAGACATTCTAGCAAGCTCCAGCTCATGTTCATTTGGATGGGCTACAGGTTTCTGTCATCTTTGTGCTACCCTTTTAACCCTTTGCTGCCACTTGTCTAGTAAACCAAGGAGCTGCTTGGAGTCATCATGCCAACCACTCTAGTTGACATCTCTCCCTTCCAGATATCAAACACAGCTTCAACAGGACCGCCTGCTCCAGCAACAACAAAACTTCTCAAACGCTATTCAGATCTATAAGCTTTCTGGAGTCCACCATCTTCATTACCTGATTTCTCCCTCTCTGCAGAGGCTCAAAGTTCCACAAGTCTAAATGCTATCAGGTAGTGATGTGACCATGACAATGGAACTATAGAGAGTTCCACCACACCCAGATCATTGCAACCCTGTCCAGGACAGCAAACCAGATCTATCAGGCATGGACCAGGGAAAAAATGCCTGGGAAGAATTCCTCTTGGACTCAGTGGAAGTTATTTCTGACTGCTAAACATATAAATATTTGCACTATTGCAGTATAATCTTAGACTTGTCTACTCTATTGAGTTCAATAAGAGTTACTCGTTGGTAAGTGTGTATGGGACTACAGTCTTACCCCCCCCCACACACCCACCCAATAATGCTACAGCATAAACATGGGTGGGGGGGAGTAAATGTGTGCATTAAATAGAAGGCTTTTTAAAAAATAAAAGCCTGAACAAAAGGAAAAGATACACTCCATCTATCGAAGGGGTGTGGAATCTCAGGACCTAACACTGAATCCAGCTTTCTTGAATTTCCCCTCTTGGCCAGGTCTTCTTTTGTACAATGCTATTATCTGATGACTTCCTCATTTTCTGTGGGCTGAAATGCTTTTCCTGAAATTTAGGTTCCAGGAATATAAGTTATAATTTGCTCATGTTTTGGTCTTGCCATTTTTCCATTGGCCTGGCCCATCACTGGAATTGAGACCAACCCCCACAACTTTTCAAACTGAATTTGGTACCTAGTCTGAAAGAGATTTCCTGTCACAGTCCTACCAAAAAAGACTGGACTCTTTCCTTCAATGGTGGCAATCGGAGATCCTTCTCCCACCATACATGAGGATACCAGATTCGTTTAGAGGGTGCAGGATACCAAGACACAGGTTGATCAACAGAAATAGCTGTGGGACATGCTACCGCCACCCTTCAGTACCTGCTACCCGAGATGGCTGAACCACTCTACCTAATGATAGGGCTAACCCAGACTCTGTTGGAACAGCTGTCTGCTCTCCAGTGGCATTCCTGGCTGGTGTAGGAGTCTGCCACCACCATCTACACTGCCAAAGCTTTCTGACAGTTACTGTTTCTCTATGTTTCAAGAGATAATGAGTTGGGAAGAGCTCCAAAGTGTCACCCAGCAAAGATGATGCATGCACAGTGCCAATGGAATACTGTCGGACTGTCACTTGGAAGAAACAGCCAAAGAGAGGGGGATGAAATCAAATGGAATCAGAGACAGTCCTGAAGAAGGAGCACCAAGTCCGTACTGTAACATTTTGTTGCAGGCTCTGCAGGCTCTCCTGTATTTTACAAAATGTTTTATATGCATCATTCTCTTTGTCACAATCTATTTGCCAAGTACATCCTCAGCCACTTGTAATCAGCCCTAAAACTACAATCTTATACATAGTGGGATTTCCTTTGGAGGTAAAGACTACACACTGTGACTGTTGATTCCAACAACCCACAGTCGGATTGATTTTGCCTGCGTAAAACAATCAGAGCTTGGAAGCTATCTTTTTGGACTGCAATTTCCTTCATGTTAGCTGTGGGTTCTGGGACTTGCAGTCCAAAGAGGTAATGTTTCTAATACAGTGGTACCTTGTATAAAGGAATTAATTAGTTCCAAATGAAATTATGTTAAGCAAATTTTCCTTTATACAGATTTCCCATAGGAATGCATTGAAAACAGAGTTTTCCCTAATCACAACCATTTTTATGTTGTACAGATTTGCCCCATAGACAATTGTGTTAAGCAAATTCTATCTCCGGAATGTTTTATGTTGTACAGATTTTATGTTATACAAACCGTCTGTTATACGAGGGTCCACTGTATCTTGCTTCCTACTTATGCAGTAATATAGATATAAGTATATTTGTATAACTTATAGCTATATACCCTCCCCTATATATGTAATAGTATATGTAATATGTTAATATGTAAATATTTATTAATGTTTCATTTTGGATACTGTTACTGCACTCATCACCTCGAACATTAGTGCTGAATCCTACAGTTTTAAACACTGAATAGTAGAGTTATCCTCCATCCACTAGCAGTGTAACAATAATTTTGAATGCCACACCTATGTTAAATGAAGCTTTGCAGTTTGCTTGGGAGTAACAAGCGCTTTCAAGGACTGTCCCTTGTTCTAGAAGAGCATCACAGTTTTCTTACAGCCCGGGTTCTGCATTTCTTTTGCAGATAGATCTGCCAGTCACTCAGATTTTTTTTCCTTTTCTTTGGATCATCCTGGTCTGGCAAAGTTGGGATATTCCCTTATTTGCAAGGAGTGTGTGTGAGAAAAGGCAACACTGGATCAAATCTCCCGTCTAACGGCCTAATCTCTGCCTCCTTTAAACTTCAACTCATATTTGAAGGGGAACCTCTGGGCTTGAAAGATGGAAGGATTCCAAGCCAGAGTTCACAACTTGGGTATTGGAAGGGCAGCAAAGTTATTTGATTAGAGCCTGCCAAGGAGGCTGCAATGCCTCTTCTGGCTCCATCATCACTGACCATGAAACCGCAGCCATGGCTGCTTTAATGTACTGTGGCTGAACTTATCACCAGCAGGTCAAAGGGGATGCAATTTACTTGGGGCTTTGATGCATTTGATACAGTCAAAGGGGGTGGGGGTGGGGTTAGGAGACAGTGGGGGAGACTGGAGGTGGAAGGGAAAGGACTTGGCCTGTTTACATTAGAACTGGATTAGTGTGAAGTTGACAGTGCCAGTTTCTAGCAGAGAGGGGGGGGGACTTAAGGGGTAACCAGAAGGTTTTGGTGAGAGCATGAGAGGTGCTGTTTGCTTAGACTGGGGCTGACTCCTGGAGGAGACAGGCTGAGCTTCAGCAGGGCCCCTTTCATCTCCATGCCTCTGCATTGTTTGTCTTCCTTGGAGGCAATGCCCCCCCCTACACCACTCTTTCTGAAGGCACATCAGGATGGGGATATACATGTAAAATCGAACACACGTCTTCCCAGCCAGCACTCTCTAACTTACCAAATTAGTAGACTTACGTATCACAGCAGCTACTTACCCAAAATGGTAGCTCACTGTTTTGTGATCATTGTAGTAAATCCCGATGTAGCAGATCCTAAAGTGTTACCCAGTCCTACTCTGGCCCAAGATGACTCCTGTGTCCTTCCTCAGAGAACCCTAGAGCAATCAGGTAATAATAATTACATCACTCATGACATATCACTCATTTAACACCTCCCCCCCTTAAAAAAAGATATGATAGGTATTAGAGATGGGCACGACTTAGCGGTATTCCCGTTTCCGTTTCCGTTACTCGTTTCCGTTACTCTACGGAAACGGTAACGGGAATTACTCCGCCAGACTTCGAGCTCGAACCGACGAACGAACAATTTTGGTCTGATTTGTTGTGCTCATTCCTTGCATCGCGCGATGCCACGCGGCACAGAAAAAAAGTTTTTAAAAGTTAAAAAAACCCGGTTCCCGGCCGAAAAGCAGGCGGAAAAATGCCTGCCGTGCCTCAGGGCACCTACCAGAGGGGTTGTTTCTGGAGGTCCCCGGCCTCCCCCCCATCCCCCGTCCTTGTGGGCTGCTCTGTGGGACTCGCCGCAGGCTCGCAGCCAGCCAGCAAAAAGCCCAGTCTCGCCGGCCGCCGGCCGCCGCAATTAAAGCACAAGCAAGCGGCACGGACGGCACAGGAAAAAAACTTTTAAACTCTCCCCCCACCCATTCCCGGGCCAAAAAAGCAGGCGGAAAAATGCCTGCTTGACTAAGGGCGCAGGGCACCTACCGGAGGGGTGGTTTCTGGAGGGGGGGTCCCGCCTCCCCCCCGTCCTGGGCAGCCGGACTCGCGAGTCGCCATCGCCATGCCATGCGGTGCGGGCGGGGGATCCAAACTGGGGCGGCGAACGCAATATTGTTTTTGAAATCGTGGTCCAAAAACACACAAGCAAAACAGTAACACGCGAAAATTTATAAACTGCCAGATTTTTCACAGTAGCAGTGGTTTTTTTCTTGCAACAAAATGTCTCTCCTCTCCTCCTCTGTCCTCCATTGATTTTATTTTATTTTATTTTATTTACACCTGCGCAATGATGGGCTGGCCGAGTGGCCAGCCATGTGGGAGTGGACGACCATGCAAATTTTTGGAGCCATCCCACCAATCGCATGGCCACTTGGCCATGGAGACTTCTGGGATGTGCCAAAAAGCCCCCTAAAACCTGCCCTAGCCCCCCTAACCCTAACCCTAACCCTAACCCTTGACTCCGTACCCATACGTCACAGACTGTCTTCTTAGTGGGTCAGAGAGGCACCCAGAGGTGCAACCCACTAGCCCACCGTAACCTTACCCGTCACTAGCCTAACCCTAGCCCTTGCACTAACCCACCTTAACCCTAAGCCAGATCTACTTGCTTGCATTGCACTACAAGTACAATTCCCTTCTGTGTGAGACATGGTGGTGCGAGAGCCTTAGTTAGGCATCTCACTATGGCTCTGGGTTCAGTGCCATCCACTAGTCTTCACAGTCACTGTCTGCACATTATGTTATGCAATATCCATATGGCTATTGCATAGCATTTTGCAGCAGCAGCAGGTGAGGAGGGGAGACCCCCATGTTTAGGGGTCTCTTGGAGCCTGCTTCCCCTTCCTAGTGGGTGAGGATAGGAGGCACCCACGGGTGCCTCCAGGAGCCCATTTTCCCTTATAGCGGGCCAGAGGAGGCACCCACCCCACAGAGGTGCCTCCAGGAGCCCGCCCCCCCCCAAAAAACCAGTACTAACGGAAACGAAAAAACGAAAAAACGAACCGACTAATTTTTGCGAATTTTTGCGAAAAAACGGAAACGACCCGAAACAGGGCCAGCCTGACTAACGACAACTCGAAAAAAAAAAATTTCAAGTCGTGCCCATCTCTAATAGGTATACAATATATAGTGGGGCTTGGAATCCACAACAAAATTGATCCAGAATTTCACAGTTTAGAAAAAGCAAGTCACATTGAGGAGAGGTGTGAATGTGTGTAAATGAGCCATGACATGTCTTTGGAAGGACCAGGACAATTAAAACACCTCCCTCCCTTCACTTCAGAGGCAGCCCAAGAACATCCAAGCTCCGTGCCTCAAGTAAACTGCCTGGCTTTTTTCCATCTTGCCATGAACTCTACACCTAAGAAATAATTCCTGGCAAATCCATATTTTGCCATGTTATTACCTATTGGTACGGCTCAGACGAAGAGGGCTTTGCCCCCGAAATATTAGCAATGTTTTGTAATTTTTATAGTAGCCTAAAGGTATCACCTGTTCCACTTTTGTATTTATACAGCTTAGAAACAATATTTTGGGGGACTACAACAGCCAGCATCCCTGAGACGGGAAACAGAAAAACCTGGCAGGCAAAATGAACTACTAACTGAAGTTCTTGAGAAGCTTCCCATATGCCAAGCTGCTACTCCAGGGTCAGGTCACACATTGTAACATTCAGTCCTTTATGGGTGCAGCCTCACATAATGGCTTGCTGTCATGAAACTGGTCCCAGTCTACAGTGTACAGTTAGAGCCGGTTAGCTTTCGTGGGTCCTACAGAGACTTTCAGAAGGGGTGGGGCGCAGGCAGACCAAACTGCACACATCCACTCACCCAAACACCAGGAAAGAGAAGACTGGAAATGCCAAGAAGTCCAGTTCCAGTTCTGGAAAAAAAATATTGTGCTTTGGGCTTTCAGTCATGCAGGGCCTGCCCACGGAGGGGGTGGAGTGGGGTGAAAGATGAGATGCAGCTCCTGGGAATTGTAATTCCCACGAGGTAGCAAAAGACTGATGCAGACAAAGCTCCCTTGGAGAGCTTCTCTGCAATAATGCCAGTCTCTTGATTAGCTGCTGAGTTCCAATTTAACCTGGCCCTGCAGAAAAATATATATTTAAATATTT
Organism: Phrynocephalus guinanensis; assembly: GCA_037367245.1. Classification (NCBI taxonomy): domain Eukaryota; kingdom Metazoa; phylum Chordata; class Lepidosauria; order Squamata; family Agamidae; genus Phrynocephalus; species Phrynocephalus guinanensis. The sequence continues at coordinate 30,759,189 of CM074734.1, forward strand.
GATTGCTGGAGAGCTCACTGCGCTTTAGATCTGTGACTGAGAGGTTGGGACTGATTCCTCCTGGACTTGATGATCCATCAAGTCCCCTCCATCTCTACAGTTCTAGGATGATAATGATAGTAGTAGTAGTAGTAGTAGTAGTAGTAGTAGTAGTAGTAGTAGTAGTAGTAGTAGTAGTAGTAGTAGTAGTAGTAGTAGTCGTCGTGGTGGTGGTGGTGGTGGTGGTGATTTAAAATGCTATGCTTTACTTACAGAAATAGTGACACGATTGAATTGAATATCTTCTATACACATTTTTTTCAGAGTTGCTTTATTCCAGTTCTCCAAATCCAGATAGCTGAATTTGAGTATTATGTCCTTGGGTAACCTTATTTCAATATTATTTGTAAATTGTGTAAATTAATCTCACTGATTTGTGCATTGTTGTTCTACTGATACATTGCAACACAGGCATCATTTTTACAGCCTCTGGTGATCGGAGAGAACCAATATAGTGTGACATGAGTCTGGAACAGGGAGGACCTGGAACAGGGAGGTGCACGTTCAAATCCCCAGAGAGCCAGAAGCTCTACTTGATGTCCTTGGACCATTCTGTATCTCTCACCCAGCATGGCTGGCTTTGGAATAAAATATCAGGAGAGAAACTGGTGATGACATTTTGTAACAAACGGGAGTTAAATATCTTGCTATAGCTAGGAAATGAAAATGCTTACTACACTCCAGTCACACCAACTGCTGCTTTATTTCACTGCTATGTATTAGGAAAGTGATCTCCCCACCCCAGAAAAATAATCTCTCAGTGAGTTACTGGCAGTGTTGGCTGGGAGATTCTGGGAGTAGTAGTTCAAATCCAAAAAAAGTAACTTTCCAATATCTGCTTTCTAATAAATGCAAATACATCAGCTGGCCAGCAATGGATTCTCCTGTGAGCAGGTTCTTGACCTGATTGTTAAGATCAGTCTTGAAGAAAATAAAATAAATTCCCTCACGATGCCCCTCTTGTCTCTTCTCACTTCTGGGAAGATGTTTTCAATTTTCATTTTTGTAAAAACAAGTCATCAGAGTTGTCCAATACAAACTTAAAAAAAAAAGAACTTTCTCTGTTCCTCCAGAGAGGACCAGAGGATGTACCAATCTTGTGACTTGCCTGTCTCCTTAAACTACTTCTGACTATGGAAATTGGTAGCAGAAAGAGCTGGAATAGAGTTGCCTGAGATGCATACACTATTGGCTGTAAGGATTGCACCAAATGGCATAGCAGAGCTCCGACTTGACCTCTACTGATCCTGTTTAGACTGCTCCAGCCTGCTCCAATGAGTCCACATAGACCAGGCCTCAGTAGAATATCTGTCTGAGTAAGCAGTTCAATAGACCATGCATGTTCCCAAGAAAATTAAAGGTAGTTCTTCCAATGGGACATTATCCTTTTCTTCTCTATCTGAAAGCTCTTTCCAGAAATATATGATTTATAGTACCCATAAGGACAATCAGCTTAAAATTAATAGGAAGTAAGAGGAGGTAAAGGAAAAGAAGCTTCTCATAATTTATTGTTCTCATTTTCATCAGCTGTTGTTTACCAAACTCATCCTTCCCACTAACCCTATGGAAGATCCCTCTGTTCTTTGGGTGATTTTTATGATGTTATTGTTGATTTAGTTATGTTCATTTTGCTGATTAGATGCATTTTTATGCTGTATATTGTTCTTGTTTTGTTTGTTGAATTATTTGTACACTAGTGGCCTTGTTGTTAGATGGTGTGGTATGCAAGTCTAATAAATAATAAATAAATAAGATAAGTTGGAACTCAGATTTTAGTGAAAGTCTGGAGAGATGCATAACACATGGGTTTCAAAAAGTTTCTGTTTTGGTTGATTACTTCTGGATGCAATGTCCTCCTGACTGGATCTCTTTCATACAACTAGTTGTTCTAAAAGGTAAAGGTCCCCCCCCCCCGGCACATGTGTGCTAGACGTCTCCAACTCTAGGGGCGGTGCTCATCTCCGTATTCAAGCCGAAGAGCCAATGTTGTGCAAGTCCATGGCAACATGGCCGGCATGGCTGCAAGGAAACACTGCTTTACCTTCCCACTTTTTATGGCGCTACCTATTTATCCACTTGCATTTGCATGCTTTTGAAGTGCTAGGTTGGCAGGAGCTGGGGTTATCAGTGGGAACTTACTCCGCTAAGTGGCACACGGGATTCGAACCGCCGGGCTGCTGACTTTGCAGCCGACAGTTTTTGGAAGCCTTAGTCCACTAAGCCACCACTGGTCGCAAAAGCAAGCCAGGACCAATCATAAGACCAAAGGAGAGCCTGTCTGTCTTCCAGTGTGCAAGAGCTTCAAACCCAGCCAGACGTTCTGACCTGTGACCCTGAATCCTCAGGTGAGTTATGATAGAAATTGCAGTACAGGACTATCTGAAGGTCCGCTGGTTTCCTATGCCTGGTTTTAGGTACCTATCCAGTGATACAAACAGGATGCTCAAATATATATTTAAAATCTCTTGTAACAGGTGGCTCTCCCTCCTACTGTGAGACCAGGGACGTTTACACAATCATGGCATTAAAAGGGCAACCATTTCCATGCTTCCTTTGTAAAGCTCCTGCTGCTGATCCCACCCATGTAAACAAATTCCACACAATAATCTCTCATACTCTCTTAAATAGGAAAATTCCTCCCTTTGGCAAAGATACTCTTCTTATTCCAGCCCCCCACCCCACCCCACCCTTTCAATTGGCCTAAAATGAAGGGGGGGTCACCGTCAGTCTCCTCACCCTTAATATGCTCTTTCTCACAACAAGAGACATTAAGCCCCTGTTAAGAGAGCCACAAATGTTTCCATTGGATCCTTCAGTGAGCAGCATTTTCTTCTACTGCTTCTACTTTCTCTTTTCGATGAGTCAGCTTAACCTGGAAGCCACAGTAAGGAGAGATCGGTAACTGAGGCATCAGCTGCAGCCACAGCAGATGTAATAATAGGGGTTAGAGATGGGCACGAAATGAACAATTTTTCATTTCTGTTTTCATTTTTTCGTTTCGTTACGTAACAAAACGACAAACGAACTTTGTCTCTGAAATGAAACGAAATGAACAGAAACACCGGAAATTTTATCGTGTGTTTCGTTTCCGTTACTGCAATATGAGTGAATTGCTTAACATCCTTTAAAAAATCACAAAAATGAAATAAATGGAAACGAAACAGTAACAAACGAGCGAAAATGAAAACAATTTTTTTTCAAAAATTCGCGAAAAATGGAAACGAACCGAAACGGACCCTCCAAACGACAAACGAAATGCAATTTTTTTTATTCGTGCCCATCTCTAATAGGGGTAGCTGCCGCTAACTACAATAACAGTAACTCCCATGCATCTCAGTGTGCAGTCGGTTTTGTTTACTTCATTCCATGTTCTATCCAATTCACACGTACTTGGGAATAAATCCCACCGAATACTATGGAACTTACTTCGGAGCAAACGTGTGGGGATGCATCTTGTGACTTGTATGTGCAATTCTGTTGGGCTTTCCAATATGCTGGTGTATTTAAACATGCTGCCCAGAACACAAATTACAAAGGATGTGTAAATCTGGCTTCAGGGTTCCTTTTAAAAGCTGACTCGTTGGGAAGGGCATTTCAGAGGTGAAGGTCCACCACCAAGGAAGCTCTCTCTCTCTCTCTCTCTCTCTCTCTCTCTCTCTCTCTCTCTCGTCCTTGGGAGCCTAATCATTCTTTCTTGCTTGGGTATTCCCATCCTGCACATGTGGATGGGGCCATGTGGGCTGGAAAAAATGCTTTAATTCAGACAGGTAGGTCACCTGCAAAGATGAGGTTTAAGAAGGGTGGGAAAGTAGATATGAATCCCATTTTCTTTTCCATAGTAAGAGTACGGTACATTCCAGGACACAATATAAGGTGACAGGACACAGATCCATCCTTTGTGGGTTGGAGACATACCAGATTTTTGCTGAGTCTTCACTGCATAAAACAAATCCTGGAACATTCTTGAAAAGATGGCTTTTGGCTTCTGAACCATAGCATGAAAAGCCCCCCCCCCCCTTTTTTTTTTCACCATGATTCCCAGATTCCTTCAGACCAGGGTGGCAACATACTGGGACTGGGGAGGTCTGGCCCTTGTAGTCTGTTGGAGGAAAAAAGGAGGAAGTTTTCCCCAGCCTGTCCCACATCCCGTAGGCAAGCCTGCTTTGAGATGAAGCCTTTCCTAAACATTTGGTCCTGATGAGAAGCTGACGAGCACAACATGGAGGCAGGTGGTGGCAGGGGAAACACTGGCAGTGTATTTTTTCTGCATCCTAGGCCCAGCTGCGCTGCCTAGATGCCCTAAGCACATCCGATCTCTCCTGATCTCAGAACCTAAGCATGGTCGGGCCTGGTTAGTACTTGGATGGGAGACCACCAGGGAATACCAGGTGTTGTAGGCGCCTGGAGTAGGAACTGGCAAACCACTCCAGTGTTCTTGCCAATAAAACTCCATGGACATGGACTCATGAAGAGTCAGTCACGACTGTAACAACACAACACGCACACAGGCCCCGCTGACCGCTGGACTCTAAAGCCCCCCATTTTTCATCCTAGGCAGAGAAAGCAAAAGAGTTTGGAGCCGATAAGACATGAGGAGCTCTATCAGCACAGTTACAGTCTAAAATGACAGATACAGCCACTTCAGGTGCCCAAGGGAAATAAAAACGGAACCCCAGACCTGCATAAAGTCACCAGACATTAACATTCACCTCAGAAAATAAATTTCTCTGCAAATTTCTCTGCCATCTCCTCAGCAGATTTTTTTGTTTATGCCATTTGTTCCACATAGATGTCACTCCTGCCTTAGACGAGGGCTCCTCCTCGGAGCGAGCCTGTTAAATAGACCTAGTGCATTATAGTAATGGAGTAACTGTATAAAAACAATGAAATCCAATCTCTTTAAACTGATTTGATGTCTGCCCGAACCACAACATTTCCTGCTAATGGCTTCCTTCATTTTGTAACCATGATCTCCACCTGATCAGATTACAGCTGTTTTTAATTACAAAGCTAATAGAATTTGTAGGCAGTGTCGGGACAGACGGCGCATGCCCCCTTTGCAGCCCTGGGGGGGGGGGGAGAGAATGGCAAGGAAGGAGGGAGGGAGATTGTCCGTGTGTTGGGGGTTCTTAGCGACTGATTAAAACATACACAGCCCATCAGTGCCTACTGTCAAAACACCAAAAGGAAGGACTTAAAGCAGATGATAATATTTTCAGCCACTCAGCTGACAAGTTGGCACTCCAGGTCATCTGTGTGAAAACAAACTGAGCTGCAATTGCTGTGTAGGCTCTTTTTTTCATAATTATGAACACAGAGCCAGTATGAGAGCAGAGCCTGGGAGGAAAATTGGATTATGTCTCCCAGAATCCTCCTGTCAGCATGATCAGTGCCCTACTGGTGGGCAGCAGTAACTCGTTAATAGAGATGGGCATGAAACGACCATTTTTCGTTACCGTTCTCCGTTATTCGTTCCGTTACGTAACGGTACGAATAACAACCATTGCGACGGGTCAGGCTCGAACCAAACAGAAACAAGAAAATTAACTTCGTTACTGTTCGTTTTCATTTATGATGGCGCAGGCTGAAATGGAGCTGTTTAAAAAAAGCCCCAATCAGCTGGAGTGCGGGTCCCCTGCTGGGCTAATTGCTGGTGCGAGTTAGTAACTGTGTCTGGGGGAGGAGAAGAAACCCAGCACACCTGAGAGTTCAAAGTGCCCTACCTCGTGCCAAAGGGGGAGGGAGCAGGGAAGGGCTGTCGCCGCCGCCCGTTGTCATTGGGTCCTCCTGCCACTGCTGCCTCAAGCGGCTCCCCGCACTTCTCTCCTCTTCCTCCTCCTCCTCCCATTCCGGGGAGCGCCCGTTCCCGCCGCTGCCACAGCCACTGTTGCGCCCAGCATGGGGCGTGCTAGAGCTGGTCGGGGGCAGGGCTCTGCGACTGCAAGGTGGACCTCGGGGTGAGGAAAAGAAACCCGCGCAGGCGCCCAAGAGTCAAAGCTGCCCATGGCTGCCTCACCCCAAGTTTGGCTCCTGACCAGCACTGAGTGAGGCAAGGTGGGCTGCCGGGTGGCAGGGAGGAACAGGGAAGGGAACTTTGTCACTGCCCACCGCAGCCTCAGATGACTGGCTCCCCGTGCTTCTCTTCTCTTCCTCCTCCTCCTCCCATTCTGGGGGAGCGCCCGTTCCTGCCACTACCACTGCTGCCACTGCGGCGAGCAAGGGGCGCGCTAGAGCTGGTCAGGGCTTTTTTTAAAACGCCCTGACCAGCTGTAGTGCGGGCCCCCTGCTGGGCTTCTGGGGGTGAGGAGAAAAATATTTTTTTAAAAAAAGAACCAAGCACCGGCCGTGCTAGAGCTGGTCCAGGCTTTTTTTTTTAAAGCCCTGATCAGCTATAGTGCGGGCCCCTGCTGGGCTTCTGGGGGGGGGGGGGAGAAAAATATTTTTTTTAAAAAAGTACCAAGCACCGGGCGACTTGCTAGAGCTGGTCGGGGCTTTTTTAAAAAAAGCCCCAAGTCAGTAACCATCCTGGCTGCGGGACGGCTCTCCCAGGAGGCTTGCCGCCGGCTCCGGCAGCGCCCGGCCCGGGAGGGCTCCCTGTGGCCGCAGAAACGCTTTCCCGGCAGGTACCGAAAAACGACACCCGAAAAACGGAGCGGGCCCCTGCGGCCCGGAAAATGGAAACGACCCGAATCGGGCCCCAGGGCCCGAATAACGAGCACGAATGCCATTTTGGCATTTCGTGCCCATCTCTACTCATTAATCACAGTAATCAGGGGAAATGGACTAGCTATGTCTCTGGTGCAATGGCCTTGAATGAGGTGTTCTCCACCTCATGTCTCCAACTATGAAAAGGAGCATGTTCATAAACTCTGCAGATGGGTCCTCAACTCAGTGTCAAACCAGTATAAATGAATATGCACATATGTTTTGCACAGCATTCTTATATTGTTCATTTCAGTGGATCTGTGCAGCCTCTGTTACCTCGCTCATGGCACTCGCTAGCTTATCTGGCAAGAGAAAGGATCACTTGGGTATAGGCCACCTCTCCAGGGTTTCTGGGACTAGGGGTGTTAGTTAGAGCCCCAGGGAATGGTTAGATATGCATTTCCAAGTTGTATGTGGGGGGATCAGTCATCAGGTGAGCAAAGCTGAAGGAGGAGATTTTTGTGTGTGAAGTGGTTTTAGAGCCTCTACATAGTAGACTATCACCTATTCTGAGATGGATATCGAGGCCCAAAGGAAATCCAGGACTCAGTCCAGCCCTCTGGGGGCAGGAATGAGGGAGGGAACCATATCTTCTGGCCCCTCTATCCCAGGAGGCTGGTCTTCCAGGACTCACTGGCTCGTCAGGATAATGTTTTACCTGCATTGTGCCTGTGCAACATCATGTCCCCAAGAGGCAAGAACTGGGCCTAGAGGAGCACCAGCAGAGTGACATGTGAACTTTCTCGCACCACCCTGGCAGCAGCAGGGCAGGGCTGGTGGTGAAGATGGGGAATTCCTTGGTGGAATGCCAGCAAGCCTTCCATGAGGCCCAACAGTATTCTACCTAATGTTCATTTTCACCATCCCCCAGCCCAGCCCCAGCAGTTCTCTACCTCCTATCTAGGGTGACCCCCATGCCTCTAATATCACGAGAAACCATCCCTGTGACAAGAGGCCACCCCAGCCACAGGACAACACAGCCTTCTTAGCAGCCGATCCTAAATCTCAGGGAGCGGCTTGCTGCTTACCTGACAACACTACAGTATTTCCAGAATTAAGTTCAAGGGATGCAGAATGTCTACTGCTTTATGACCATGCAGTCGTCTATATTCATAGTTTAGGATTATACATCAATTGGAAGAGATGAAAGAGACAAATTAACCAATATTAATGTGTTGGTCATTTGTAACAATATGGTTTTCTATACTCCTGACATTTCAGCTTGCCTGGAGCAGAGAAGTCAACTGTTCCCATCAGTGTTCATGGATAATATAAATGTGTTGGTTTACATCAGCACTAGTGCTGCAAATGTATAGTAGCACATTGGCCTTGTAAATCATTTAGGGTCCATCGCAAGACAACATCAATCATTTATTCTTTGACTTAATTATTTACCACAACAGGAATCTCCATCTTTAATTTCTTTGTATCATTATCTTCTTGGTTTCTTCTTTCACAACAAAACTATTGTCATTCTACAGCTTGAGCCTTCCTGCTTTAGGTTCTCAAGACATTACTGGGTACCTTAACCAGCAGGAAATAATATATGTTCTGAGGAACAGCCAAACATTTGGAGAATTGGGTGTTTCGAAAAAAGAAGGGATTACTAATCTTTGGCTAAATGCAAGACCCACAGTAAAGGATTATTTATTTATTTATTTATTTATTTATTTATTTATTTATTTATTTATTTAGAATATTAGATGTTGGAGTTACCAAATACCTCACTATTATTATTATTATTATTATTATTATTATTATTATTATTATTATTATTATTATTATTATTATTATTATTATTAAATTATCACACAGTAGACAAGATAACTATGCTAGATTTTGTATTACAAATCACTAGTCAAACACTTCCCAAGCATTTAGGACTATGTGATATATCAGCGAATTATGCAAGCAGATCCCAGTAAGGTGACTTTCTGCAGTTGACTGATGATTACTTTGTCGACTCCAATTTCTTCTTCTTCTTCTTCTTCTTCTTCTTCTTCTTCTTCTTCCTCTTCTACTACTACTACTACTACTACTACTACTACTACTACTACTACTACTACTACTACTACTACTACTACTACTACTTGTTGTTGCTGACCCACAGGTGGATAATACAGATCACTCTGTAACTCAGTGCAACAAATTTGCAGCCAAAATTGTACAGATCTGGGCTGACCTGGATGCTGCTATTGATCCAGAGCCTATAAATAAAACTGCCTCCCTTTCCTGCCCTGTATTAATGGATGAGTTTCAGCTCCTCCAGCCTGAGGATGTGGTCAGGACCCTTGGAGAGATAGGGCCACCTCATGTCTGCTGGACCTTTGCCCTTCCTGGCTCACAAAAACTGCCAAAGAGGGTCTGGCAGATTGATTAGGAAGAGTAGTGAATGCCTCCTTGTGACAGAGCAGGATTCCAGCATGCTTGAAGGAAGCAATAGTAAAACCACTGTTTAAAAAGCCCGCTTTAGATCCAATGATACTGAACAACTACTGATCGATATCTAACATCCCATTTCTGGGTAAAGTACTAGAGAGGGTTGTGGCCTCACAGCTCCAGAGGTTTATGGACTCTTTCTATATAGCAATGCCACTCTGGGTCTCCCTAAAACTGGCACATACAAAACCCTCTATAACACAGGAAGGAAAACCTCCGAGATATAAAGACTTGTTAGAAAAATTAGAACTAAAATCAAAAGAAGAATTACAACTACAAGGAATTAGAATAGATTGGTGGTAGGAAATGCAAATGAAATCTTGTTTTAGGAATGATAAAAAGCAATATAGCTTCTCAATTCAAGAAGTTGACTTGGATAAAATAATTTTTTCTTCTAATATAAAGTTAATTTTAAAAAATATAGTTGTTTATTAGCTAGACAGGTCGAAGAGGAGATAATAAAAGAATGTATGATAAGATGGGCACAGGATCTAAAGTCAGAAATTCGGTTGAATGGGGAAAATTATGGAATGTTAATATTAATAAGTCAACAACATTTAAATAAAATCTTTATAAAATGTTCTATAGATGGTATTTAAGCAAATAAGCTGGCTAAAATGTATAAAATATCCGATGTTTGTTGAAAATATAACAAAAGGGAGGGATCTTTTCTCCATATGTTGTGGGTGTGTAAGAGGGCTAAAAATACTAGTGTATAGTACAAAAATTTATTTTACAAACTATCTTAATTAATCTTGAGCTAAAACCAGAGATTTTTTTTTACTGTCTATGATACAACAAAATATTGGTGATGGTAAAAAAATGAAATAATCCATATTATAACGGCAGCTAGAATGTTGTATGCACATCTATGGAAGACAAACAAGGTTCCTGACAAAAACCACTTAATTATGAAGTTGTTAAACTGCGCACAAATGGACAAGATCTCAGCATTACTGAAACCAGATGGTCATTATGAAGATTTCGAAGAAAGATGGCATGATTTCTACAAATTTTTAGATCAATATTAGAAGTCAAACTAAGTTCCCTGTTTAATTTATGTGTAATTGAAATAGTTAATGACCAAAGATTTATAGAGATATTATTATGATGGGATGCAAATTTTGTTTGAGAAGACTAGAATCATTCCATTTCCCCATTTTGCACTATATTCTTTTTTGTTTGTTTGTATGCCTGAAAAATATTAATATTTTTTTTAAGTACACGAGTGTTTTCCATGTTACTTTCCACTCATAATGGATTTTTCTTTTCTTTTTGTGTGCTCTTTGTAGCTTTGCTGTTACCTTTTCATGTTCTAAGATGTCTCTTTTAATATTCCCTGTTCTTAACTTGAATATGCCTTAAATGTTCTGGGCTGTATATTCGTTATTGTAAGCCACCATGGGTACTTTTTCAAGGAGAAAGGTGGGGTAAAAAATATTCAAAATAAAATAAATAAAAATAATTAAATGACCCTGCCTTGCTCCTTTTCCATCTCCTTGCTGATACTGCCTGCTCCCCCTTTCCTTTTCCTTCTAGATATGGATGCAGAAGGAGCAGAGTTTCCATGCTTGTTTCAAGTCCCATGCCCTCTCCTGAGAATGGGGAAATAAGGGGGTGGGGGCAACTCTTGTGCTACAGATGCTGGCAGAGCGGAAATCTTATTAGCATTCAAGAGTCATGATGGAATCTGAGAAATCTGCCTCTGAGATCTGCCTCTTATGGTATCCTAAAGACCAATCACAAAACAAAGAAAGACGGCTTGCAAATCATGGGAGGCAAGTGGAAAGCTTTCTGTGTCAATCATATGATTTTGTGGGTTAAAGAATTCCTTCTATTGTTGACATGTGATCTGCAATTGGCCTTCTTTTTGTTTTTCCCAGCTCTTAAAATGCCACTATTAAGGTACAGTACCATACTCACGCCCTTGTTAGTGTTAAATATTGCCTTTTAATGACATAAGCTACCTTGGATCCTTTCTAAGGAGAAAGGCAAGGTAAAAATGTTTTAAATACTGTATATAAATATCCCTATTGCAAAACATTTAGGGTGACTTGACCATGAATGGGTAATTAAGCCCATCAGGTTTACAAAATACATACTAAGCCTTCTAAGAAGCAAACGTTACTAGAGGTAACCTTGCAATAAACCATGCCTCCCTAGTGCCAGCAAAGGACACTTTGGAAAAACAGTGTGCTTGCTGCCTTATATTGTTGGCGAGATTCTTTGCTGCTCTTCTTTATTTTCTCATGCCATGTCAGGTATCAGCAGCCAAATGCTGACATGCTGTTTGGTCTTCTGTGCTATTTAACATCTACATGAAACGACTGGGAGAGATTATCCCGGGTTTTGTGGTTTGGGATCACCCATTTCTACCTTTCCTTGCCACCTCAATCCAAAGACAGCGATTTCAGCTTTAGATCAGGGTTTGGTATCAGTAATGGACTGGACGAGGGTGAACACCCTGAAACTTAATCCAGACAAGGCAGCGGTGCTTTGGGTCAGTCGGAAGGGAGATAAGCAATAGAGAGGCAGGCTGTACTGGATGGGATTCCTCTCCTGTTCAGAACTTGAGCTTGCAGACCAGGTAGTCTGAAACAATCCTTCCGGGCCATGTCTCTTCGCATGGATCAGTCCAGAGCTTTCTGTCTCTACTGGGCTGTCAATCTGGCACCTTTCAGCAAAGCTAAATTAGCCTCCTAAGGCAGCACAAAGAGAGATTCTCTTTGGAGGAAGGACATGACAATAAGGAAGGAGGGGTTCGGAGTCGTGGCGTCGGGAGCTCCAGCACACCTAAGCGGCTTGAGCAGCAGCATTCCCAAAGTCCCAAACAGGATAACAAGCAGAGTCACTGCTGCTGCTGCCGCCACCGTCCGCCGCCGCCGCTATTCAGGGCCCGGGGGGCCTCCGACCCTGCCTAGGTAACAACATAATGAGCTTTGCTGAATGGCTTCCATCCCTGCCAAAAGGGGTGGAAACAGGAGGGGAGGCTTTTGTTTGCCGTAATGAACCTGTAATTATGCTACATGTCTTGGTTTTAGCCACATTTTTGTGGCGTGCTGTTCCCTTTGTATTGACAGATTTATGGCTGGGATATTCTCCTGCTTCAACTAGCGTAGGACACTCTGCGGAGACTGTCTGACTCCAGTTGCTTCTCCGGGCAGAGCGGGGGCCTGGGGAAAAGACGCATGTGGCTCCTCAGTGCACATTCTAGAAAGTAGGCCTCACGCGCGCGCACGCACACAAACACCCCATCTCCCCAACCCCACATTCCCCACCCGCACCACCCTGCAACATTTGCAAAAAAAAAAAAAAAGCGTTCTTCTGGAACTCTCAGGTGAGAGGAAAAGGCAAGGAAAGAATCCATTCACAGGGTGTCAGCATCTGGTGGGACACAGCTGTGGAATCTGAGCAGGTATCTGTTTGTTTCCTCTGATGGGAAACTGCTGGAAGAGTAGGAAATAAAAAAAAACCAGCAGCCCTGGCATCATTGTTGCCTTTGTTTTTGCATTTAAAGGGTGCCTTATAATTAAATAATGAAGTAAAGAATTAATAAGAAAGAAAAACGTTTGGAAGGTGGGTTGGGGGGGGGGAACCATGAAGCCAAATAAATAAATAAATAAATAAATAAATATTTGCGCTCCCAAAAAAAGTGCTCCATAAAATCACATTTTCAACTGCATGGATTAAGCTGGGTAGGTGACAAGGTAACTTTGTTACTGAGCTAATCTGCCGCTTTAACAGAGACAGGGGATTTACATGCTGCCCATGTTTTAAAAAAACTGCTGTGCAGTCATTTTAAAAAGATGAAAACAGTAGAATGATGAGGGAGGCTGTGTTACGGAGAGATGGGGCAGTGCTGGGCGATTAGCAGTCATTTATGAAGCAGATTTGGCTGGATAGCTTCTGTAGATAATATGCAAAGACTTATGTCACCAAAGCAGCCATCCCTAAACACTGTGGCCGGGTGGATATGTTAGGACTGGATGTTAACCAATGACTGTCTCAGATGTTATAGGTGACATTTCTTTATGTTTAGATTTGGAAGAAGACTGTCAAAAAGCAATTAAAGCTGCAAGAAATCTTTTTGGGCTCAGCGTGAAATTGTCCTCCATGGATTTGCTTCCTTCCAACTTAAGGGCATTTGAAAAGAAGGTTCATGGGTTGTTTTTTTAATGCCCCTTCCCCTTCTGAGAGCAAAGTGAACTTCTGTAACCTTTTCCTTTGGCCAAAACTTGTCGGCCCAGTGTGCACACATTTCAACACAGGTGCTGCAAAAATCTTGGCTCTCTCTCTCTCTCTCTCTGCATTTCCATTCCCTAGCAGGCAAAGTCCTTGAAGGGAACCACTGGTATCTCAAGGAGAAGGAAGGGAGAACATGTCACGCATAAAAATGAGGCATATGAAAGGAAGGGGAGGAGGGAGGGAGGGAGGGAGGGAAAGACATATTTGTATAAAACTTTCAAATATATATATATTCCGATTTTAAACTATTTTTATAATTCACATAGAAGCAGGAAGTGATATATGAGAGTCAGTTTAGTCCAGGCATGACCAAACTTCGGCCCTCTTCATGTTTTGGACCACAACTCCCAGAATTCCAATCCTGTATTTCCAATGGCAAAGGACTGTGGGAGTTGTGGTCCAAAACATCTGGAGGACCGAAGTTTGGTCATGCCTGGTTTAGTCTAATGGATCCAGTGATGGACTAGAACTCAGGAGGCCTGGTTTTCAAATCCCCACTGGGCCAGGGAAACTCACTGGAGGCAGGTAAAACCACACCTTAAATTTTTCACTTATTGTAAATTTCTTTCCATCGACTGAAGATTCCTTCACGTGGTAACCTAAGAGCCATTTTTACTTAAGAACACATCAAATTCCTTGCTGGGTCAGACCAACAAGGCCATGTTCCTGCTAAACCCTGTACTGATGTTTTTCTAATGGCGATGAAGCCCATGAGAGGAGCACATCAACACTGTCCCTTCATCCTCACTTTCAACATATGAGAGACAATGTGAAATAAAGGAGATGGCTGTTTCCAGATAGTTTTTCCATGTCAGCCCAAACCCATTTTTCCTAGCTTTTACTCACAGGGAGTGACTACCTGGATACAGCAGACTTCCCCTCTGCAGGCGATCACTTGCACATGTTGAAGATGAGGATGTAAGGGATAGGTCTAGCATGTCCCTCACTCAGGGCCGGCGTGTCCATTAAGGCGAACTAGGCAGTTGCCTAGGGCACCAAAATGGACAGGGGGTGCTGGCCACCGCCGTCCGTCCCCCCCGCCCGTCACCATCCACCGCCACCCTGCCGCCGCCACCGCCCGGCAGCCCCCCTAACCCCCCGCCCTGACGACAACGATGACAACCACCCCCCCCCGCCGACCGCCCCACCACCACCACCGCTGCCCGCCCCTTGCCTAGGGTGCAAAAAACCCTAGCGCCGGCCCTGCCCCCACTGCATTGGCCCACCAGGTGCCTATGAGGAATACAGTAGGACCCCCATATCCACTGATTCATTATCCACTGATTCAGTTATCCATGGTTGGCAGAGGAAAAAAATTAAATAAATAATTCAGCAGCCGCAAAGCAAACTATTGTCACAAACAATAGCTGTAAAGCAAGCTATGTCACAAACAGCAGCCATAAAGCAAACTACTATCATGAAACATCAGTTTTGGGGTTTGGGACATTATCTCTTATCCACAGGCTTCATTATCCACAGGAAGGCCTGGAACCAAATCCCAGTGGATACTGGGGTCCTACTGTACATACACAGGAGATGAATGCATCCACACCCTACTATTCAGGTTCCCCTACAAGAAGAACTGAGAGATGCCTTGGCTCAGATCCTACTATGCTGAGGAGGTGGGCATGACACTACCACCACCAATAGATCCCTACAAATGGAAGAGTCCCTGATTACACTGCAGGTCAAACACGACTTCCATGACTTTGCAGGTCATGCATAATCTAGCATCAAGGGAGGTACCCTGGTTAGCAGCAGTCTGCTGCTGGTGGTGATGTCATCTCTGCTCTCCCAATGCCAATGTACATATTGAACAGGATACTTGCCATTTACTCTTATAATGGAAGTCATAAAACATGATTATGACCATGTGATAGCTCCATCCAGCATGAGTTAGTTTAATCCCCAATTGAAGTTGGTGGACATTAAAACAATATATCTTATGGGACTTAATTTCACAGTTTGAAAGATAACTTCTTTTTCTCTGCTTTGAAGTTCATGTGATCCAACAACTTTAGATGACCTCTGATATTAATGTTTTAAGAAAGGGAGGGAAAAAACCTCTAAACTATGCTGACAGGCTTGTAGTACAAGCTGACTTACTGCAAGCAATGTTGCAAACAGAGAAATAATACCGTTCTAACACACTAAGGTCACTAAAGAAATGCTCAATGGGATTAATGAAACTGGCAGATTTAGAGATTAAATTGTAATGAGCTATATATATTTAATACTCTCCTCCACCCCCCATGATAGTAAAACTACATTGCATTGTGAGGGTAAAGGAAAGAATATTTTCACACCTTCTGTAACTATAACTATGCAATAGTTCTTTTATATTTACGGACACGTGACCTCACTCAGGAATGCAGGAGGAAGATCACATTGGTTAGAGTGCGAGCTTGTGCTATGCCTGGCACTGCTCCCCTACACCTGTCATTGGGTGGAGACAATGACAAGATGAATGGGAGAAGAGTCTTATTTTGTAGCAAGACAGCAACTTGTTGCATTCAGATGTGTGGGTATTTCCAACATAACTAAAATATAACTACTTTTATAAGTTACAAGTTCTGTGTTTTTATATCTGAATTATAACTAAAATATAAGCGGGAAGGTACAGATACCTTTTTGAAACATGATTACAACAGTGAGTAAATACCTTGGGGAGAAGTAGCACAATCGCTAATTATTTTCAAAAGTTATTCTCCAGGTACTGACAAAATAGTGAATTCAAGTGACCATCTTGCCCTAGAGCTCTTGTGAATTTCCAAGGTCATCTGGCTGGCTACTAGAAACAAAGGGGAAATCTCTCTCTCTCTCTCTCTCTCTCTCTCTCTCTCTCTCTCTCTCTCTCTCTCTCTCAACTACTCACTCACTCACTCATTCTCTCTCTGTCTCTGTCTCTCTCTCCGTCTCTCTCTGTCTCTCTCTCTCTCTCTCTCTCTCTCTCTCTCTCTCTCTCTCTCTCTCACACACACACACACACACACACACACACACACACATTTTGTTCAACTTAGATAGGTCAAGCCGATCTGAGTTTCACCACACTTCAATAAACACATTAAGTGCATGGGAGATGTTTACCTAGAGCTCCTAAGGTGTGTGCCAGTGTCAGTTTCCTGGATGTATCTGGTTTGTGGCTCATCAGAAGGCAACAAAATCAGGCAGTAATTGACAGACTAATTGGTTTGACTTACATTGGTTAAGGAGATAGTTTATGAAGGTACCCTCCACCCATAAGAAAACAAGAGGACCCCTAATAGATCAGGCACTGGCATATTTATCTGGGCAAGTCAGTTTGTATAGCACGCAACCCACAGCAGAACACAAGGTCAATAATACTATCTTGCCTGTATTCTGCAGCAACTACTATTCAGAATAGGCATAATGCCTAGCCACTGACAACCTTGTTCTCCCTGAATTTGTCTAGATCCTTTTTAAAGCTGTCCACGTGGGTGGTGATCACTATTTCTTGTGCTCCTGTACACCAAGCTTTAACAATTTGCCTGCTTGGGGCTGGCCCTACTATTAGATGGAGGGGTCGAGAGGTTCAGGTAGTAGATTGCCAGAAGCATCAAGTCCCTACCTGGTGGCATGATCAAACACACACATTTGCCACTCCGACAACCTTTGCTTGTTCAGCTCCGACTGTGCCAGTTGCTGCAGCCAGGAAATGCCCAGGCTGGAACTGGACACAAGTGGTGCCAACTGGCAGCCGCTTGTCTTCTCAGGAAGCCCTTCTACTCTAGCTGCTTCACCACTGCCATGGAGCTTCCAGCTCTTGTAAGCAGACTCTCCAAAGGAGACGCTGGGAAAAGAAATGACCAGGGAACAAGGGTGAAATTGTGGTGGTGTGTGGAAGAGCAGCAACCAAAGTTTAGATCAGGAAGGGGAATGGCAGCTGCCGTCCTACCTCTGGTGGTGGTGGTGGTGGTGCCCCTGAGCTGTACGAAGTTCTTCACTGGTTCCAAGGAGGAGGAGGAGGAGGAGGAGGAGGAGGAGGAGGAGGAGGAATAGGTTGCACACCAATAGAAAGTACAGGAAATAAATATACTGTATATGAGAGTCCCAAAAAGTCATGGCAAATAATTGTGCTAAGTCTGCTTCTTAAGGTGAGTTCTGAACTCAAACATTATGTTTGGGCTCACGTTAAGAAGCAGACCTGGCAAAATCATATGTCGTGAATTTGTGGGGCATGTGTGTGTGTGCATTTGTGTGTGTGTGTGTGTGTGTGTGTGTGCGCGCGCGCGCATTCGCTTTTACATTTGTATTGTGTATGGAGTTGGACCAGATGGCCTTTTCTATTTTTTTCTTTGCTTCTGTCTTTAAAAATAAAAACAGATGGTATTCTCATAACTGAAGGTGCAAGGCAGTTATCACCAAATGAGTGAGGTTTAGACCTGCTTGGGATGTCAATGGAAACATTCAAAGATTCAGATCAAGTGCAATGGAACTGGGGCCAATGAAACAGACAGGTGCCTTTTCCTGTTTGTAAAGACAAGCAAGACTGACTATGAGCACCACTTTTTGTACCCCGAAGATCAGCTCTGCAATATGTGAGTGAATAAGATAAAACAGGGCTTCTGAACATGTTTAAAGTGGATCTTTCTCAGCACTGATCAATTATGCTTGCTGTTAAAAGACAATGTTGGAGTTCCAGGTTTCAGCTGTGACATCTTTTTTGTTTTAAAGAAAATTAATTGTTACAGACAAAGCATGTACATACAGTAGGTAAACAACAGTGTAATATGAGTTGCACTAAGAAATATCTGAGTCAGCCCTGTGCATGATCATGTGTCATATGTGTCATAAGAAACATTTGCATTTAGAAATGCATACAGATACAGTATGTTAAAATATTGTTTGCACAAAGCCATATGCTGAAAAGCTGGCAATCGGGCTCACCCATTTGGAATGTACAAAAGAAGGAGGCAATTTCCAAAGTAAAAGATCAGATGCATATTATAAAAGATTGTCTCCCCCAATCTACGATGTGAGATGGTGGCCTATAAAGGTTCTGACTACAGCTCCTATCAGTACCAGCCACTAGTGATCCAAAAAGTTAGGAATCATAATACAAAACTCTTTTGAGGGCACCAGGTTGGTTGCAGCTCTTGACACCCCTGGAAAGATTTATTTATTTATTTATTTTTGCATTTATACCCCGCTTATCTTCTTTGCGAACTCTAAGCGGCTTACAACGGCTATCATAGCCACACGAAATTTACAATGATTACACAAACACAACAATATAACAGCAAACGATAAACGTTAAAACCTTATGGCACCTCAATAACGAAAAAAAACAAAAACAGGCAGAAGATGATGGCGGAAAAAAGAAAAAAAAACTAAATTAAGAATCGCCAAAGGCCTCCCAGAAGAGGTAGGTCTTTAAAGCCTTCCGGAAGGCCAGCAGGGACTCTGCAGAGCGCACTTCACTGGGGATGGAATTCCAGAGGCTGGGGGCCGCCACTGAGAAGGCCCTAGTCCGAGTTCTCGTCTTCCGGGCTTCACGAGGGGTGGCGACCCGAAGCAAGTGCGCTCGCGCCTGCCGAACGGGCCGGGCCGAGGTAGCTCGCTGAGCGATACGCTCTGCCAGGTAGTCCGGTCCCAAGCCATGGAGGGTTTTATAAACTAAAACCAAGACCTTGACTCTAATCCGGGCTGCAACGGGCAACCAGTGCAGGCGGGCCAGGACTGGGGTGATGTGATCATAACGACGCACACCAGCCACCAGCCTGGCCGCCGCATTCTGTACCCGCTGCAGACGCCGGAGAAGAGTCAAGGGCAGCCCCATGTAGAGAGCGTTACAGTAGTCCAGCCTCGAGATCACCAGAGCTTGGACCACTGTTCTCAGAGAGTTCGCGTCCAGATACGGGCGGATCTGGGCGATCCGACGGAGATGGTAATAGGCGGACCTGGTCACCGACGCCACCTGAGACTCCATGGTGAGCTCTGGGTCCAGGAACACACCCAGATTCCGCACCCTCTCCGCGAGTTGGAGGGAAACTCCCCCCAAACAAGGGAGAGGGCTACCATATCCAGACGGCGAGCTCCCAAAGAACATAACCTCCGTCTTCTCGGGGTTGAGCTTAACCCTGTTCGCCCCGGTCCAAGTCAGCACGGCATCCAGGCACTCGCCAAGGGTCCTCACAGCTTCCACTGCAGAGGTGGAAAAGGAGAGATAGAGCTGCGTGTCATCAGCATACTGATGACAGCAGACTCCAAAACTCCGGATGACCCCCGCCAACGGCCTCACATAGATGTTAAACAGCATGGGGGACAGAGATGACCCCTGTGGAACCCCACAAGGGAGGGAGGCAATGCCCCCCACCTCCAGACACGAATCCCCTGACATGGAGGTAAACACCAGATCCAGGGTGTGACCAGACCTGTGGGTGGGGCATAAAACATGCTGGGACAGACCCATGGAAGCCATGGATTCCATGAACTCCAGAGCTACACCAGAGAGTCCCCCCCCCGCATGCACGTTGAAGTCACCCGCAACCAGTAGGCGCGGGGACCCCAACAGGGCAGCGGCAATGAACTCCGTCAGCTCTGGGAGGGATTGTGCAGGGTTGCGGGGAGCTCGGTAGCCCAGCACAATGCCAAATCTGTCCCGCTGTCCCACCAACAGGTGAAGGACTTCTAACCCCTGGCTGACCAATGTCGAGGCCCTGCTAACGCGAAGAGAGTCCCTGTACACGATTGTGGCCCCTCCCCCCCTTTGACCCCCCCCAACCTTCCCACTCCCTCTACCTGATACCCAGGCGGACACAGCAGGGAGAGAGAAGCCCCCCCCCTCCGTGCCCACCCAGGTCTCGGTGATGAATGCCAGGTCGGGCTTCTCATCCGCAATGGTATCATGGATGATAGGGATCTTATTGTGTACCGACCTGGCATTCATCAGGATACAGGCAAGGTTGGGGGCGCTGGTGGGATGACTCCCGGGCACGTGGCAGAGAGCCGAGGGGTCAGAACGAGGGACAGACACAAGTTGTCTGACCCGAGTTCTTCTTGTCTGACAAACCCAACAGTTACAAGCGTACCGCCCACGGCCCATCACCGTCGGTATATGAGCCCCTGCAATCATGGCGGGGAGGAAAAGAAAAGAAAAAGAAAAAGAAAAAAACTTAACAAAACAACTCAAAACAGGCAAAACAGGCAAACAAAATAATAATACAGTAAATCAACATAACAAGAATAAACAACTGCCAGAGGAGGGTGTAGCACACCTGGGAGATAACACAGGTGGTCCTGAGCTAAGCCAATTAGCGTCAAGGACACATCTATTGGCTTTAGCCTGGCAGAAAACTAACCAATTTCCTATGCCAATGAAATACCAAAAAAAAAGCAACAGCAAAGTAAATAAAATAAAACAATGACAGTGACAATAAATAAGGTAAAAAAAACTAATAAAATAGAATAAGGGAACCATCGCCAGGGCACAGATGGAAAAGACCGGGGAGATGGGGAGAGGGGGGAAGAACAGGGCAGATGGAAACCAAAGGGAGGAAGACCCCTGGGGGCGAAAAGTTGGGGGGGGGGGCTAAGGCATGTTAAAGGTGGAATAGGGAAGGGGGGCCAACGAGGAGATGGGAAACAGCAATATCAGACCCCCACCCACCCAACCCTATCCCCCGGGCGCGGGGAGTCTCTGGAGCTGGAGACACAGAGAACGAGTCCCTGAGGCGCGGTCTAAGGTAGGAGAATAGCCGTGCAGAGCCCGAGTGCGGAGGACAGGAAGGGAATGCCAGTGGCCAAGGCCACTCGAGCCCCGGAGGCGAACAGCGGCCGCTCCAGACACCGGTGGCCGACCTACCACCCGAAGCCAGTGCCGACAGGGGAGACGCGGACGGCGGGGAGCAGCTGGAAAACGCTCTAGAAGAAGCCAGCAGCACACCGGCGGCCGAACCGCCGCCCGAGCAGTCGAGCCAATGGATCGGCGGCGGCCAAGCCCGAGTCCCAAACCCGGCCACCAGCTGAAACCGGCAGCCAGCCCAGCCAACAGATCGCCGATGGCCGAACCGCTGATGGCCGAACCAAGGTCGGCGGCCGGCTCAGCCAGATCGAAACGGTCGGCAAGCGCAACGAGGGGAAAAGCCGCTGGCAGGGCGAACAAACGGAGCGCCGGCATGCCATTCGAGGTCTACGACTGCGTCCCACCGACCAGACCGCAGAGTGGAAAATGGAGCCATCCGCGGCCAGATGACAGGGTCCCGGCGGACGGCAGGCAATCACGGCTCCAACACTCAGCTGTCCTGGGAAGGAGCCAAGATGGCGGCTGTGAACTGCAAGTCCTCGGGTCCTCCAAGACAGCCAGGGAGAGCGAGTCACAACACGCTCCAGGACCCCCTCAGGGAACAGGCTGGAGGTCGAACGGCGGGAGCCAGGGTCGGAAGATAGAAATATTCAGGTGGGTAGCGCAGGAGGGGAGGGAACGCTCAGCGGGTTCGTTCCTCGGCGGGTTCAGTGAGACCAGATGTTAGCGTCTCGGAGTTTGCCGGCAGATGTTCAGCCTCTTGCTTCGGCCGCTCGGACGCCTCAGGTCGCCCCGTTGAGCCCCTTTGAGCCCCCTCTCAGGACCCCGGTGATCAGCCCTGGCCAGGCCCAACAAAATTAAATAAAAAGCATCGTAAACGGCAGTGCTACACAGAAAAGATGATAGGAACAGGAGCTGCTGCCGGCCGCCATCTTCTGGGATTTCGATGCCCTTTTTGCCTTTTCAAACCAGGTTCAAGACTCAGCAGATGATCTCTTCCGACATGAGCTAGATCAAAAAGCTTTAAGGGTCTCATATGCCATGAAAGGGGCCAGTAAAAGGGATAATGGGTGGGAAAGAGTGTGTTCCGTTATTGATTTTTATTCCAGGCGCTTAAAAATCATATTGGCCTTTTGTACTGTGCTTTGTTATCCAGGAATACCACATAGCATTACATTACACAACTTGTCTTGGGTCCTTTTGGCGAGGAAGAAGGAATAGAAATACGAATAAATAAATATTAAAATATGAATAAATATGAATATGAATATGAATAAATAAACATTATTTTTCTAATGTGGTAACACAAGAAATGTGTAAAATAAAACACTTGCATTTGTATTTTCCATTAAGTATTCTAAACAGTACTTAACACTGGCTTTGGACCTTTTCACACGACCCCTAAGATCCGCTGACCACTTAAATTCGGACCAGAGATCTTAGGGGTTTGTCGCTGTTCCTGCGTTCCCACCCCCTCCACACTCCTGGCTGCTGGCTGCGTGAGGGGAGGGAGAAAAAGAAGAAGAAAAGAATGCCCCTCACCTCCGTTCTGCCGTCCCGGCACTGCATTCAGATCTCTTAAAGGGGCGGGGGCAAAAAAAGAACAAACAGAAGCAAGGAGAGCCCGGCAGTCACTACTGTTATATCCGCATCAGGAATTTTCACCTCCGGAGAGCAGGTACCTGAAAAGTGTGCTGGGACGCACTTAGGTGGGCGTGGTCGCACTTAATTATCTGTAAACTCCGGAGCTGGTGGGGAAATAATTTTAAGCTCCGGAGCTGGGAGCCATTTGCCGCGGAGTTTAGGGGTCGTGTGAAAAGGCCCTTTGTCATTTAAGCTGCTGCAGCACAACACCTTTTGTAAACCACACCCAACCTCCTTGGAGCAACTCTGTAAACATAGATTGCATTCTAAAGCAATCAAATGGCTGCTGGCCTCTTCCTCCCTTGCCTTCGGGCCCAATCCAAAAGAACTGGTGGCCTCTTGTGAGGAATAAGATGGCCCTCTCTCATCACACATATATAGAACCCAGCAGGATTTTCATAAAATTCAAGTGTAAGAGGCTGTTCAGTTTTTAGAAAAAGGAGTGCAAAATAAGGCTGCTATCCCACGGCGGGTAAATCTGGATTAAAGTAAAATGCAGATTTCCCCACCCCCACCCCCCACCCCCCGCAACAGTCATGTGGTTGAAAACGCAGTTCCTGTGTCCCCACGGGTGCATTTTAAATAACTGCATCTTTTGTGTCCCCATGAGCAGGAACCGCAACACAGCAGAACAAAAAGGTTTTGATGCAGACTCAAGTACCGGTTAAAAATCCGCATCGGAACTGAGACAAGCTTTGTACCACCTCGAGACCAGATATTTGTAAAACTTGCTGGGTCATGCTTAAGTGGGTGTGGTCACATTTTTCCCCTTTAAGGGCTGCTGGTCATGGGGACACAATTTTATTAACCTCATCTTCAAGCAGTTTGAAGCATTTTTTAAGCAGCCTTAAGAGGAGACATGATGGAGGTGTATGAAAACATGCATTACTGTATATGGAAAAAAATTATAGGGATATGTGTTCGCTCATGATCTGGTTTGGCACAATGTGAACAGGATGCTGGAGTGGATGGGGATTTGATTTGATCCAGAAGGACTCTTACATTCTTATGGATTGGTTGTCTTATGTTCAACACTGCTGAGGAGGTAACCTACTGCACCATGCCTGAGGATAGCCCAGGACAAGCCACAGAACACTAAATAAGGCCACTCAACACACCTAGGTTGTTCTTCCACACTGAGGACAATGGCCCAGGGCCCTGCAGGGACAGCCAGAGTGAGGTTTCCACCACCTCCCAGCATCCACTGCCTGATGCGGCCATCTCAGTCTTCTTAACAGATGGGCTGACTCTGCTATCTACGTTATGGGTGTGTCAGTTTAATCAGATGAGTTGGCCATAAGTTCTAAGACTGTATCCTGACCCATGTGATTGGGGGGGGGGGGGAGAGAAACTGGAATGAAACTGAAATAGAGGACATAACCACTGAGTTGACATTCTTTATTGATCCCTCACCCACAGGCCCTTCCACATTTCTTTCCTGGTTACTCCTAGATAGTTCAGATACCATTGGGGTATGTGTATAGCTAGCCTTCCCCATCACCACCAATACCACTACTACTCGGTATGATTTTATACTGGCTTCCAGAGGGCAGCTGTACTCTTCTGTTACATCAAAAGATATCTGCGGCATCACAAAGGCTAAGGCTAGTGTGCTTGTTGCAAATTTGCTGTGTAGCTATACAGGAGCAGTGCCACAGGCAAAGCTGCAAGAGGTGCTTTGCCCATGCAAGTGCACAACACAGCCGCCCTGGTGGTGGTGTCATTCACTGCACAGCAGCACACATGGGACTTTAGTGTAGGAGTGTCCAAACTTAGGCCCTCCAGATGTTTTGGACCACAACTCCCAGAATTCCAAGCCTGTATTGCCAATGACAAAGAACTGTGGGAGATGTAGTCCAAAACATCTGGAGGGCCTAAGTTTGGACACCACTGCTTTAGTGGATGCAGGCTTACTTGACTCCTCACATGCAATATGGCCTAGAGTATGTTTCCAGGCCTGGCTGGATATTTTGCTGAATTAGGTGCCTGCAGAGCCAGATATTGGGAGTTCAAATCCCCACTGTGCTTCCTGGGAGAAGTGCCATCCTGTGTGTCTTTGGGCAAGCTGCACCATCCCAAGATGGCCCCAGAAGAAAGGAAATGCTAAACTTCTTCTGAGTACTTTATCTAAAAAAAAAAAAAACTCTGGAAAGGGTTTCCATAAATCAAAACTGACTTGAAGACACACAATTACAGTCACATTTCCATGAATTATTTTATTTTCAGTCCTCAAGGTGCCACAAAAGTCCTCTAGATGACCCTAGATGACCGTTTATAGGGTTTTTTTTTCAAAGAAAATATATAATCAGTAAATAATCATATGCCCAGAAGCTTAGCATCAATTCTCCAAGACACAGAAGTTACACTATTGCCTTGCTTGGGTATTTTCTACCTATAACAAAAGCCAGTCTATTTGTCTCCCTTTGCTCTTCTTTCCTTATACCCTAAATCATTTTGACCTTTTGATGGCCCTAATCTCATGCCTGGGGCGCTGGGCCCTTTCAACAGGTTTGTTTGTAATTGGTCTCCTTTGTTGTTGTTTTTAGAGATCCACTGTTGTTTTTTAAAAGACCATTGCAACATCTCATTAGAGTGGAGTCTCTTTCAAATTTATCCCTCCTGAGGGGTGGGGTGAGTGAGAGACAGGGCCATCTAGAAGCAATTACCATATCACTGAGAAAATGTAACAGAAATGTCCTGAGTTTAAACAAAGCACCCCTAACTATGATAGGCTTTTAGGTTTAAGTAGGTTTTAAATATTGTTTGATTGCAAGTTCTTGTGCTGAAGGGCACAAGAATGCAAGGCCTAGTTAAAGTTTCAAGTACAGACTGACAAGATGTAGGGTTACGACTCACTCTTCTTGTTCAGTATACAGTCCCTTTATCTAATTGTTTCAAAGGCACCTCTACCTAATGTGTGTTTGTTCTACACAGTTACACCAATCTGATACCACTTTATGGAATCCTGAGAACTGTAATTTTCCTGAGGCACTTAAAATTCCCCCCCTCTATGTTGTTGGTGTATTCTTCTCTGACTCTAACACTGCAGTTCTTTAGCACAGAGTTCTACTTACGAGCTCAAACTACAGCAAGCCAGATTTAGGCTGAATATAAGGGAAATCTTCTTAACTGCTACAGCAATACAACCATGGTACAACCATGGAACCAATTACTTTGAGATATATGCCCTTCAAGATCAATTATTCTATGATTCTATAATTCCAAGTACTGCACTAAATTACAAATCCCAGAATTCTCTAACAGCTATAGGGTGTGTAGTGCAAATACACCCTTTCTTGAAGAACCTCAATGGGCTACTTTCAATTGCTACTCCAGACTAAAGTGGACCCATCAAATCACTGGAACTTCTTATGAGTTTTGGCTTAACAATTCAACTCTTGACAGACTGAGTCAATAAAGGAAGCCATTACACGGAGCTCACAAGATCTGAGGAGGACTGTTAATGATACCACATTTTGGAAATTGCTCATTCATAGAGTCAATAGATGTCAGGATGGTACATAACAACAAACATTTGTTTACACTAACATTAGATGAATAGGGCTATAAATGGACACAACCCATGAATGACAGCAGCTGTTTCTCTAAAGTAGGCAGCATGCAAGTGAGAGGTGAACTAACCTTAACAGAATCTTACAGGAAGAAATCAAAACGACCTCCTAAGGGTGTTGTCAAGTTATTAAACAAACTCTACTTTACCATCTCCAGAGAAGCACCTGAGAAACCTAGAGGGGAGGGAAGATTTCGGTCTCCCAGGACACAGTCACTCGCCTCAAGCTCATCATTCCTGGATAAGGAATTCACAAAACAGATTTCAGTGGGAAACATCTGAATAAGGATTCAGGGGAACAACCAGTTTTGTCTTCTATGGCTTGAACAGGCCAGAGACTACTTAAAGTGGTATGGGGCAGTATATAAGCAGAACACTTTGCTTTTTAATGGCACTACATGATATTCTTATCATCAGCGCTAAACTGCCTGTGTTATCCTCCCCACCATTCCTGTTTTGTGGGCACCATCATTATAATTGTTACTATTAGTCATTTTCTGCATTTCCATTTCTTCTGACTTCACTGTTTAAATCCCAGGACTCCTTCCCTCCCTCATTTATATGTATTCCAGCTAATTGGGGATAACATTGCATGCATTATTTGAAGTGTACAGGACCCATGAAAGCTTATGCCTTAATAAATGTGCTAGTCTATAAGTTGCCAGGAGAGTCTCGGTTTTTATCTTAGCACGTCTTCCTTTCTGATAACAACATGGATTTAAAAAAAATATAGGATTGTATTCAGGTCACTGATCCTGTCAGCGAAACAGGAAGGGAATGGAGTCTTCCTTGCCCTTATAACCTTCCGTGCATCTTGAGAGTTAGTAGGAGAAGGAACAACCCATAGCACAGAGGTCACTTATTATATAGTAGAACTTCTCAGAGATATTCCAATCTTATAGAAAAAAATTGTGAAAGAAGCAAGTCACAACCAACTAATGGCCAATAAAGGGAATTCAGCCACTGAGGATCCATAAAGAACATTTTAATTTTAATTGTTGCGCTGAACAAATCTTTCGTCAATTGCTCGCCTAATGAATAAAGCTTTAAGCAATAATAGAACCATATTGTTTAAAACAGCAGTGTTTTATAAGTGTTCGCCAGCCATTTACACAATCTCTATAAGTCGGGGCCTGTTGCCGTTTGCTTCACTGTAAAATGTTAACCAAGTTTGCTAGGTCTTTGCAAATGACTAAGTTCTCCTGTTGCAAAACCACACTATGGGAAGATGCTGGAAAGACCTGTCCTATGAGTTTAAAGAACAACTTCCATATTTGCCTTCTGTCTCTGAAATCAAAGATGATGGATGGATGCACAGTCAGACAGACCAATAATGAAACAAAAAACTCTTTTTTTTAATGTCCCCACTACAGATCAGTATAACACCGAAGAAAACTTTCCCTTCAATTTAGTTTTTAAAATAAAAACTGGGGTTCCTCTCATGTGACAGAATCTTGAGAGGCCACCTGATTTTTCCTCTGTTAAATTCACCTGTGATTGATACAGGGGAAAGATGTTAACAGGAGAATCTGCCCTCTCGAGATTAGACTGTTGCAATGCGTGGAAAACTGTAGTGTTTGTGATCATCCCAGAATGCTAGAAACCAACAGTGTGCATGGACTGCACTTGAGTGGATGAAGCAGCAGCCAAAACCTAGAGTGTTCAACCCCCCACCGTCTTCTCCAACCTTTCATGTTTTCCCAACTCAGAACTACCTGCCCACACTTTCTCCCTCTTTCTACATGCAAATGGTTTACAAATACTCTGAGTGCTCCCATATTTGCTCTTCCCCCTCATGACTTATTGTGTTAATGTTACATTACGTTATGTTATACTCCTCTCCAGTTTCTCCAAGGAACTTTGGGCTTTGGGCTTTCTTACTCACTTATTCCTCCAAGAAACACAACGCTGCAATGCATGGTTCCCTTTCCCTTTCTGTTACTGTATATTCTCCAAACATAACCCTATGTCATGGGTTAGGCTGAGAAATAGCAATTGGCTTGATATCACCAAGTATATTTTATTTATTTATTTATTTATTTATTTATTTATTTATTTATTTATTTATTTGCAGAAAAAATTAGCCACCCCACTGCCAAGTGGTTTCATGGCTGGACCTCAGTTTTCCCAGTCCTTGTTCTCAACCCTATGTTCTATGCTAATAAATCTCACTTTTACTATGACTAAGCCTCCTATACACAAAATTTCAGCGTTTTTCCATCTCCGTCGAATTGCCCAGATTAGCCCATACCTAGATGGGGATTCCCTCAGGACTGTGGTGCAAGCGCTGGTGATCTAGAGACTGGACTATTGCAACACGCTCTACATGGGGTTGCCCTTGACTCTCCTTCGGCGACTGCAGCGGGTTCAAAATGCGGCGGCTAGACTGGTGGCGGGTGTGCGTCGGTTCGACCACATCACCCCAGTTCTGGCCCGCCTGCATTGGTTGCCCGTTGCGGCCCGAATCAGATTCAAGGTCCTGGTTTTGATTTATAAAACCCTCCATGGCCTAGGATCTGACTACCTGGCAGAGTGGATCGACCAGCGGTCAACATCGGCTCGGCCAGCTAGGTTGTCGCGGGCGCACATGCTGCGTGTGGTCACGCCCAGGGAGGCTCAGAAGACTTCCACCCATACCTGAGCCTTCTCTGTGGCTGGCCCCACTATGTGGAACCATCTCCCCACAGAAGTGCGCTTAGCAGAGTCCCTGCCAGCCTTCCGGAAAGCTTTAAAAACTCTCCTCTTCCGGGAGGCGTTTGGTTGATTCAATTAAGTTGCTGTCCTTCCCCCCCCCCGCCGCCGCCATCTGCTACTTTGCTTCTATTGTTCTGATATGCAGCTAACTCTGTGTTATTTTAACTGTTTTTTTCCCCCTGTTACATTGCTTGTCGTGAACCGCCCGGAGTTCCTTTGGGAAGACGGGTGGTATATAAGCTGAATAAATAAATAAATAAATAAATAAACAAACAAATAAATAAATAAATAAATTCTTTCCTTTCCTTTCCTGCAAAGATATGCAACTTGTGCCAAGTTGTGGTTGGTGGGCAGAAGGCACAGCCCAGGTGGGGAGAGCCAGGGATGGCATGCAAAGGTAGGGGCAAAAGATGCTGTCACAGGGCTTTTTTACACGACCCCTAAGATCCGCTGGTCCCTTAAATTCGGACCAGAGATCTTGAGGGTTCATTGCTGTTCCTCCGTCCCCACCCGCTCCGCACTTCTTTGTTCTGTCTGCGTGAGGGGAGGGAGGGAAAAAAAGCCTTAGACAGGGACAAAAGAATAAAGCCTTACCTCCGGTGCCGGTGGAAGTTGCTCCGACCTCCGTTTACTTCCTGGTTCCTCTTTAAGGGGCGGAGGCAAAAGAAAAACAACAGAAAGAAGCGAGGAGAGCTCAGGCACTCTCCGCATCAAATATTTTTCACCATCAAAGAGCAGGTACAAGAAAAGTGCGTTGGGTCGCGCTTAGGTGGGCGGGGTCGCACTTAATTGTCTGCAAACTCCGGAGCTGGTGGGGAAACATTTTGAAGGTCCAGAGCTTGCAGCCATTTGCGGCGGAGCTTAGGGGTCGTGTATAAACACCCACAGATACAGGGGATTAAGCATTCACACAGGCAGCAGGAAAGGAATACAGACATGGTAAGGTGTTGGGCAGGAATGGGCTGGCAGGAGGCAGCCTGAGCCTAAGTTGGGCAGTATTCCATTTGCCCTGATGAACCAGCTATCACTCTCTGCCCCAAAATGCCCTCTACCACTCCAAACATAGGTGTCCTGAGTTACCCTCTAGGCACAGGGCTGGCCATTTTCCAGAAAGGAAACTGAAGCACATCTCTTACCTGGGATCAGTGGCTGAGCAAAGTATGTGTTAGAATTACTCACACACGAACCCACACCTATCTGAACACTGTATCACACTAAACACAATTGATCTTGTATAATTTTGGAAGTGAAACAGGGTCAAGACTAAGTATTCGGATGGGAACAGTAACAGGTAGGGCTATGAAAGTATCTTGAAATCCTGGAAGCCACTTGATCTCAGAGCTAACAGTACGGGGCTAATAAACCATCAATAGTATAAAGGTAGCTTCCAATGCTCCTGCTTGCCTTTTGGTTGCCAATCCAAAATCATGCCTTTCACCAGAGTTGTGTGATTTCCCTCTGGAAGCTCACAAGTAGTTTCCCTCCAGGTAAGGGTGGGATCACCCAGGGAATGGCCCAGCATAATCTGTTTCCCAGTGAGAATGGCACTGCAGCCCAGCCCCAACCCATGCCCAAGATGGGTCCTTTTGGGACTGGGCTAAAGAGATCCACTGTCAAAGGGAAGGGTTGGCTTAAGGGAGATTGTTGCCAAATGACCCTGCCAATCAGCGAGCATCTCTCCAGCCATCTGATAGCACCCCAAACATGCCTCTAAGTTCCTTTCTTCCAAATCACAAAGAAGGCACACCATTCCAAAGTATTCTCGCCTGTGTTCAGCCCTACAGGAAAGATGCCAACTATCTTCTACAAAGAGGTGTGGGGGGGAGGCATGAAGGTATTTTCATTTTTAGATGAATAGTTAAACCTCCCCCCCCTGCTGCCTGAAACCAGAAAAAGAAAACTTTGCTGAGCAGAGAGGAGAGGAGAGAGAAGAGGCTGTGGCTGCCACTTCAGCCTTCTTCTCTTGCTGGCAAAGAAAGAGGACAGATTCTCCTTTTTCAGCCCATTTTGACTGCACAATGGGAGAAGGGGATCAGCGCCAAAATTACAAGTGTGAGCCTTTAATGCATCAGGTTTAACAATGGCCTTTGGAAGTGTCTGTCTTGTCAAGAGAAGCAGTACAGCTAGTTCTGGGCCCTTCAGTGCTGTGGAAAGAAAGCCGGACTCCCCCTCCCATCAAATTACGAGGACAAAATAGAAGCAGCTCATTGTCCCAATGAAATGCTTCCCAGAATGAAAACACCCTCATCCTCTTTTCTTTTGGCTTCCTAATGGGAACCAAAATAACAAATCAGACCGACAATTAAACAAACAGGCCACTAACTGAGCAGAGCTCAAGTATAACAGATGTTGCTACAGTTCGTGTAGTCTGGGTCGAGGCAGAGTGGTATGTGTGAGAAGGAGAAAATGAGTGAGTGGGGAAGGAGGGGGAGTACCATGGTTCAAGCTACAAAGACATCAAATGTTTCTCCTTCTTAAATCTATTTTTGCCTTCTTCTCATTTCCATCCTGCCATTTCCTTTTTTGTTCCTCTCTGCCTCTTTCTGCCTGTCTCATCTATTCCTCCTCCGTTCATTCCAACATCTCATTTACTGCAGATGTAGATTTAAGGGTTGTCTTAACAATCAAAATACGGATTAGATTTCAGAAAGAAAAGAAGGGGGAATCTCAAGGGGATGGGTTGGAGCAGGAGCTGCTGCCTGGAGAGATATCCTAAGGACTTTTTCCATTCAATCCAGTATCCTTGCTTTATCCTTCCTTAACTCTTCTAAGCATCTAATGTCACGAGCAGGGTTCACTACTTCTTAAAGACATTTCTCTAGCGTAGACCAAGTGGCACAGTACCACTGGATATTCATCCATCCAGGCAGAACTGGATTCTTTTTGGCCTGCAGTTCCCGGAATCTGCCAGACAAAATGGCTACTGGTTGGAGTTGGAGTCCCAAAAACTACTTTTGCCAAGCCCCACATCAACCTTAGGTCCCATGTTTCTCATTAAAAATGCTAAACATCCTTTCTAAATAGAATGCTACATGGTGTGTGTGGAGCCCTTATAGGCAGGATCAGAACATTTTAACCAGCGCTTGATGTCCAAAAGTGTCAGCCAGCTGATGCAGCTGAGAGACTTAGGGCGTTTATACACGACCCCTAAGCTGCGCTGCAAATGGCTCCCAGCTCCGGATCTTAGAAATGTTTTCCCACCAGCTCCGGAGTTTGGAGACAATTAAGTGCGACCTCGCCCACTTTAGCGCGACCCAGCGCACTTTTCTTGTACCTTCTCTTTGGAGGTGAAAATTTTTTTGATGCGGATAAGAGTGCCGGGCTCTCCTGGCTTGTCTGTTGTTTTTTTGCCTCCCGCCCCTTTAAGAGCTCCTTGAGATGGAACCAGGAAGTAACGGGGCTCGTGGCAAGTTTGACCGCACCGGCAGGTTAGTAAAGGCTTCTTTTGTCCTTTTTTTTCCCTCCCCCCCTCACGCCGACAGGAGCAGGAAGTGCTGAGGGGTGGGGACGGAGGAACAGAAACAAACCCCCAAGATCTCTGGTCCGAATTTAAGGGACCAGCGGATCTTAGGGGTCGTGTGAAAAGGCCCTTAGAAAAAAAATCAGCAGTCCAATTCTTGTTTCCACTTCCGGTTCACCGGCTTTCAGGGCCAACATCAATATGGCGCATCCTTAACCAGCAACTGCTCATGCTGCCAAACCCCAGTGGTGGCGAACCTTTGGCGCTCCAGATGTTCTGGACAACTCCCAGAATTCCAAGCCTGTATTGCCAATGACAAAGGACTGTGGGAGTTGTGGTCTAAAACATCTGGAATGCTGAAGGTTCGCCACCACTGCCCTAGCCCATCTATCCTGCTCCCCTCCCCCCCACTACTGTCAGTGTAGCGCTGCTATAGGGCATTATGGGAAATCAGAACGGCAGCTCCCAGCTGCCTCAGGCTGATTCTGAAGCTACCACCATTGCTGTCACCTCACCAACACTGGCTAAAATTGGAGAGGTCCTACCAACAAGCAACACAAATAGCACAAAACCTGGAAGACTCACATTCTGAAAAACTAAAAAACTGAAAGGAGTGGTCAAATAAAAGTGCACCAAAAGAACATTCACATCCTAGCCCTGGTTTGTTGAAGTCATAAATGAGCCTATTCCGACCTCTGTGTGTGTGAAATCAAGGTGACCTCTAAAATGGAGGACTCGCCACTAACTTTCCTCAGACTGACAAAGCTGTTTGGGTAAGTAGCAAAACGCTTCAATCTCTCAAGAAAAGAAGTCCAGTTGCCTTGACTCAACTGTGAGAATCTTCACAGACTTAATTACTGAATGTTTCAATAACCTCTTGATTTACAAATACTAGATATCCCAGAAGTATCATCTCCTGATAGAGAATTTACTGTGCAATGACAGGGAAGGGAAAAATACAGGTAGAGAAACAAACATCCTCCAGCATCATGATCTAGTTGACTTTGCAGTCTTAAGTTAGTGCCTACATCCAGAAGGTCCAGCGGTGGGCGCTAGGCACAGCTGCAACCCTAACTGTGGTTCTGATGGTGGGGGTGGGGGCGGGGGACTGAAACTGGCCACTTTCAACTTTAAAACTAAAGTGGAATCTGAAACTGTCTGTAACAAGGTCCATTGTCATTTGAATGGCCTTTAAGTACTGTGCTGAAGCGATTAAAAGAGTTGGGAAAAAGAGAAAAGAGCAGGAGACTCCTTAATCTCTCTCTCTCTCTTGCTCTTGCTGTTCCTATCTAGGGAAGAGCCTTGTTCACTGAGCAGCATGCATGGGATTCTGCACTTCAGCAAGACCCATATAGCGAGTGAGCCAGACCAGCCAAGACCACCCTATTATATTTTATGTCAGCTCGAATGTAAGGTCAGGTCAAAGGCTTATCTAGCTCCTCACTGCTTTTCCACCCAGTTGCTACTGGGAGCCTGTCATTAGGACAGCAACTGCACCCTTTTTCTCACCTTCTCCAACAGTTGATCTGGAGAGGCTGTGTACTGGATCTGTCAGAACTGGAGGTGATGTATAAATGGGGGAAGGGGAGGGCAAGTATTGGTGCCAGTTGTGCCTGGAGAGGCAAAAGGCACCACAGTCCATAACAGAGAATGCAACTAGGGGAGGAAGTGGGCATTAATACACAAAAGACAAGGCTGCAAACATTTGAACACACGTACACACATCCAGGAAGATAGACATTCACTCAGGGACTGCCTCATCCTTTATTTCATTTGAGCTGAGCGAGCAAAATGGGAAAGGGAAAGGGGGAACTGCTGCGACCCCAACTGAGAGAGTCTGCTACCTCTTGCTTATGATGAATGGTTTACCTTATTCCCGCACAGACATTCTCTCATTTCATCCCCCACTCCCACCAATACCTTAAAGTAGAGTGTGAGGAAGCTGTCTGACAGTGCGGTGGCATGTATTCTGGATTGTCCTACCTAACTCATTTATATACAGTGGACCCTCGTATAACAAACGGTTTGGATAACATAAAATTTGTACAACATAAAAAATTCCGGAGATAGGGAAAATGTGCTGAACAGAATTGTCTATGGGGCGAATCTGTACAATGTAAAAATGGTTGTGATTAAGGACTACTCCGTTTTCAATGCATTCCTATAAGAAATTTGTATAAAGGAAAATTTGCTTAACATAATTTCACTTGGAACGAATTAATTCCTTTATACAAGGTAGCACTGCATATTGGATTGGGTTTCTTCCTGTGTTGATTTTATATTTTGTTTTTAGTGTGTTGTATCTGTTTATTTTACTGTTGTAAAACATCCAGAGTGGCCTTCTAGGCCAGATGGGTGGGAAAATAGATAGATAGATAGATAGATAGATAGATAGATAGATAGATAGATAGATAGATAGATAGATAGATAGATATGGTTTCAAGAACCAAAGTTGAGATGGATCGAGAGGCCTACTTTGGATTATTTGCCTGAACTCCAACCTTTATGCCACCTTTGGCTGACGAACAGAAAAGCTTATTAATACATGAAAATCTTTAGTAAAAAGGTATTACCTAGCCCAGAAATTTGGTGTTTGCAGATCACATGACTATTTCCTGTATTCAAAGATGGTCCATTTTCTCCTCCTCTGTTATCCATTTGCCACAGGCGGAGACTTTTATTCAAGCAGGCATTTGGCAAGTAAGCTGATCTGCTATGGAAGGCAGGTGAACCAGTTGAGCTTCTGGCTGTGCTTTTTATTGCTGTGGTTTTAACTGTGGTATTACTTTCTTTGCTTCTATTTTTTATCAAAATCTGCTTCGTGATTAGCCATACCAACCATTTTTTTTAACAAAAAGCTGAAGTATAAATGAAATAAATGCAAGGGATAGTTCAGTAGTTTCTGAAAATGGTTGAAGAGTCAGATGTTGGGCGTTCAATTTCCCACTGTGCTTCATCTGAGTATAGCTAGCCTGTGTAGCCTGGGGTTAGCTGTCCCAGGGCCTCCCCAGAAGAAGGGGATTATGATAAGCCACCTCTGAACATTCTCTACCTGGAATCCCCTGAAATGAACCACCACAAATCATGTGTTGTCTCAACAGCACATGATTCTTATCATGAAAATACACAGCACTAAACTCAGGGAAACTGTGGTTTGTATGGATTTAGACAATGGCCCACCTACTGCATTTGGCACTGAATGCTCCCAAGAATATAAACAACAGAGGACAGATCACATGGCCCTGTCTTTTCACCCTTTTCACCACTGTAAATGGAAGCCACATCAAGTATATGGATGGCTTCCTTGACTAAACTGTGGGAGGGCAATGAATCGATCCAGGTACTGTACTGTACCTTGAGTTTCTGAAGATGCTATGTAAATATTTTCCTTTGTTTGTGCACATCATCACATAGTTTAACAATATGTCCCACAGGCAATTTGACTTTATCTAGATCTCTTGCAATAAGTTACCTTTGATTGATTTTTTCCTGTATTTCCCCCCAAATCTCTGTCCTAACAATGTTGAGCTTTCCTGACTTTAGAACTTCCTGAAGTCTCTGGATTAAGATCTTGCTCATTCATACGCGAGAGGGGCATCTCAAGTTCTGCACAGCTAAAAACCTGGGATTCGAACCTGAGGATTCATAGGCGATGGAATGTGGAGTTAATTGCAAGCCACCGACCCTCCCCCACACACATACTTTGGTCAGGCCAAGATCTCACACCTTTGTCCTGATGACTCAGATGTTCCACAGGTTCGGCATGGATTCAATGATTCTGGCTCTGTCTTAAGATGAGGATTCTAGATTTGCTGGCTTTCAAGACACTTTGGCTGAGGGGACCCCCAAACTCTGCCAGACTGAAGCCCATGCAATATTAACACAAGCTGAGAGGGTATTTTAGTTCCTGCCTAAAGAGCCAGTCAGAGCTTAGAGTTGCTCTCAGGCTTCCCTGGAGTGGTAGAGGAGGCCAGCTGGATGGACGCCTGGAGTGAACGCAGCCAAGGTTTCTGTGTATCCAGCTTGACAAGGTAACGGTGCCAGGGCTGCCTGTTAAAGGCATGGTTAGCGGGGACCAAAGCTAAGACGTTACTCTCCTGGCTCCAGTCCCCTTCTCTGTGGTCAGGGGTCTTTCTCTCACATGCAGTGCTCAAGATAGATGAGGAAGCTAAGCTAGTTTGACAACATGCTCTTTTATGATGGAAATGCCTCCTGGGACCTGGCAGGAACCAAGGCCCATTGATGCCCAGCTTCTAGGTGAGAGTCAGAATCGAGATTGCACCTTTTTGTTCACAAGCCTCCCCTGCTTTTCGGAGCTTGGCAATAGGCAGCTGTTCAACTGGCATAGCCTTTTCCATCCGCAGGGGCAGTGGCGGCAGGAAAGTTACAGCACAGCTTTTATCAGGGTGGAGGAACCTTCCTCGGTGATGCAAAGGTGCCGATGTCATGTTCTGGTAAAGAGATGAGGTACTGGAAGACTCAGGCATTCACGCACTATAGGACTACATTCAAGGTGTTTAATGGAATCTGTTCCAAGAAAACAGCTGTTGGAATTTGACAAAATGACCAGGAAAGCCTTGGAAATCACCATAAGAGCACTGGAGATGGAAAATGTTTCTCGTTTCCTTTTACATGTGGACCATTCCTTTTACATGTGGACACTCTCTTTTCTTTTCTTTTTCTTTTTCTTTTTTTGTTTCCTTTTTGGCCTAATTGCCTCATCAATCACACCCTCAAACTCTTTTTTTCATCAAACTGCTCCAGTGTTATGTGGTCTGCTTTACAGTTCCTCCTAGCCCATGTGGCATAGTTCTCCATTCCATAGTATGCAGCTCGTTTACAGAGAATGAGGTTTAACTCTGAACTCAGAGGTGGCAGCATCTGCCTCACTGTTTCATATCCCTTTGACCATGTGTGCTTCCCTTTGCATCCTGGCAGTCTAAAACTCAGGACTTCTTAAGGGAACCCCCCTCCATTGGTTACTCATTTCCTAGATTATTATCAGGGCCAGCCCTACCATGTGGCAGAATGAGTTGATAGCCTCAGATGGCAGATTAGGAACTGGGAGTGGGGGCAGGGGATGGCAGCAGAACTTCCCAAACTCTTGTCGGCCATTCCTCCTCCTTGGCAAGGGTAATTCTGTTCTGCTGGAGGACAGGCTCATATGGAACAATAAAAAGCAAAGCAAAAAGTGTTCTGCTTATATACCGCCCCATACCACTACAAGTAGTCTCTGGGCGGTTTACAATTTTGATTACAGTGTGCAGGCTAGGCTACACATTGCCCCCCCAGCAAGCTGGGTACTCATTTTACCGACCTCGGAAGGATGGAAGGCTGAGTGAACCTTGAGCCTGCTACCGGGGATTGAACCCAGGTCGTGAGCACAGTTTTACCTGCAGTACAGGCATTTAACCACTGCGCCACAAGGCTGATGAGGTAATCTGGTCCCAGGCCAGTTGTATAAGGCATTCTACACTGCATTTCTAATGGCAACCAGTCCAATAACTCATGAAATTCCTATTGTATATAGGAGGTGCTCTGCTCCTCTATCAGGTGAAGAAGGCCTACACCACATGCCTCCTTGTTGGATCTGAAGTTGGTCACTGTGAACAGCTGCAGTCTTTCTTCCAGTCGTTTTATACCAATAGCCAATGACAATGGGTCTAAATATGTGGTGACTATAGAAACATGGGTGTGATCTGGCAGTGCTTAAAGATTTGTTTGGTTGCTGTTGATGATGATTTCAATTTTCAGTAATATTTTTCCTTTATTTCAATGCGTGAAATAAAGGAGGTTAAAACCATTAAAAGGTAGGTTTAAAAATTGCCCACATCCATCTTTTTACTAGTGACATTGACTCAGAGTATAAGTGGTCTACACTGGTGTAAGAGAATGTCCCCAAAAGCCCTTTTTGAATGTCTTTACCACAATTGAAGCAAAGTTGGAGAAACACAGTTATTCAGCAGTCTGTTGCAGAGCTTAAAAAATTCACTTACTCTATTCCTCTGCAGACGAGCAGAGGAAGTGTTCAGTTTGCTGATGCTGTAACCAAGGGCCTTTATACACGACCCCTAAGCTCCGCAGGAAATGGCTGCAAGGTCCGGACCTTACAAGTGTTTTCCCACCAGCTCCGGACTTTGCAGACAATTAAGTGCGACCCCGCCCACCTAAGCGCGACCCAGCTGCACTTTCTTGTACCTGCTTGAGGTGGGTGAAAATCCCCAGGTCCGGATTTAATCTGGTCAGTGCGGGGCTCTCCTGGCTTCTGCTTGTGTTTTTTTTTTTTTGCCTCCTGCCCCTTTAAGAGAAGAGGTGGGAGGAAAAAAAGCAAGCAGAAGAGAAACGGAAGAGAAACGGAGCTCCGGGAAGCTCCTCCAGGTGAGCTGCATTTTCCCCCTCTTTCTCTGGTGGGGAGGAAGGAAGAGCAACGAACCCCTAAGATCTTTGGTCCGAATTTAAGGGACCAGCGGATCTTAGGGGTCGTGTGAAAAGGCCCCTAAAGAGGACTATTAAATCACTTGTTGTTGTTGTTCAGTCGTTCAGTCATGTCCGACTCTTCATGATCCCATGGACCAGAGTTTGCCAGGCCTTCCTATCTTCCACTGCCTCCCGGAGTTTTGTCAAATCCATATTGGTTGCATCAATGACATCGTCCAACCATCTCATTCTCTGCCGTCCTCTTTCCCTTTTGCCTTCAATCTTTCCCAACGTCAGGGACTTTTCCAAGGAGTCTTCTCTCCTCATGAGGTGGCCAATGTACTGGAGCCTCAGCTTCAAAATCTGCCCTTTCAGTGAACATCCGGGGTTGATTTCTTTCAGGATGGATAGGTTTGTCAAAAGTTTATTTGGGTATCAAAACTTCTAACTGGAAGGAGCCTTGACAGCAAAAAGGCCTACTTTGAATCCTTTTCCAGCAATCACATGTACTGGAAATGGATAAAACCACCGATCCTACACAGTCACAGACTAAAAAAAGAAGAAGACTCTGAGTAATGCTCAGAAAGGTGTGGGTACTGAGTCAGGGGATGATTGGGTTTGCTCCAGTGATTACCTTTGTGATCACCAGAAAAAGGAGCAAAACAAGCCTGTCCCAACAGCAGACCAAACAGCAAGCTCAATACCCATCTGACTGCACCCAGACAAAAAGAGAGCAGGGAAGGCTGAAACAGACAATTCTTTTAAAGGGTTTTTTTATCCTGCCTTGCTGTCAAAACCATCAAGGCAGCATATTTTAAAAAAATCAAAATAATAAAAATACTAATATAAGCATTAATGCCAGCGGTAAAACCATTATTAAAGCAAAAATTAAAAAATCACTTTAAAAAAGTCAAGTTAGACAGACATGCCTTGGAAATATACCTAGAAAGTGTTTCAATTTATGGTATGCAATTGTATAATATTTCTATTGGAATTAGACATGGGCATGACCAGAAAAAATGACGTTTCGAGTTTTCGTTTGTCGGAACGGGTCCGTTTCGGGTCGTTTCTGTTTGTCGCGAAATTTTTCAAACATTTGTTGTTTCGTTTGTCGTTTGTCGTTTCCACCGCAATTTAGCGCGATTTGTCTTCCCAGAGCATAGGGGCGTCCCGCAATCAGGGCCGGCGCTAGGTGTTTTTGCGCCCTAGGCGGGCGGGCGGGGCGGGTGGCGGGGGGAGGTGCGAGCGGGCGGCGGTGGCGGGGGGGCATGGGTGGGCGGCGGCCGCGGGCGGGCAAGTGGGTGGGCGGCGGCGCGGGCGGACGGGCAAGTGGGCAGTTAGGATATCACTTAGGATAGAGGTTCTGTTCTTGGCTTGCACCCCAATTTTTTTATTTTATTTTTTAAAAAAGGCTTGCACCCCAAATGTGTGTGTGTGCAAGCAAATTGAAGTTGGGAAAATAGAAAATAAATAGTAGTATATAATATATATTTAAAATAAATCCACACCTCCCACTCCCAGTCGAACCTCCCCCTTTATCCAATATCAGAAAAAAAATCCTCACAAATTGCCAGAGAAGAAATAAAGAATAAACTGCTATTCCCTTCAGCAGACAAAGCTGCAGGGAATCAAAGAAATTATTTTCTAAATTCAATTCCCTCCCTGCCTGCCTAACTTAAACCCTAAAGCCTCCAGCCTCCCTCCTCAATCTCGATCGGATCACACCAGCACCAGCAGCCAGCCCTCCTCCCTCAACCACATCCATACACCCGACTGCGATTTCTGGAAGGTGCCTCGGCTTTTTATCCCCTCCAAGACATCCAGAAGTGTCAGTCAAAAACCTGGTGATGCCATTGGTGGAATGGTTCAAAAAATTTGCATGGTCCCATCCCATGCCCAGCCCAAATGGGCAGGTCTAAAAAAATAAATAAAAAAATAAAATAAAATAAAATCTATACAACGTTTTATTGCTATAAAAAAACCCACTGCTGCTACTATTAAAATTCAGGCATTTAAAATAAATAAATTTCACATGTTTCTGTGGTGATTTGGTGTGTTTTTTGACCACGATTTCAAAAGAAAAATTGCGGTCGCCATTTTGGATCCCTCCCCACCGCATGGCATGGCGACTGGCGAGACGACGAGGATGACTCCCCCCCCCCAGCCTGGTGCAAGCAGCCCAAATGAAATTATGTTAAGCAAATTTTCCTTTATACAAATTCCCATAGGAATGCATTGAAAACGGAGTAATCCCATTTTTATGTTGTACGGATTCTCCCCATAGGTGATTATGTTAAGCAAATTTTCCCTATCTCTGGAATTTTTATGTTGTACAAATTTTATGTTATACAAGCTGTTTGTTATACAAGGGTCCACTGTATATGCAACTTGTTCAGAAACAAAGAGTTAGGGCATTTCACGTTTTCTTAAGGCTTCCCTCCGTTTTCAAATTAAATATAGGTTTGAACACCCCACCTTGCAGAAGGTTTTTTTTTCCTGGCTGCCTGACAACTGGCATCTTTGTGTCAATGGGAATGACTCAGCTGTGAACACCATTTTGGCAGGGAAGGGAAGAGTAATAAAACCATGTTTTCTGTTAGAGGAAAAGGCTTTTGTTTCTTGTTTGCTCTCACTCCTATTGCTTCTCTGATTGGGATTAATTTGACTTCTGGCAGACTGAAGAGACCCACTTGCTCATCATTACTTCCGCCTGGCTTTCTTGATTCACCTCAGCTCAGGCTCCTTTCTTCTGTTTCGAGTTCTGACATGAGATGGAGGTCAAATTTGGATTGGAGGAACCATCTTTTGAAAACTTGGGAAGCTACATTATGAACATGTACATCCAAAATAAATATCAGTCCTATCTGAACTCAGTAGCTGCCCCAGGTTTTATGTTGGCCAATACTATCTTGGTGTTTGGGATCATCAAACAAGTATTGTGGCATCTTGAAGATGTGAAGTTCGACTGAAATACTCTTGAGACGGGATAGATTTTTGATACACTAGAACTAAACGTTTATCATCTTGTTTTGTTTCACGCAATATAAATGGATAATTCTTTTCCCTTTTACATAGTTTTTGAGAAACATCTGTTGCAGTAGGATTAATAATGCTATCTGATACATATTTACTCAAAGTAAGCCCCGCTGAGTTCAGTGGGACTTACTCCTAGAAAGGTGTGAGTAACTTTTTCAAAACTACAGTATAATTAAATAATAGAATCCCAGGAAATGCAGTAGAGTAGGCTCTTGCCCATGATGCCTGAAGGTGTTTGGATCCCATCAGGTTTTCCCTCTGTGGTCCCAAGATGTTTTGCACAAACAACTTTATTTTTGTTGTAAGAAAATATGTTTTACTAGGCAGCTTTATGAGGCATGGCAAAATGCCTCATAAATAACCCAGCAGGAAATATGGAGTAAATAAAATCTTTACAACTGGATCATAAACCAGAGGAGTCTTTGGTTTCTTTACAAATGGGAAAAGCTGGGTATTTCATTAAGGAAAGGACGTGCTCCCTAATGCTCAAGAATGATGGATGCCATGCCTTTTTAACCTGCATTTCAGTCAAACAGGTTTGGTGGCAGTGGAGAAACCAAAGGGCTTGTCTGGACAGCCAGGGTTATGATCTGTAACCTGTCTCTGTGGGCTCCAGGTCTGTGGCATGCAGGGGCCAATACTTACTCTGACATCTGCCGCTCAGACCTGAAATGTATTGCGCGTTTCCTGGGGTGGGGGGAAGGCATTAAACCATGGAATTTGCTCCAAATCTTGTAATGGCCGCCAACGTAGAAAGCTTTGGAAAGAGATGGGGCAAATTCATGGAGGAAAACTGTTGAGCTAGTTTTGATGGCGGTATGTTACTTGCAGCATCACGTCATCATACCCATGGGTATCAGTCGCAGGGGAATGTGAGAGGAGGGTATGCTTATATTCGCATTGGGTTGTAGATTTCCATGGTCATTGAGTCTGGAAGTTGAGTCATGGCTACTGGACTTCTTTTTGAGCTGGCCACTGTGGAATAAATCCCTGTCATATGTATAAACTGAATCCACAAAAGGTTGTACCAAATAAGACTTGTTGGTCTTTAACATGCTATACACATCTTGTTGCTTGTATTGTATAAGCCTTCACTCAAACCAAGACTGGCTCTTCTAATGTTTACTATATGTTCTTATAAGGTGCGGGACAGAAAACAATGCCTGTGAAACAGTCGTAGTAAACTACACTTATGGGTAGAGATGGGCACGACTTAGCGGTATTCCCGTTTCCGTTTCCGTTACTCGTTTCCGTTACTCTACGGAAACGGTAACGGGAATCACTGCCCCAGACTTCGAGCTCGAACCGACGAACGAACAATTTGGTCTGATTTGTCGTGCTCGTTACTTGCATCGCGCAATGCCAAGCGGCACAGAAAAAAAGTTTTTAAAAGTTAAAAAAAAAACCGATTCCCGGCCCTAAAAGTAGGCGAAAACTGTCTGAGGGCACCTACCAGGCCAGAAGGGTGTTTTATTTGGGGGGGGGGTTCCCCGCCCCCCTCTCCTTGGCTATTGCTACTGCTGCGCTGCTGGTACCAGGCTGGGAGGGCGCATCCATTTGCCATGCAGTGCGGGGGATCCAAAATGGCGACCGCAATATTTTTTTTGAAATCGTTGCCCAAAACCCCACCAAAGCACCACAGAAACATGTGAAAATTAGCTATTTTAAATGCTTGAATTTTTACAGGAGCAGCAGTGGGTTTTTCTTGCAAAAAAAAGTCTCCGTTGATTTTATTTTATTTTATTTTATTTATTTTTTTTACACCTGCACATTTGCAATGATGGGCTCGCCCATGGGAGTGGACCATGCAAAGTTTTGCAGCCATTCCACCAATCGCATGGCCAGGTTTTGCTGACTGTACCAGGCTGGGAGGGTGCATCCATTTGCCATGCGGTGGGGGGGGGATCCAAAATGGCGACCGCAATATTTTTTTTGAAATTGTTGCCCAAAACCCCACCAAAGCACCACAGAAACATGCGGAAATTAGCTATTTTAAATGCTTGAATTTTTACAGGAGCAGCAGTGGGTTTTTCTTGCAAAAAAAGTCTCCGTTGATTTTATTTTATTTTATTTTATTTTATTTTTTTACACCTGCGCATTCGCAATGATGGGCTCTCCCATGGGAGTAGACCATGCAAATTTTCCACCAATCGCATGGCCACTTG
This sequence comes from Phrynocephalus guinanensis, assembly GCA_037367245.1. Classification (NCBI taxonomy): domain Eukaryota; kingdom Metazoa; phylum Chordata; class Lepidosauria; order Squamata; family Agamidae; genus Phrynocephalus; species Phrynocephalus guinanensis. The sequence goes on from CM074734.1 coordinate 30,803,372, forward strand.
GCCAGGTTGACCACAGAGACTTCTGGGATGTGCCAATCGGGCATAAACAGCCCACTAATCGTAGCCCAAACCCGAACCCTAACCCGAACCCATACGCCAGTACACTGTCCTTCTAAGTGGGTCAGAGAGGCACCCAGATGCACCCCAATACTCACCGTAACCTCACCCGTAACTAGCCTAACCCTAGCCGTTGCGCTAAGCCGTCTTAACCCTAAGCCAGATCTACTTGCATTGCACTACATGCAAGTACGTGAGACACAGCGGGTGCAAAGAGTCTGCCAGTCCGTCACTTGTGGCTCTGGCTGACTCCTGCAGCTCCCTCCAGGAGCCCGCTACCCCCTCCCCAAACCAGTACTAACGACAACGAAAAACGAAAAAACGAACCGACTAATTTTTGCAAATTTTCGCGAAAAACGGAAACGAGCCGAAACGGAACCGGCCCGACTAACGACAACTCGAAAAAAAAAATTTTCAAGTCGTGCCCATCTCTACTTATGGGTGCATCTGTAAGCCATTACTGAAGCACAGATGGAATATGCAAAGATGAAGACATGCAGTTATATAATACTGTTGATTTAAGGTTAGCTGATTCACTGTTGCATGTTATCCCATCTTTCACAATGCTTATCATTCCTCTCAACCACTACCACACCAATAATACAACAGTCCATCAATTCAGAAAGCAAACACATGTATATTTATACCCTGCTTTTCTTCCAAAATAGATTGTACTGTAGTATTTATGGTTCTCCTACTCCACATTTCTGTGGTTGGTGGCTGGTCCAAAGTCTCTGAAGCTGCAACCGTATAAATACATTAATAGGAGTAGGTGTAGTGATCAAGACAATTCTGATCTACAATTATTCTTTCCAGGGGGTTTCCTAGATACAGGGTATTAGGAAGTGGTTTAGCACCCTGAGACTACACAATGTTCCCAAGGTGACACAAATCTGCTCCCTGCTCTTGGTTCATTGTGCTGCACCACCATTGCCCCCAAGCTGATTCTTCCATGTGTTCGGATAATTTTGTATAGCCCAGCTATAATTTTCCTCCGTAGACTACAGCGTACATTCAGAATATGTGGAGAGAAACTGAGCATGAATGCTGGAGAACGAAGTAAGGACTTTTCCAAGGTGTCTAATCATATCATATACACTGTCAAAAATCCTAAAAATAATCCCTGCAGAGCAAATCTATTACATTATAACTCTAGAATTTCCCATGTGCGCAGTAAATGTACGTGTCATTTTGCCAGGTGCAGAGAAAACCCATCTTTAAATACTTCATTTTTGATAAAAAGAAGAAAAGGCTTCTTGCACATTTGAAAGTAAACAAACAAAAACCCAGCACACCAAGAAAGGAAGATTTTTAGTCTGGCCTGATCCTTGTTTTCTACTAGCAAGGAGCTGTTATATATGTCAAATGGATTTTGGAACTGACTTTTAAAATACAAGGCCTGTCTGTCTCTTCAGAACTCTACTGTATCATTCCCATTTCATTCTGCAGAATGAATTAAAACGAACATAAAATGCCCATTTGGAATAGTGCGATATTCAAGGTTCAACACCCACACATCTGACCACAGGACTTGCTCACTGGCCTGGGGCCCATTATTCCTCCATCTAACCTATCCCACAGAGCCATTGTCAAGAACAGTCATGTATGTACTCCCACGTCCAAGACCTTGAAGGAAGGTAGGATAAATTATAATGGATAGCCTGGGGCTGAGATCTCCTGATGAGGACACCCTTAGCTGGAGGGCAAACAAGCAGGCCCACAAGACCAACGGGGAGTGATGATGATTCCTGCGAGAAGGAATGCAAGCATTTACAGCTCAACTCCCCTAAAAGGGCACCGACTGTGGCTCCTAGTTTGGAACTACATCAGTGAGAAAAACAACCTTTTCCCACAGGTGAGCTCCTTCTTTCCTCAAAGCGCCGCAGCTTCCCTGTCATTTGTCAAGCCAACCTATTTGTCCCTCCAAGAGCAAAGGCAGCCTTGGTGTGGATCCTGGGAGACTTTCCGCTCTCACTCTTTGAAACCGAGTGACAGCTTATCGACAAAGCAGAGCAAGGGAAGAAAGGGTGGCTTCTTGGCGGCCTGTGCGCTGCTGCTGCTGCTGCTGCTGCTGCTGCTGCTGTTGTAAAAGCCCCATATGTTGCAGAGAGCTATCTATTCTCCATCCCATGGCATTATCTCTCTTGTGAGCCTGTCACCAACTCCCCTGACGGCAAGGTTAAATAAAATATCATTTCCTCCTGGTTTAGCTTTTGTCTTTTGCATTTTTTTAAAAAAGCCTTTCAAGGTCCCGGTGGATTCAACCTTTCAGGTCAATGCAGTACATGGGAACCCCCTTCCCAGGCATTTCACGTTAGATAATGTCATGCGTGATTCATGAGATTATTCAAAGGGCTGCCTTCCGTTGCTCCCACTGCTGCCGTTTCTGTTGTGTGGGCCTTTCATCGTTCTTGGCTTGGGCTCCTTCCAGCTTCTTCTCAGCACCTCCTCTCGTTGACCTGCTGGCCAACCTGCTCTTTGGTGAGCTGCTCACATATAGAAACAATGACCTGACGAGATGCTGAGATGCCATTTGAGTACACCCTGAGAGGGGGAAATGGGAGGAGAAATATCGGTGAGCTCCTGGGAAGATGCTCCTGGGAGTAAACCCAAATGGAAGATCTGGAGTGTTTGAGAAATTGCCATGCCAGGATCTCGTCCAGGAGATGAGAGAGCAAATAGGTTTAAAGAATCATTCTGTGTAGGACTGGAACACGGTTACTTTTTTTAAAAAAGGGAGACTAAAAGGTGGTTTAATAGACAGTGCTAAAATGTTCTGGGATGAAACTGAGGTTTAGAACATGGAGCCATTTAGAATGAGCAGAGCAAAGAGGAAACGAGTAGAAATGGCATCCTATGCAGAAGAGACAGACGGAGGCCTGGGGACTCATAGCTGTGAAGATGGTAAGTTGTATGAGAGGCTTTGGGTGAAATTAAACAGGAAGGGGATTAAAGCAATAAAACTGTGGAGCTCACACAGAAAGCCCAAGCAGGAAACTTGGATGGTGCCCTTTTAGATCATATTACTGATTTTCCAAAAAGGAGAGAGAGGGAGACAGCCTGTTAATGGGAAAATTCAATTACTTTATGTATTTATTGAAAGGCAGACTCTCCTAAGAATGAAATTATAATAAATTCCTGATTTGTCCTGCTGACAATTTCATTCTCTAGGAAGCAGAAGAATACTAGTGGGGTGGGGGTCGGGAATAAAGAAAGGAAAAAATAGAAAAGACCTTGAGTCGGGATTCACAAACATTGAGGAAAAGGAAGCCCTGAGTAGCTAGATGTGCACTGTGGGCTTTAAGAAAAGTGATGTCAATAGGTAAAAATGCAATGGGTGTTCAACATTTAAAGAAGCGATGGATGTGATTCCATGGGTACATATAATTGGGAAGAATAGCGTTCAAGGCTGACATAGGTTTTTTTTAAAAAAAAGCAAAATATTGAAGGCACGATTGCAAAACCGCTCCAAGGTCTAAGAAAAAAATGGGAGACATCTGCAGAAACCTGGAGGACGGCATAAAGTGCTTTCTGGTGAGATCAGATTTAAAATCGGCATACAAAGGAAATGGAAGAGAAGCAAACAACAAAGGGCAAATGCAGATGAGTAACTCAAAACATCTAAGGAGGATATGCAGAATGGGGTGGCTACAGCTCCTCTTGGGCTTGCAGTGAATTTTTGAAATAATAAAAAGAGTATTGGAAGGGGAGCATGTTCAAGAGGGCCTGCCTGGATAGCTCGTTGAATTAAGTATCTGGCCGTGGAACTTGTGATTGGGAGCTTAATTCGCCTGTGTGTGTCCCAGAAGAAGAGCCAGCCTGTGTGACCTAGGGTGGGCTGCACAGTCCCAGGGTACCCTAGAACACTGGAACGATAAATTACAGCCTGAGTATTGTCTACCTGGAAAGCCCTGCAAAGGGTCGCTGTCAGTCAGAATCAACTTGACAGTGTCCAAATATTATTACGAAAGAGCAAGGTTCACCATAAGAAGAAGCCAGAGAAATGCTCCTGGGTGGCAGAAGTGAAGGTCGAACTGGTCAACTGGTCCCTTTGCCCCAGTCGACCTCCACACGAGAAACTCTGGCTGAGAAGGCAAAATGGGAACAGAAGGAACTGCAGCTGAGACACTTACCCACTCTAAATACATGAATGTAGGCCTTCACAGCCAGACAAATTGCATCCCAATGTACTAACTTTAGGAGACCTGATGATTTGACAGCTAGCATCAGTGCTTCTAACTGACAGCACTATTATTTCTATAGATCCTCCACTGAATGCGTTACAGCATATGATGATAGAAAATAGGCTAATATTAAAGATCTGATCTTAAAGGAACATAGTTTTATGGATAATGATAAAGCCATATATGGAATATTTATGTGGAGTTTGAAAATGTTCTTAAAGAACTTTTAATTGAATAGCTCCCAACAGAACCCAGAAAGCTAATCTTCGCACAGATATTGGGGTGGGGTGTTTGCATATTCCCATACACACATTACATTCCAGTCTCAAAGAGTCGATCCACTGTTAGTCTAGGCTTATGTTGGCTAAAATCCAGTTGAAAGTTGAAACTAGAGTAGGATCAATCAATCAGTGGGAATGTGGTTGATTCAATGAACCTACTCTAGTTGCTGCCTACCACTGGGTTTCAGCCATTGAAATGGACATGACTTGTTAGTCACATATATCCCATTGATCACCATAGGCATCCTCTGAACAGGGCTAATATTGGTGCAGCTCAAAGAATTTAACCACCAGGATCAGATGGCATCCATCCATGAGTTTTCAAGGAACTTAAAGATAACATTGCTGAGGTCCTAGCCAAAAGGTATAATATTTTCCCCAAAATAAGTGTTATGCCAGATGAGTGGAAGGTAGCGAATGTTACACCAATCTTCAAAAAAGGATCCAAAGGTGATCCAGGAAATTACTGACTGGTCAGTTTGACATGTGTCCCAGGTAACATGATGGAAACCATCCTAAAAGATAAAATTAATACGCACATAGAAGAGAAGGCGCTGCTGAAGGAGAGCCAACGTCTCTTCTGCAAAGGCAAATCATGCCTCACCAATCTGTTGGAATTCTTTGAGACTGTCAACAAGAATGTGGATAAGGGAGATCCAGTTGACATTGTTTATCTGGACTTTCAGAAGGCTTTTGACAAGGTCTTACACCAAAGGCTCTTGAATAAACCTGCCAGTCATTGAATTAAGGGACAGGTCTTGTCCTGGATCAGCAACTGGCTAAGGGACAGGAAACAGAGGGTAGCACTAAATGGATACCTCCAAGTGGAGGAATGTAAAGAGTGGGGTCCCCCAAGGTTCAGTACTGGGACCCCTGCTTTTCAACCTCTTCATAAATGATCTAGAAGTAGGAGTAGAAGTAGGAGTAAATAGCAAGGTAGCCAAATTTGCCAAGAACACTAAATTATACAGGGTAGTAAAAACTGAGAGAGATTGTGAGGAGTTCCAGAAGAATCTCTTGACACTGGGGGAATGAGCAAACCAGTGACAAATGAGCTTCAACATTAGTAAGTGCAGAGTGATGCACATTGAGACAAAAAGCTCTGAACTCTCTGCAACAAACCAGGAAAGGGACCTTGGTGTCTTGGTGGACAGCTCAATGAGGGTGTCAACCCAGTGTGCCGCAGCACTGAAAAACCAAACTCAATGCTAGGGATTAGAGATGGGCACGACTTGAAAAAAATTTTTTTCGAGTTGTCGTTAGTCGGGCCGGTTCCGTTTCGGGTCGTTTCCGTTTTTCTCAAAAATTCGCAAAAATTAGTCGGTTCGTTTTTTTCGTTTTTTCGTTTTCGTTAGTACTGGTTTTTTTGGGGGGTAGCGGGCTCCTGGAGGCACCTCTGTGGGGTGGGTGCCTCCTCTGGCCCGCTATAAAGGGAAAGCGGGCTCCTGGAGGCACCCGTGGGTGCCTCCTATCCTCACCCACTAGGAAAGGGAAGCAGGCTCCAAGAGACCCCTCAACATGGGGGTCTCCCCTCCTCACCTGCTGCTGCTGCAAAATGGTATGCAATAGCCATATGGATATGCATACCAGTTGCAGACAGTGAGACTAGTGATGGCAGTGAACCCAGAGCCATAGGTGATGCCTAACTAAGGCTCTCGCACCACCATGTCTCACACAGAAGGGAATTGTACTTGCGTGTAGTGCAATGCAAGTAGATCTGGCTTAGGGTTAAGGTGGGTTAGTGCAAGGGCTAGGGTTAGGCTAGTGACGGGTAAGGTTACGGTGGGCTAGTGGGTTGCACCTCTGGGTGCCTCTCTGACCCTCTAAGAAGACAGTCTGTGACGTATGGGTAAGGACTGGAGTCAAGGGTTAGGGTTAGGGTTAGGGGGCTAGGGCAGGTTTTAGGGGGCTTTTTGGCACATCCCAGAAGTCTCCATGGCCAAGTGGCCGTGCGATTGGTGGGATGGCTCCAAAAATTTGCATGGTCGTCCACTCCCACATGGCTGGCCACTCGGCCAGCCCATCATTGCGCAGGTGTAAAAAAAATAAAAAAAATAAAATCAATGGAGGACAGAGGAGGAGAGGAGAGACATTTTGTTGCAAGAAAAAACCCACTGCTACTGTGAAAAATCTGGCAGTTTATAAATTTTCGCGTGTTTCTGTTGTGCTTGTGTGTTTTTGGACCACGATTTCAAAAACAATATTGCGTTCGCCGCCCCATTTTGGATCCCCCGCCCGCACCGCATGGCATGGCGAGTCCGGCTGCCCAGGACGGGGGGGAGGCGGGACCCCCCCTCCAGAAACCACCCCTCCGGTAGGTGCCCTGAGGCACGGCAGGCATTTTTCCGCCTGCTTTTCGGCTGGGAACCGGGTTTTTTTAACTTTTAAAAAACTTTTTTTCTGTGCCGCGTGGCATCGCGCAATCGCGCGATGCAAGGAACGAGCACGACAAATCAGACCAAAATTGTTCGTTCGTCGGTTCGAGCTCGAATTCTGGCGGAGTAATTCCCGTTACTGTTTCCGTAGAGTAACGGAACCGAGTAACGGAAACGGAAATGGGAATACCGCTAAGTCGTGCCCATCTCTACTAGGGATCATTAGAAAATAAGTCAGAAAGTGTCATTTTGCCTCTTTATAAATCTATGGTGAGGCCCTAGCTGAAGTACTGTGTACAGTTCTGGTCACCATACCTCCAGAAAGATATTATGAAAATGGAAAAAGTGCAGAGGAGGGCAACCAGAATGATTTGGGGACGGGACCCCATCCTTACCATCTGCGACTGCAATGGCTGGGCCTCTTCACTCTTGAATGACAGCGTCTAAGAGGTGACCTGATTGAAGTTTATAAAATCATACACAGTATGGACAAAGTAGATAAGGAAAAACTGTTTTCCCTAGGGGTCACTCCATGAAACTTTTGTGTGCTAGATCTGAAACAAATAAGAGAAAGTACATTTTCACTCCCTGCCAGAAGAAGTGGTGACAGCTTTCAGCCTTGACAGCTTTAAGAAAGGATTGGACAAGTTCATGGAGAAAAAGGGTATCAATGGCTATCATTGTGGATGCCTAGTAAGGACAACCTCCGGGTTGGAGAGATAGGCAGGATATCTCTCAATTAGAGATGGGCACGACTTAGCGGTATTCCCGTTTCCGTTTCCGTTACTCGTTTCCGTTACTCTATGGAAACGGAAACGGGAATTACTCCGCCAGACTTCGAGCTCGAACCAACGAACGAACAATTTGGTCTGATTTGTCGTGCTCGTTACTTGCATCGCGCAATGCCAAGCGGCACAGAAAAAAAGTTTTTAAAAGTTAAAAAAAAAACCCGATTCCCGGCCCTAAAAGTAGGCGAAAACTGTCTGAGGGCACCTACCAGGCCAGAAGGGTGTTTTATTTGGGGGGGGGGGTTCCCCGCCCCCCTCTCCTTGGCTATTGCTACTGCTGCGCTGCTGGTACCAGGCTGGGAGGGCGCATCCATTTGCCATGCAGTGCGGGGGATCCAAAATGGCGACCGCAATATTTTTTTTTTGAAATCGTTGCCCAAAACCCCACCAAAGCACCACAGAAACATGCGGAAATTAGCTATTTTAAATGCTTGAATTTTTACAGTAGCAGCAGTGGGTTTTTCTTGCAAAAAAAGTCTCCGTTGATTTTATTTTATTTTATTTTATTTTATTTTATTTTTTTACACCTGCGCATTCGCAATGATGGGCTCGCCCTTGGGAGTGGACCATGCAAAGTTTTGGAGCCATTCCACCAATCGCATGGCCAGGTTTTGCTGACTGTACCAGGCTGGGAGGGCGCATCCATTTGCCATGCGGTGGGGGGGGATCCAAAATGGCGACTGCAATATTTTTTTTGAAATTGTTGCCCAAAACCCCACCAAAGCACCACAGAAACATGCGAAAATTAGCTATTTTAAATGCTTGAATTTTTACAGTAGCAGCAGTGGGTTTTTCTTGCAAAAAAAGTCTCCGTTGATTTTATTTTATTTTATTTTATTTTATTTTTTTACACCTGCACATTTGCCCATGGGAGTAGACCATGCAAATTTTCCACCAATCGCATGGCCACTTGGCCAGGTTGACCACAGAGACTTCTGGGATGTGCCAATCGGGCATAAACAGTCCACTAATCGTAGCCCAAACCCGAACCCTAAGCCTAACCCATACGCCAGTACACTGTCCTTCTAAGTGGGTCAGAGAGGCACCCAGATGCACCCCAATACTCACCGTAACCTCACCCGTAACTAGCCTAACCCTAGCCGTTGCGCTAAGCCGTCTTAACCCAAACCAGATCTACTTGCATTGCACTACATGCAAGTACGTGAGACACAGCGGGTGCAAAGAGTCTGCCAGTCCATCACTTGTGGCTCTGGCTGACTCCTGCAGCTCCCTCCAGGAGCCCGCTACCCCCTCCCCAAACCAGTACTAACAACAACGAAAAAACGAAAAAACGAACCGACTAATTTTTGCAAATTTTCGCGAAAAACGGAAACGAGCCGAAACGGAACCGGCCCGACTAACGACAACTCGAAAAAAAATTTTTTTCAAGTCGTGCCCATCTCTACTCTCAATACCCTTTGCAGGGAATCATAAGCAGGTGAAGACATCTGCTTGGGGATACCCTGAAGCAAATGGTGAGCCACTGTGTGAGACAGAATGCTGGACTGGATGGGTTGTGGCCTGTTCCAGCAAGGCTGTTGTTACTTTCTTATGTACATACTGGTGGGGCTGTTGGAGACACCTCACAGGCCAGACCTTGTTTTGCAAGGCAAAACTGGAACAGTTGACAGCTATGATTAAGGGTCACAATGGAAACCAGTACGCATTGTGACAGCAGTCATTTGTTTTCTGTCTTTGATAAGTAAACATGTGAGAGGGGGAGCGTGCTAATCTTGTCTGCTTTTGCTCCTACGACGACGAGTATGAAGAGGGGAGACGGCTATGCGTAGAATGTTTCCGTGTGTTTTTGTTGAACAATATCCACTTCTTCAGACATAATATATGTGCGGCACTGTATTCCTTATGCCTGAAGAAGCAGATTTTGATGCACAAAAGCTCACGGTGATATAAATTTGTCAGCCTTTAAAGAGTCACAATAATTTGTCCTTTTCCCACCCCCATATTTCTGTTTCCCTTTAATTTCGCCAACTCTCACCTTCCTGTTTGCAGTAAGAATAACGATGTCACCAATTTCCTAGAAAAGACTTGCCATGATAATAACTGGGGAAATGTATCTGAGGAATACTGAAAATATTAAAGAGCTACAGGGATGAAATATTGTGATTGTGCTATGGGAGCTCATTTTTTGCTGAGGATGTCACATTCTGAGGATTAGCATTGGTTGCCATGCATTGTGATATTAAGAGCTATTTTGACTTGTCTGGTATAAATCAGCACATGTCAAACAAGTGGATGAAGTTCTTCATGACGTTCTTAAGAAATCATGCAGGCTTCCTGAAACCTATCCCCCTTAAAAGAGTCAAGACACCTTGCCAAAGTATGAAAGAGTGTTGCCCACCAAGATGAGATTCTGACTGGACCATCTGGAAATCACTTAATAAACTTTGAAGCAAGCTAGGAAGATCAAAGAATAATCAAGTAAAATGGGGCTACTTCGATATAGGACAATTTTTCCATTACTGTGGAGAACATCAATCAATGCAGCACTTTTGTCCATGCAGTTTTGCCCCACCATGTGTACAGAAGAAGATCAAATGGCCCAAATTTTGCTCACTTTCTCATAAAAAATAGTCTAATTTTCTTAATATTTTAATTTTTAAACAGTATATTTTATATATTCCATAATTTTAAATTGTGCAATAAAAAGAAAAGGAAAGAAAGAAAAAGAAAGAAAGAAAGAAAGAAAGAAAGAAAGAAAGAAAGAAAGAAAGAAAGAAAGAAAGAAAGAAAGTTGTGCTGTTACCCACTCCTGGTTTTGTCTTTCAAAATATTTCTGAATGAAACTATCCTACACCCTGGGGCGGGGGGAAAGCAATGCAACAGAAGACAAAGTAGAGTGCTGCATTTTGTAAGAGCAAAAGATAGGGTATACCAAAAAGCCTGAAACTAGAAGGAGGGAGGAAAAGAGAAAGAAACTGAGGACAGAAGGCATGAAAAAGAAGGTGGCAGGGCTGAGAAAACAGACACCTCTTTAGGTGAAAAGAGAGAACAAAAGACCCACTGCCCAGAAATGCTCCCCGTGCCTCCCCTTTCACTCGGTGGAGTAACATTATCCTGTCCTCTAAGGGAGAGGCAGGCAGACCCGCTGGCACCTGATCCCCCATCACAATGGCAGTTTATGCCTTGACAAGGCTTGTGGGCCAGTTACCTACCAGGCAGGGAGCGGCCTGAGGTGTGATTTCAAGGGAAGAAGGCATTATTCAGAATATACTTCCTCAAACCTTCAGGACAGTGAAAGGCGAAGGCAGAAGCCATGATATTGAGCAGGCAGTTCTAAAAATGCTTCAGACAAGGCTCTCCAAGGAGGATTAGCAGACAAGCCTCATTTGCATGTGGAAGGACTAATGGAGCCACATATTGGAGCCTGAGTGGAATTCCTCTCCCCCCCCCCCAGGTTGGTTTCAATGTTTTTTCTCACATTTCCCCCCAAAGCAAATGGCAAGGTCCTGGGATCAGCTGGATCGCTGGAATGGCAGTCCTTTTGGCTTCCCCTTGCTCTGGACACCCTGGATGATCAGAGAACAGAATCTCTGAAAAGTATGTGCGTTTGGAGAAAGTGCCTAATGGCAAAGGTGGGGCAGCCGGCTATATTCCAGATGAGCGTTTTTTTCTCCAAGGACCATCTCTCAGGTCCACTCAAAGCCTCTGTATCTCCATTTTTTGACTCACCAGAAGAAGGGAACAGCCTTTTAAAAAAGGTTCTCTTCAGCCAGCCAGCCCCCAATCCCCGCATTGATTATGCTTGAGGTCAACCATTGGTAAATGTGCCCGACAAAGCAATTCAATAGCTCCCTCTTTATGCAGACTGTAATTCCTGGGTCTTATTTTAGACAACCGTTCTATTCATGTACCACCCCAAACAGTTGTTGGATCCCATCCGTTTGCACAATTTGCAAAGTTACGTTAAGGAAGGATGAAGATAAAGGGATAAGAGGGGGTGGTGCTTTGGATCCCAGACAGCCGTCTTTATTCTTGTAAAATGTGTTACCAGGGTCTTAACTGAGCCACCATTCAAAATGTATCTTCACGGTGCTAAAATGATCATGCTTTTAACTGTTCTTGCTACTATCATTTTCTTCGAATGCCACAATACAAGCCAAAATCATGGGAGCATTAGGCATGTTGGGGAGAAGAAGCAAGAAGGATGTGGGGGGTGGGTGGGTTATTTATTTATTTATTTGATTTATATACCGTGCCATCTGACCAAAGGTCACCTGCACCATTCCCAATTTGTTATGCAAAATGAAATGTCAGGAAGAAAAACTTCCAGAACAGCAGAGAGTTTTAAGTGCCCCCCCCCCCAAAAAAAAATGCCAGGCGTATGGAAGGGACAAGAGTATTGCTCATAATTCTGGATTTCACTATTACTACTTAATAGCTACCTCTGAGAATCCAACTCCAATTGACAAGCCAGGAGGAGAAGAAATTGCCATTTTCCAGGGGGGGAGGGAATTACTTTTTCAGTGTTGTGCTTATGTAATTCCCACACACGTAACTGTTAATTAGAAATATGCATTTGCATTCTCTGTAACAGTGCCACAGAGCTCATGAAATATAGATTTTGGGGACCTCAATTGCCAGAAGTCCCCAGTGTCAATATGTCTGTGGAGATTCTCACTCATCCAGGTTAGGTTCTCTGGGAGTTGAGTCATGGCAACTGGACTTCTATTCTTATTGGGTCAAAATGTCTCCCTCCCTACTCATGCAAGTAGCTCCTTCTGTCTTTTCTTCAGAAAAGTAGCTTTTCATGGGAAAAGAAGTAACTTTTCTGAGCTCTGTAACTAAGCCACGGTAATAACTTAGACCCCATTATTTCTCCTGAAAACGGTTTTCTTTTTATGGGTTGGAACTGCATGATAAATTTGTTTGCAGAGCTATTGCGCTGATCACCATAATTCAAGAGGAAAACACGTTCCCCCTTCCCCTTTTTTGCCAGCCAGAAATTGTTTTTGGAGTCAGACAGATAATATTTCTATTTCATTTGTATCCCATTCTGATCTCAGGGAGGCAAGTACCAAGAGAAGGTAGTCATTTTTCACTGAAAACCCCACATCTGTCTTGTCACATTCCGTTCATTTCATCACTATTTTATTTATTAGTTATGTTCAAACGCCTCCTTTCCTCCTGTGAGCTCAACTGGACCGACTACACTCTCGCCTTTCCCAATATTTCTTCACAACACCTCTGTGAGGGAGGTCGGGCTGAGATGGACGACCGGGGGGGGGGGGGATCCAAAGTCACTCTGTGAGCTTCATGGCTGAGTCTGAACGAGCACAAGGGATCTCCACGATCCTCCACTCCAACCTTCAGTACGTCACTCTTGCTCTCAATCCACTCCTTTTAAGTAGTAGCCCTACCCTTCTGGCCTAGTTCTTCTGTTTCTCAATATATCTGGAAAAGGCCACCCTTTTCTCTTATTTAATCCCTTTGGCTATAATTATCTTGTGCTGCATTTTTTACTGCCCTTATCTCCCCTCTACAAAGCCCTGACTGACCAAATATTCTTGTTTAGTTGCCTCTACTGTTCTTCATTTCCAGGGCAAGTTTCTTTTTGATCTTCTCAGAAGATCCTGGAGCTGTTTCTTCTGCCTTCTTATTTCTGCATTTTTCACCTTCCCCTCACCCCACCCTCATAGTTTACTTGACTATTGCATCACAAGATATTCCAAGTTTTCTCTTTCATGTTCTTATTTATTTCCTTACTTTGCTCTGTACATTTGGATCCCATCCTTCCCCACAGTCTTCAGGGCAGCAAACATAGGAGTAACTTGCTTTCATCTTTCTAATCACACTTATTGTATTATGTATTATATTTAAGATATTCTTATCTTGCCTTTCTCCTAAAAAAGGACCCATGGCAGCTTACATCAGTAAATACACAATAGTAAAAACTAGGAACAGTAAATGAGTCAAATATAAAGAATTAATGTAAAAAAAATGGGCAAAAACATTACTGAATAAGATTTAGGAGTGACAAAATATAAACCATCCTATTTCTTGTTTCCTAGACAGCCAGTCGTTCAACTCTAATCACTGGCTCCCTTCTGCATCAATCTGTGCTTGATGGGGTTACCCTCCCTCTGAAAATACAAACACACACCTTGAGAATGTTCCTGGATTCCTTTATGAGCAAGGAAGCCCTAGTTTCAGTAGTGGCCAGAAGTGCCTTTGCACAGTTAAAACAGAAGCACCAGCTGTGCCCATCTCTTGAGAGGTCTGATCTCACCCCAGAGTTACATCTTCTTTGGAGTTGTGTGTGTGTGTGTGTGTGTGTTGCATCATTACAGTTGTGACTGACTCTTCGTGACCCCATGTCCATGGAGTTTTCTTGGCAGGAATGCTGGAGTGGCTTGCCAGTTCCTACTCTATGCGCCTACAGTACCTGGTATTCCCTGGTGGTCTCCCATCCAAGTACTAACCAGGGCCGGCCCTGCTTAGCTTCCAAAATCAGGCAAGATCAGATGTGCTTAGGAGGGCATCTAGGCAGCTTTCTTCTTTGAATTACTGTAATGCACTCCAGAGAAGATGTACCGTAACTCTAATGTAAAGGCTGCTTTTGGAAAGTGTTTGGAAACTCAAGAAGGTCCAAAATGCTGCAACCAGATTGTTAACTGGAGCTGGTACCAAGAACCTATAACTCCCCTATTACAGCAGCTAATTTCTAGGCATAATTCAAAGTGCTGTTTTTTAACTATAATGTTCTAAATGGCTTGGGTCCAAGCTAACTAGGCGTTTATACACGACCCCTAAACTCCGGGGCAAATGGCTCCCAGCTCCCAGACTCTGGAATTCCTTCCCATGGGAAGCTCGGCTGGCCCCATCTTTATTGTCCTTCCGCAGAACCAGCAAAACCTTTTCTCTCTCCAGGAAGGCTTTTCCTTAATGTTTGGTGGTTTGAGAGGGATTTTAAATGGATTTTTGTGCTCTTTTAGTATTGATTTTAATTGCAGGGAATCTTAAGCAGGTGAAGACATCTGCTTGGGAATACCCTGAAGCAAATGGTGAGCCACTGTGTGAGATAGAATGCTGGACTGGATGGGCTGTGGCCTGTTCCAGCAAGGCTGTTCTTATGTTCTTGACAGGGATTTTAATGGATTTTTGTGCTCTTTTAGTATTGATTTTAATTGCTGTTTTTAATAACATATTTGTTGATTATTTTTTAAATATTTGCATATTTAACTGTTTTTAGTTTGTTTAATGATGTAAACTGCCTTGGATACTTTTTTTAAGGAGAAAAGTGGGATAAAATATTCTAAATAAATAAATACAAATACACAGGAACCTACATGTGTACTGTACATGTGAACTGGTCTATGGTGACGTTTGGAACCCCCTGGAACCTGTTGACTGCTCCCACTATGCACTTTTCTGCAGCGTGAGAAGCAGCTAAGTGGCTTCTTCCTTTGCCTTAAAAATCCTGCTTCTGGGATATTTGCAAAATGAGTGTTAAATGCTCTTCAGCCTTTGGATATAACCTTTTAATTACCAGTTTGTAAATCATGGCTTCACGTCAATACACAATTCATAACTAGGCTTGTAAAAATTTCTTTTGGACCATAGTATGGCCCTCACCCTCACATCTTCCACCCGGTGTGTTCGCCAGCTAAAGGATTTGGGAAACTGTAGTTGGAAAAATGTCTTCTAAGTTCTTTTCTGAATGAACTATGTGTTTGGGAGTGCTGTTCTAAGACTCAGCAGCTGAGGTTAGGAGACAGCCATTTTGGGAGAGGGAAGAGAGCTTAAATATTGGTGATGATCAAGTATTAGGGGCTGAGAAAGAAGGCTGGGTGTCCTGCCAAATAGTGACCAGTGGAATTTAGCTTTTCAAAGAGAATAGTTCAGCACACAATATGTATAATCCCCACATATCCCCCTGAAAATACATACTTTAAGAAAGACAAACTGGTGCCATGCTCTGCCTAAGTGTATCTTCTATAAAAGCATAAAAGGAAAATAATTAGCCATTACTGCTTCTACTGAATTGTGCTTTTTTTAAAAAAAAAAACAGGCTTAAAAATGTTATTTTAGCCAGAAGGGCCTACAAGGAACTTAAGAGGTCTTGCACATTCAGTACCAGGGCTCCTTCTACCTCTTAACTTTTCATTTCTCTCCTTCTGAAGCTTTAAGGAACAGAAGAAGCCCTGCAGGTACTTAACTGTAATTGGAGGGGTGGAGAGCACAAGAAACAGGGCACCTCTTCAGATTCTTTTTGTTTTGGTAACAAAAGCATTTTTAAAACGCCTCACCTGAGGTAAAATTCAAACAAGCCATTCACCAACATGTACTATTCTGGTAAAATGCCCCTGTTGGAAGCCCTCTCTATGGGTGGTGGCTGGTGCCCGTAAACACTATCAAGAGGGTTCACGCAAGGTGGTGCAAAATAATTCTGGCTTTGTTTTCTTGTTTCTATTCCCCTTGCAATGACACTGCAGTGTAATGCCTTAATGCTGAACATCCCACAGACCTGGAACTGGCTGAATAGCTCAGTGAGATAAAGCATGGCTGGGAATCCCATTCTTCACTGTGCCTCCGGTGGGTAGAGCCTCCTGCACAGTCCTAGGGAGTCCCCCGATGAAGTCTACCTGGGAAACCCCGGAAAGGGTTGCCAATAACTCAGAACTGGCTTGACGGCACACAAACACACAGGCCTATGCTAGAAGTGTAGAATAATCTTTTCATTGGTTCAGCAGGCCTCCGTGCCATCGTACCTGATTCTCTGCTAAGGCTCAGTGGACTAAGGCTCCGAAAACTGTTGACTTCAAAGTCAGCAGCTCGGCGGTTCGAATCCCGGGTTCCACGCAGTGGAGCAAGCTCCCGCTGTTCACCCCAGCTCCTGCCAACCTAGCAGTTCGAAAGCATGTAAAATGCAAGCAGATCATTAGGTACCGCCGTAAAAGGCGGGAAGGTAAAAACAGTGTTTCCTTGCAGCCATGCCGGCCACATGGCCATGGACTTGCACAACACTAGCTCTTCCGGCTTGAATAGGGAGATGAGCACCGCCCCTAGAGTCGGACACAACTAGCACGCATGTGCGGGGGGAACCTTTACCTTTACCTTTACCAGCCCTTCATCACTCTGGGCAACTCAAAACATGGAGTGCAAAACTGAAAAAGAAGCCTCCAAAATCATGGGCAAATATAAAGGCCAAGCTTGTTTGGATAAAGCAATTTTTAAAAATAAAAAATAAAAAGGGACACTGAAGAATTATATCATCAGTTGGTGTGAGGGGCAACTTTGGGCGTTTATACACGACCCCTAAGCTCCGCTGCAAATGGCTGCAAGCTCCGGAGCTTAAAAATGTTTCCCCACCAGCTCCGGAGTTTGCAGACAATTAAGTGCGACCCCGCCCACTTTAGCGCGACCCAGCGCACTTTTCTTGTACCTTCTCTTTGGAGGTGAAAAACCTTTGATGCGGTGCAACGATAGTGAGTGCGGGGCTCTCCTCGCTTCTGTTTGCTGCTTTTTGGCTCCCACCCCTTTAAGAGCTACTTTTACAGAGACGAGGGGGTTGGACTTGATGGCCTTACAGAGATGAGAGGCAGAACGAGGTGAGCGGCATGCTTTTCTTTCTCTTTTTCTCCCTCCCTCAGGCAGCCAGCAACCAGGAAGTGCGGAGGGGGGTGGGGACAGAGGAAGAGCGATGAACCCCTAAGATCTCTGGTCCGAATGTAAGTGGCCAGCGGATCTTAGGGGTCGTGTAAAAAGGCCCTTTGACCCCAGTTAAGTAGAGTTCGTTGTCCTTTTCAATTCTGGCATTTGAAAGAAGTCACTAGTCTGCACACTACCACAGTGCCTTGTATCAAAGTGTTACTATTCTGATGGCACTCATGTCAGGAACAGAGGGCTCAAAAGGGGAGCAATCAGGAAGACGGGGCAAGAAGATGGCTCTGATACAGGCCTGGGTCTCATATAGGGCAGGACATTATAGCTGCCTGGAAAATGGGATACTAGGAACAACTTCATGGTACTGACAGTATCTTTGTGCCCCAAACAATGGACCAGTATGGAGCTGGATATATGATGTGTTACCCCATGAGCCTGGCATGTTCCTCTCACAAAGATATGGAGCTTAGGCTTATGTCACCCCCTGAAAAGAATAGAGAAGTGTTTCCACAGGTTATGGCTCCACCATTTTATTTAACAATGAAGAACCATTTTGTGGTTAGTAACTGGGGAAGTAGATAAAGAAACCAATCAGAATGAGGGAAATTTTAAGGGTGTCAATAGAACAAAAAGCCACTGCACCCTGAGCCTTTCTCTCCCACCCCTCAATCTCTCCTCTAAAGCCTTGGTTCCTGATACCCGTCTCCTTGACATGGAGTCCCCTTGACTGGGCAGCCTCCATCTTGGAACTTGCATGAAACAAGAGAGACTGGGCTGTACATCTAGCCATGATTGGGATGTGGGGAAGTGTTCTGCTTCTTTTCCACCTCTTCCAGTTCAGTAATACTCAGACTGAGGAAGAGTCCTGAAAGACTTGAAGGCCAGTGCCTGTTTGTGAGATATTTGTGGGATTCTAATAACCCACCCTTGTTTTCAAGTGGTACAAAGGGACCACAAGGCTTTTCCCTCCCTTTTGGCTGAAGAAAAATGCATTTCTCCCCAACCTGGACATAAAAAGAAGGCCCTAAGGGACCAAGCACCACTGCATGTGAGTCACAGCTTGGACAAGCAGCTTTTAAAAAAAAATAACAGTTCGGAGGATGGCACAGGTAGCCAGGCCTACAACTCCTAAATTCCAAAGCCAGGAGGAATTTTGTCCAAGCCCTGGGGGGGGGGGTGCACAGGGCCTGGGTTGAACAACTCAGCCTGGCAGTTGGAGGCCTCACCCAATCTCAGGGAGGCGTGAGATCTTTTAGCCTCCCTGATCGCCCTGACATAGCCCCCTTTCTTATTAGTTAAGATGGGATTTTTTTTGTTAAGATGGGGTGCTATTCAAGTGTTGATGGTCACTCTAAGAGGAAAGGCAGGGTGGGGACAGAAGGAATGCCTGAAGCATTGTTGGACAGATCATGGACCATATGGGCGGGTCTCTTGCTTTGTGGTAAAACAGTATCATAGCCTGAGGAGCTCCTCTTTTCCCACAGCAGGATCTCAACAGGTTTCCCAGGCTCAAACAAAAAATAACCGAGGCCCTGTGCACCCACCCCCTCCAGGGCTTGGATAAAAGTCCTCCTGGCTTTGGAATCTAGGAGTTGTAGGCCTGGCTACCTGATCCATCCTCTGAACTGTTATTTTTTTTAAAAAAAAGCTGCTTGTCCAAGCTGTGACTCACATACAGTGGTGCTTATTTTAGTGTGCAAAGCTGAGTTGGGAGAGGTAAATTCTTAAGCATGTGACAGGCCATCATATATGGTGGATGAGCTGTACTTATAGAATAATAGCATTGCAAGTGACCTAGAAGTCCAATTCCTTGCTCGATGCAGGAATCTAAATCAAATATATATTTGATGGATGGTTGCTTAATTTTCTCTAAAATACTTCCAGTGTTCGACTGCTCACCGCCTTTTTTTTTAACTTTCCACTTTTCTCTCTCTCCTATCCGACCTGCTGCCATCTTGCCCTCCGTCACTTTATTGCTCGGGGGTTTTTTATGTGTTTTTATCATTGTTAGCCGCCCAGAGTTCCCGCCTGGGAAGATGGGTGGGATATAAGCCTAAAAAAAATAAATAAATAAATAAATAAATTTTGTCCAAGGCCTGGGGGTGGGGGTGCAGGGCCTCGGTTCCTTTTGTTTTAGCCTGGGAAACCTGTTGAGATCCAAGCTAATTGGTTCCATTGTCCTACAGCTCTAAGAATTGGGAAATTTTTCTTGATCTTCTTCTCCTTCTTTTTATTAGTGTTTTTACCACTATTCTTGTTTTGGCCTTCCACTTGGCAAGGTGATGGGCTAGGTCCAGGTGAACCCAATAAAACTTCATGATTGTCAAGGGTGTTCATCCAGTGCTGTTTGGCCCAATATTAAGTGTCCTGCACTGTGAAATGATTAAGAATAGATCCCTGCCCCTTCTCTGAATGACAATCAAGTCTTTGGAGAGTTCTGTCAATTTTCCCCTCAGTCTTCTTTTCTCAAGATTAAACATACCCAGTTCTCTCAGTCATTCCTAGGGGGTGGGGGGTGGGGTTAGATTTCCATCCACTCACTAATCATCCTTACTGCCCTCCTGTGAACTTACTTTTGTCTAACCCCTTCTTCAAGCTCAGTGACCAGAACTGGACATTAGAGATGGGCACGAATAAAAAAAATGGCGTTTCGTTTGTCGTTTGTCGTTTAGGGGGTCTGTTTCGGTTCATTTCCGTTTTTCGCGAATTTTTGCAAAAAAATCGTTTTCATTTTCGTTCGTTTGTTACTGTTTCGTTACCATTTATTTCAATTTTTTGTGATTTCTTTAGCATTTAAAGCAGTTCACTGTATTGACATAACGAAAACGAAACACACGACAAAATTTTCGGTGTTTCTGTTCTTTCGTTTCATTTTAGAGACAAAATTCGTTTGTGATTTCGTTGCATAACGTAATGAAAAAACAAAAACGGAAACGAAAAATTGTTCGTTTTCTGCCCATCTCTACTAGACATAGTTCTCAAGACAAGGCCAAGCAGTGTCAAATACAGGGGAACTAACACTTTGTGGGATTTGGAGCCTGTTCTTCAGTTGATGCAGCCTAAAATAGCATTTGCCTTTTTTACAGCCTTTGTTGGCTCATATTCAGCTTGAGAACTACAACAATTCCAAGATCCTTTGCTCTCATAGTATTAATGAGCCAAGTATTCCCCATCTTGTAACTGTGCATTTGGGCTCCCCCCCCCCAGGGATTCAACTTTGCACTTACCATTTCATGCTGTTTCCTCTCAGTGTTCAATCTTTAAAAAATATATATTTCCAATTTTTTCTGTCTGCTTGTCAGATGTTAACTATTTTACCCAGTGCTGTATCATTTGCAGATTTGCTAAGCATTCCCTGTATTTCCTCACCCAAGTCATTAACAAAAATGTTGATGAGCACCAGGCATAGGACAAAGCCTTATGGTACCTCACTTGTTATCTCCTGCCAGTTTAAGGAGGAATTTAATTTGGATGCTGTCAATGGGACAACCAAGCCCATCTTCATGTATCAGCTACTATCATTCTACGTTTATTAGAATTGGCTTTCCCAAAATCCAGTGTACATTTTGGCTACACTCTGCCTTTGTTTCGTTTGAAATCAAATAGAACTTGGTCACTTTCCTCCCAGAGTTTCTCTTACTGCCACTTCATCCAAATCATCTCTACGGATTAGAATCAAGTCAAGGATCGCTGTTCCTAGTTTCTTCTTCCACTTTTGGTAAGAGAAAATTGTCAGCAGCACAAGCCAGGAATTTCTTAGAAGGGTCACATTGGGCAGAATTTGCTTCACAACAGATATTGTTTCCCAATGAACTCTCTCATTACAACTACTTTGTGTGTCTGAACTTCTTGTAGTTTGTTTTTTGAAGTTTGATATGTATCATCTCCTTACCATAGACTTCAGCTACCATGTTCCTTTTGCTTTTTGCCCCTATTATATTAATTCAGATGTTCTCAATGGGACAAACACGCTTATCTTCCTGTATTTCTGTACAGGGACATGTAGCACAAATGCTACATGTCTTAACATATAGCACAAAGGTACCTTCCTTTCTATTCTTTCTGTTCTTTTTGAACAATTTGTGTCCTTCAATTGCTGTGCCACAATCATAGGAGTCATCCCACCACGTTAAGGTTTTCCCTATCAAGTCATATTTACTCCCCTGAATTAAGATTTCCAGTTCTTCTTGTTTGTTTCCCATATTCCTGGCATTTGTATTTAGACACAGCAGACTGCATAATCTGTGGCTCACTTTCCTTTGTACATTTCTATGAAGCCTATTATTGGGGCCCATTAGAGCTGCCCACTCTCTTCCTCTTATTATTCATAAGCCATCATCCATCTTTACCTGCGAGCCTGCATTCTCTCCATTCCCCATCTGCTACCAATTCAGTTTAAAGCCCTCCTGGTGAAGTCATTCATCCTGCCAAACACATTCTTCCCAGTCCTCGTGAGGTGCAACCCATCACTTGTCAGCAGTCCATTTTCCAAGAAGCATAGCCCACGGTCCCAAAATCAAAATCCCTCCTGTTGGGATGGAGGGACCTTTATAGCCAATAGCGTGCCAGGACTATTTTCCTTTTCCTTCCTCTTCCTCTTCTGAGATATGGTAAGATAGACAAGAAGATGCTGTGGGCCCCAAAGTCCTTCACTTTCCTTCCTACCAGATTTTCAAATTCTGATGTGATTTTATCATAGTTCCTCTTGGCTCTTCCCTTTGATGCCACATGGAAGAGAATAGAGGGAGATGTTTGTGAATTTTATGCATGATGACAATCCTTCTCTCAGATCCCTAATTCCATTTCCAGGGAGATAGCATACCTGGCAGATCCATTCAACTCACTGGCTTACTTTGCTACAACTGCTCTTCTTTTCTTTTTGTAGGGTGTGGGTTTAGTGACTCTGCCTGGACGAGCTTCAGCCTCTCTCGCGTCCTCTTTTGAGGGGGGGGGGGACTCTTGCAAATCTTCCTCTGCATCCTGTTTCCCAGACTCCTCTTCCAGAACCTGGAAATGATTCTGCAGTTCCACTGACGAAGACTGTCTTCTCCATCTTTTCCTCCTAAATAAGACCCTTTTCCATGGTGCGTCCTCCACTGTGTTGATTCTCTCTTCAGCATTCACTGACTCTGCTTTGCCTTGTTGCTCTTTCACTGCCAGTGCTTTGGCTCCTGCTGCTTGGGAGCTCTCTCTATGTACTCTTCTTCTAACCTTAAGCATGACTACTCGCAGCTCCAGTTCTCCCACTTCCTCTTCCAATAGTGCAACCAGTTTGCACTGGTTGCATCTGTACACTATGTTGTTCTCAGACATGAAGGCAAACGTTGCACACATATTTTGCAGGCCACCCCCGCCCCCTCAGAAATGTGTCTTCCATCCATAATTCCTGTAACCCTTTTACTTTCTTGTTTTTGTCTATGAGTGCCCTTTGTCTTATCTGCAAGGCAAAACCAAGGGCTGCTTATATAATATCCCATTGCATTTAAAACATTCTTTGGGCAGGTTACAATCATGCAGGCTGCACATTGCCCCCAGCTGTGATCTGTTTACTGACATTGGATGGATGGAAGGCTGACTCTGCCTTGAGCCAGTTACCTGAACCCATCAGGATCAAACTCAGATCATGAGAAGAGTCTCGACAGCAGTACTACAAGTTTAGCCACTGCACCACAAGGTTTTTACCTTGAAGAATGCTGGGAAAATCCACTAGCATATTACAATATCCAGAAATCAAAAATATCGTTAGGGGCTTTCCCCTCCCCCCCCCATTAAAGTCCTGCTTGCTCTCCCTGTTCATTCACTTCTTGTGATTTGGCTCAGTTTTATCCCTCTCCTGTGCTCTGTTCAGAGTCAGCAGTCAGAAGTTACTTTAGGCCCACTTTGAACTCGACATCAAGCCAATATAATCTGCTTGGTTTCCCCATGTTGAATATATGGCTGTGGTTCTGTATTAAAGTTAACTCCAAAATTTCCTGTCTTCCTGTTCACAAAGGAGGCAAACACACTGACTTCTCATTTGCATGAAGGGGGAGGGGGGGAAATTGACAGGCTAGACTCTAGACCAGGCATGTCCAAACTTCGGTCCTCCTGATGTTTTGGACCACAACTCCCAGAATTCCAAGCCTGTATTTCCAATGACAAAGGACTGTGGGAGTTGTGGCCCTAAACATCTGGAGGGCTGAAGTTTGGACATGCCTGCTCTAGACAGTGTCCTGGGAAGCAGCAATTGTCATAATTCCCTCTGGTCTTGTTTCCCTCCTACATAGGTCTCACTTTTGCACCTAACCCAGCACTTTGTGTATACAGTGAAATAAGCATCACCAACTCTTGAAAACATGACCTAGAAGCCATATCTGGAGGTCAAGTTCAGGGAAGAGGCTGGGTGGACATGTGGTTTGTCCAAAAGAGAACAAAAGAGCAGGCAGATTGGCATAAATGGGCATGTGCTAGTTTACATGCAGAGACATTGAATATAAGAAATAATGGCCATTAATAAAGAGATATAAGGGGGGTATAAAAATAAATAAATAAATAAATAAATAAATATACCTTATGAGTCTGCTGCCCAGGCAAGTGCTTCCTGGGACCTTCACGGCCCGGCCCTCCTTTTGGATGATTCTTTATCTGTAAACCAGAGCAAGAGCAGACAGCAGTTCAAATGGAGGATGCCTCTGGAAAGAGCATTGTCCTCTCCCAAGCATGATAGATGACTACCCTGAGGAGAAAAGAGGGTGGCCGTCTGTCACATTTTTTGGCAGTTTTGGAGAAATGTTTTGCACAAAACTGTTCTTTTTATCCCTCCTGAGGCCTGGGTGGGCAAAGCGCTTCCCTCCAGAGGCTGTTGGGCCGCTGTTTCCACCTGCGCTGTCCAGCACACCCAGTGGTGAGGCAACCTGGGAGCCAGAAACCTGTGCATCCTCCGGAGAGACTTGCTCCTTTCTCTGAGGGACAGGGATGGCTTAGAGAGAAAGGGTTGAGGTGGGGAAAAGCGCTGAAAGACAAAACTGAACAAAAGACCGGCCCCATCCCAGCCTTACCCTTTGCTTCTCTGGAGCCTGATTTAAGAAACACCAATAGATCAAGCAGAGCTAACAGGTGAACCCGTGCCATCTTGGCTGTCATATTGCCACCAGGGCAGCTGCCCCTCCTGGGTACTTGCCTCCTCCTTGTTTAACACCTCAGATCTGCTGGAGATAATGGCTGCCATTATTTAATCACCAGTGAATCAAGGTAGGCTTCCTATCCTTCCATCAAAGAAACCCCATGGGTACTGGAAGGGATAGATGGAGAGAGAGAGAGAGAGAGAGAGAGAGAGAGAGAGAGAGAGAGAGATTGGGGGGAGCTGTTTTGGACTCCTGCTTCAACAATTCTCCTTAGCCATGCCTTTCCAACCACTGACTTACAAGCAAAGGCTGGTCCATTAGGACCAATGGCCCACTTCAAGCCAATCCCAACTCTAGCTAGTCTCTTCCAGCCTTGCCTAGAATCCAGCCATAAAGAGAAGAGCAGCAAAATGCTAAAATGATATTAGGGTGAAGCTTTCCCCATGCACAGACTTCTAAGAAAAGAATTTTGGTCAGATAGTTCTCCACCCCACTCCCAGATCACTTTCCCCAGTCACCAGTTCTTAAAAAACACACACACAGAGAGAGAGAGAGAGAGAGAGAGAGCATAGCAGGTCAAAATAAAAGCTACTGGAAAAGCAGGCAATTGACAAGTCTTGCTCTTTCACTACACTCTCATGGGATAACATTATTGTTCACAGTAAAAGGCTAACATCTCCCTCCACTTGTTACTCCTAGCAAAAGTAGTGAGAGTCAGTTGTGAGGTCATGAGACCTGGGTTCAAATCCTTGCTTGGTCATGGGAACTCATTGCAGGGGGGCAATGGCAAAGCCACCTTTTTAATAGCCCGCATACATTGTGTTTGTTATGTGCTGTCAAGTCATCATATGTCAGCTGTGACTTGACAGCACATAACAAACACAAACCAAGTACATCAACGGCATCATTTGAATTTGCACCAGTGTTTCAAGATCATCAAGGTTTACTTTAGTGATAAGAATCATATCTATCCCTATAGATGCAAGTGGTAGTGGTGGTGGGGACCCAGTGGTGATTACACTCTTCTAACATGTGTGAGGGTTCAGCCTCTGAAGTGCCTGTCAATCAGTTGTTGAGTTCTGGAATAGCCACATACCACGGAAGGCAGCACACAGTTCTTTGTCTTCCTGACAGTCATCCAGCTGACGTAAGCACAGGGCACTAGGGGAAAGGGGCATGAAGGAGCCTCCTCATTCAGCCAAAGAGGTTGCAGGCATTTCTTTGAGATAGCACCGGGCAGAAGTGAGATATTTGTCCATTCTGGGGATGGGGACCTGCATTTCATCAGTGGGCAGGGCCACAGGAACAAAGGGAAGGCCAAAGCAAAACGGCCTGGCATGCCTGCTGTTCTTTCCTACATTTTCCCAACAAGCGTATACATCAAAGCTCATATTTGTAAGAACAGAAGAACATAAGAAGAGCCATGCTGGATCAGGCCAAAGGCCCATCTAGTCCAGCTTCCTGTATCTCGCAGCGGCCCCACCAGATGCATTTGGGAACGCATGAGACTAGATATCTGTCTCCTGATACCACTCCCCTGCATCTGGCCCTTGAAGTACCCTGGTTTTAAGCCTGGAGATTACACATCTCCATCATGGTTTGTAACCTGTGATGGAGTTTTCCACCAGGAATCTGTCCAATCCCCTTTTGAAGGCATCCAGGTCAGATGCCATCACCACATCCTGTGGCAGGGAGTTCCATAAACTAACACCGCGCTGGGTGAAAAAATATTTTCATTTGTCAGTTCTTACTCTCCCAGCCCTCAATTTGAGTGTATGTCGCCTAGTTCTGGTATTTTGGGAGAGGGAGAAGAGTGTCCCTCTATCCATGATGGAGTCTGAGAAAGCAGAGGAAGTGAAACAAGAAAAAAATAAGACTATAGAAGAATCCGTAAAGGATGTAAAATTAGAAGAGGAGAAAAGTGGGGAAATGATAGAAGAAAGATCTGTGATAGAGGAAAAACCTGGGATAGGTGGATTCTTTGCGATGGTCACAGGGGAGAGCGGATAGAAAGCTAGGAAGGAAGAGTTAAGAGAGGTTAGGCGGGATAGAGGTGGAGGTGCACGAGGATAAGCTGTCAGTTGAGAGAAGGGAGGAGGAACCGTCAAAGACAGTTAAGAGGGATAAGGGAACTCAGACGGAGAGAAGAACCCAGTTAGTGAAAGAAAGAAAGAGCTGTGCAGACAGATTGAATTGTAGAAAAGAGAGTAGATACTGGACTCCCCTTGCCAACACCGAACCGGCCATACCAGACCAGAGGAGCATCCGTCGGGGCAAATTATAGTGGGCCTGTGGGATGGATCCCTGGATGAGGGTGGGAACATCAGCAATCAATGGTTCAACACCATTGCTGCGGCACTCGTTGTGCGGGGCTGTTTGTGATGACCGATACCTCACTCCGCAAGTAAAAAATAACAACCCGTTTATAAAAGATATTATTACAAATGATTGCCCCGTGTTAATGAAGAATGTTTATTGTTGTCTAATATCACTGAAGTCGAAAGGAAATGTCTTGTTGAATAATTTTAATAAAAGTTTGTTACATTTTGAAGAACCAAGAGAGTCCAGTCATCATTCCTCATTGGAACCGTTAATTATTCTAAATGAACCTTCACAGCATATTTGGACTAGGAGCAGGCTGGAGGATTCTGTGAGGTGCAGTCTGAAAAGTAACATTTTGAGCTTAAGTGAGATACAAATCTCACTTAAGCTCAAAACAGTTCAGGCCCAGCCAGATCAGGAGGCTCTCACAATGGCCTTTCTGTGACATTTCTTAGTATTGGATTCCATATTCTTCAACAGGAACTGATCTACTTAGGTAGTAGGGAAAGGAAAGAATATAAGGTATAAGGATTCACTGCTCTTATCATTTCCCCCCTCCCAATTGTTTCTCTTTCCTTTCCTTTTCTTTTTCAAAATCAGCAACAAATCTTCCACCTTTGCATCCTGGAAGCATCCAAGCAAAGCTATTGGTACCATTTCAGTTTTTATTACCTCTATAGGAAGCATTATTTTCTGTGCTTTATCAAAGCTATTTTAAATTTTATTTTTCTGCCTTCTCTCTTCAGAAAGAAATCTCTTCAAAAGAGATGTCCTGTTTTTCTTAAGTATGTAACCCTACTGCTTTTAAAATATTGAGCCTGAACATAGGAGAGAAATGCAATTAATTACTGTATAAATAATCCTAAGTATCCGTTGTATTATATCCCAGTCTTGTACTTTCTCATTGCCTAGATTCTCTCCAAACATTTCTTGAAGGCAGTGAGCCTTGGGTCTTGGCCTCCATCCAACGAACTGTTTCCTGTCAAAGTTTACTCACTTCCTGTGTTCTGTGCTTCGACAATACAGGATTGTAGGGAGGTTTTGATTTTATTTGCTGTGAATTTCAGTTGGTTTACTTGTGGGGGAAAAAAGAGGGGAGATAATGGGAGGCCTATGTAACAGGTTTTGTTGATCATTATGGTTGTCTGAAGGGCATTATAGACTGTCATAGGAAGCTCAACGTTTAAGATGGAGTGGGGACCACATAGCTGCAGTATCTAGGCGTTGTTAAACTGAAAGTCTCATCAGCCTTTGCCATTCACTTTTATAGAGAAAGCTGATTGAAAAAGCAGCCCACAACTTCTGGGGGACCACAGCATGCCACCCTAGATTTAAAGTAAAAGAATTGTTCCGTCACACACAGCTTATACTGCAGACATAATTTTGTTGCCCAAATCCAGAAGTTGAGTCATGGCCCCTCCCTCAAAAAGCTTCTCTGTCTAAGATGCGTACATCTTTATCATTGAAGATGTATACACCTTAGACGACACCCCTGGCCATTGTCCATCTAACGAGCCTATTCAGACCAGTGTAAAGTGAAACCAAAATGGAAGTCTTCTATCAACCTTATTCAGGTGAAGCTACTTGGAAGAGTAGTTAATCATTTAGATCTCACAAGAAAAGAAGTCCAGTTGCCGTGATAACCTCACCTGGATGACTGAGAATCTTCACAAACACTGTTGTCAAAAAGGTGAATACTGCTGAATAAGAGCAATATTCCTTTGTAGCATCAATAAATTGAATAACTCAGTACACTTAGGAATATTGCTCTTCCTCCACTCTCACCCACCCCATTGCTTCATTTATATTGAGTTTTTTTTTCCACATGGAGATGCAGCGATTTTGGTAGATATATCTTCCATCCTAGGCAAAAATCTACAGCTATAGCTATAGGAGCCTTACTAGGGTCTAAATACAGTCTGTGAGTTGATGAACCATCTATTTCTGTCCATTTTAAGATACTTATGGAAAAATAGAAGTTTAAACACAAGTGGAACAACCTCCTTGATTTCAGAGCTTGGAAAGAGAGCTTGACAATAAATCAAGTGTTAACTGTGTTAGAGAAAAATATAAAATAAATGTATTAATCAAATCACTGGTTATGTAATGCATTACTATTACATTTGGGGGGGGGAGTAAAATAGCAAAAAGGACAACTTCCCAAATAAACTTATTTAAGTAATATAAACTGCTGATTGTTACTTAAACCACTATTTATAATCCTGATTTTTTCCTAATACAGGAACCAAGCCAGCTCACAAACATGCAGTGGAAGTGGACCATTGCTTTCTTAACAGATATAGTGGAGTCCAATGAGCAAGAACTTATATTTTTGTTGGAACAAATATCATTTTAAATTCAGATAAAATTTACATACTGAGACTCAGGCACTTTCCAATTGATTAACTTGAGCAGAACAAGTCTAACTTTGTAGTCCATTTCAATATGACTTCAATGGTATCAAATTTAGTGCTTTTGAACAAACATTCATGTTAATTTACCAGCACAACAGGAGTGCCATCACTGGCTGTTGCAGAGTGTCTCTAATTTAAAAGTTTTTCTCATGGCATTGGGTTGTGCGCAACTTGCACAGAAGGAGAGAAATTTAAGCACACAACAAAATCAAAGCAAGAGCCCTTTAATTCGTTGCAATCTGCTGCTAATTAGTTACTTTGCTGTTCTTCCACTGGTGGGAATATGAAACAGTACTAACCATTACTTTACTACATTAGTATCATTGTCATCATAATGATTAAAACAACTTTTTATTGACATGGTTGCTTGAAAAGGTTACAAATAATTGGTAACTAATTTTTGACAAATGTCTGCTCAAACAAGAGAAAGTACTTTTTACCCAGAGGATCACTGGTCTGTGGAACTCCCTTCCAAAAGAAGTGGTGACAGCTGTCAGCCTTGACAGCCTTAAGAAAGGATTAGACGAGTTCGTGGAGAACAAGGGTATCAATGGCTATCATTATGGATGCCTAACAGCAACCTCTGGGTTGGAGAGATAGGCAGAATATCTCTCAATGCCATTTGCAGGGAACTGTAAGCGGGTGAAGACATCTGCTTGGGAATACCCTGAAGCAAATGGTGAGCCGCTGTGTGAGAGACAATGCTGGACTGGATGGGCTGTGGCCTGTTCCAGCAAGGCTGGTCTTACTTTCTTTTGTTCTTATATGTTATGTTACCAGCCTTACCAATCATAACCAACCAGTTTTTTCAACCAAGTTCCATGGACCTCAGGGAGGATAGCTTAATAGCTATGGTGGGAATTGTTGCCATATCCTTCTTATAATCTATTAACACAGACACAAGGGCAGCAGTGTGCAAGTGGCTTTAGATTATATTTCTGACAGCCTCTATGGTTCCATGTCAACAGGGATGGATCAAGGCCTGAGTAACACAGACATCCTGGGTAGTCAGTTTGCCAGCGTTTGAGTTGTGGTCCCAAAACTCTTTGTTGTTGTTGTTGTTGTTGTTGTTGTTGTCGTCGTCGTCGTCGTCGTCGTCGTCCCTTTTTCAAGTCTTAGGCTTTTTTGATCTAATATCCCTGAGAATGGAATTCTGCCAACCTGGGGACATTAGATTTTTGGTTCATTCTCATGTATTTAGGACATGTTTGTTTGTTTGTTTTTGTTTGTTTGTTTGTTTTAGAGTATTTTTACTCTGCCTTTCTCCTTGGAAAAGGACCCAAGGTGGCTTACAGTAATGAGGGATAACACACTATCCAGTACAATTAAGACATGTTCAAGTATTTGAGAAAAAGGAATTGAAGGACATCTTACAGCATTAATAGACAACATTACATTAAAGCAACACGGTTATAAGTAGTCATAAACACAAAGTCTATGTGAACCCATTGATTGATATAAAATACACATGGTAATCCATCAGTCAGGGAAAGCTGTTTAGGCATGTTCAGAAGTGTCCTTGAGATTTTCAGGATCTTGCAAGTTTTAAAGTTGATGCTTCTGATGCTGCAGCTGCTATTACTACTATAACTACTACTGGGATTTGCACAACCTTATGGAGTTTCTACATAGCCGATCTGCCCCACAAATATCATTTTGTAATTGTTGCTGAAGGAGTTGAGGGACATCATAAAGCGGATGTGAAACCAAGAGAAATTCAGCAGAGAAGCAGAGGATCTTGTGGCCTCGCTGCCAGATGGGCGGTATAAAAATGCGATAGATAGATAGATAGATAGATAGATAGATAGATAGATAGATAGATAGATAGATAGATAGATAGATAGATAGATAGATAGATAAAAATTAAAAGCTAACAAATATAATTACATACAATTTGTGGCCTACAACCTGCTGGACCAGGCCAGGACATTAGTTATCTATATTTATTATACACATTGTTGGATCAGTGGGTGAGTGTATGGATGGTTCTAATCTGCAGGGTCTTGAAGAACTATGATAAAGGCCTTTGTTGTGGTACAGGCCACAGAGAATCGTTGGGAAGTTTTGTTCAGCTATTTTGCCTTGGAATCTGCCATAAATATGTTCTTTGTTCAAGAATGTCTACCTTGCAATCAGCAACAATGTGTCTATTTACAGTTCTTTTTTAAATAAATTAAGAGCAGCAAAACTGTTATTGAGGTAAGATCCAACCAATCCAAGTCTTTCCATTCCAAGTGTAGTATAATAGTATTCTGGTAGCATTTAAATAATCATTGCTACTCACATGATCATGGAGATTTGGGATAACAAGGCAGTGCATTTCACATTTTCACATTGTCAATCCATTCTGTGCTGGAAATAAAGGCATACTTTCACTTGATGACTCATTCTTAGTCCTCTTTGCATGATGCTGTTCTCTCAGGCCAACCCTGCCTTATCCAATCAGTGTTGAAGTAATTACGCAATAGCCCTGTCATTTGCACATTTGCTAGCGGGCAACTCTTTGTAAGGCAATCACACAGCTATCCACTCCTTCTCAATCAAAGGCTAGTGCACTTTGCATATATATGTGTGTATTTCTTTGTTTAGATAAATCTGGGAATTCAGCCAGGAGACATCTCACTAGTTATTCCTTTATTTATCTGCTTATTTGGGATCTGGAAATATTGGAGCATATTACAAGTGCTCTGAGATAGGGCCTTTTCACACGAGCCCTAAGATCCGCTGGCCACTTAAATTTGGACCAGAGTTCTTGGGGGTTTGTCGCTGTTCCTGCGTTCCCACCCCCTCCGCACTCCTGGCTGCTGGCTGCGTGAGGGGAGGGAGAAAAAAAGGAAGAAAAGAATGCCGCTCACCTCTGTTTTGCCGTCCCGGCACTGCATTCAGATCTCTTAAAGGGGTGGGGGGCAAAAAAAGAACAAACAGAAGCAAGGAGAGCCGGGCAGTCACTACGTTATATCCGCATCAGGAATTTTCACCTCCAGAGAGCAGGTACCTGAAAAGTGCGCTGGGACGCGCTTAGGTGGGCGTGGTCGCACTTAATTATCTGTAAACTCCGGAGCTGGTGGGGAAATAATTTTAAGCTCCATAGCTGGGAGCCATTTGCCACGGAGTATAGGGGTCGTGTGAAAAGGCCCATAATGTTTGCCCATGCCTTTGGTTCCATTCAGACCCAGCAGCACTTCTGAAGTGCTCAGAAGGGGGGGGATAGCCTGGAAGGAGTTGCACATGGATTCTGGAGTTCTGGCAAGTTACCTTTTGGACCTTAATCTACCACCTGATCTCTGAAGCTACCAGGGTCAGTTTCACTTGGCTGGGAGACAACCAGGGATCTTCAGGTGGACTAGGAAAAAGTATGGCTGACATCCTGGGGAGACACTGCCAGTCACTAGTCTAGAGGGGCCAATGGCCTGATAACAGGAGGAAGCACTTTCTTTCTAATGTTCTTATGACCACAGCTTCCAGCGGCTGTGCTGGATAAAGGATTCTGGGATTTTTCATCTATGAAATAAACACTCTGAATCCCTAAAATATGTAATTTGTGAAAAGATGTCCCACCAGATTTGCCACTAGATGCGGTTGGTGCAATGGTGGCACCCTTGGCATCAGCTGCAGAAACCAGCTCAATTTGGTTCGGCCAGCCAGATTCCTCTAAAGAAGGCTTCTTAACAAATGCTTCTGAGCCTCAAGCTCCCAATGTGTTCCCGTGGAGACCACTTGAAGATGAACACAACATGGTTTGAAAAGTTACTTTTAGGAAGAATGAATACCATTGCCATGCTGAATGCATCCACGATTGAGTAGTGGTAGAATAATATTCTATTTTCCAAGCTGGGATATTTATTATTCTTAGAAGCTTATTTCCGAGATCTGGTGACCCCAACAGCCTGTGCCTAGGTGTTCCTCTTTGTGATGTCTGTCTGAATGGTGGACTGTATCATCAGGCTCTTCCAGACTGGGTGTTTATCCTGCTTGATGCAACGGATTCTCTACACTGAGCCCAGAGGCATTTTTCTTACCATTCACATCACCTTCCTCCTGTATCAGGTTTGCATAGCCACTTTTTGTGTGCTTCTGTGTGCCTTCTTGACCCTCTTGATAGCATGGTTTATTTTTGTTCTCGCTTTGTTTGTGGGGGGGGGGCAGAGTTGACCACTATGGTATTTCCCACTGAAGCCTGCCTCTCAGTTCAGAGTCTCTTACTCTGACACATTCAGCTAGCCCTCAAAAACAAACGAACAAACTCCACAAGGAGAGCTCTGGTAGGCAAATCGATTACTCAAATATTTTTCAA
The DNA here is from genome assembly GCA_037367245.1 of Phrynocephalus guinanensis. NCBI lineage: Eukaryota > Metazoa > Chordata > Lepidosauria > Squamata > Agamidae > Phrynocephalus > Phrynocephalus guinanensis. The sequence goes on from CM074734.1 coordinate 30,836,814, forward strand.
GACTTCAGGAGACCTCTCTTTTTTTAAAAAAAAAAAAAGCAGATCTCTTAAAGATATGTGTCTTCTTAGAGTGAGGGAAAGTGGCTATTTAATAGGAGGTTTGGGAGTGAATCTCAGTACACTCTTCACACGGTGAACGACAGTTGAGCACCTTTTGTACAGGTTTCGGAAAAGTTACTTTTTAGCCTCTAGTTTGGGGTATTCTGGAAATACTATCCAAAGAAATACTGTTTCCAGACTTCCTTTGAACATACAGGAGATGGTCAGCTATGATCCCACAACATATCTGTGAAGGCAGTCATGCCCTCCACAGTCATCTGGCTTCCCCATTCTAGCTCTTTGGGTAGGCATACCTTTGCAGAGAGAGGTCAACTAAGCTGCTGAGCCCCTTAAAGCCATCCAGAACATCAGCACTCATTGGTCCACTTTCTGCTACCAAGGAGAAAGGCCAAGAATGGAGTGTCTACATTCCTGTCTCACTCCCCAGGTCAGGGTCACTGTTCACAGGAAGTTGCTCTGATATTAGGCAGTCTACACACTGCTTTTTTAAAAAATGTAACCTGACACCTTCCACCAATGCAAAATTCATTTAATTAAAGAAAAGAAAGGAAGAGGAGAGGAAGAAATGGAGGCAGAAGTAAGCATTTGTCCTTGGTTTGTTTATTCTGCACTGCATCATGTGAGGTTTTTGTTGGTGTTTCCCTTCCTTTCAGTCTCTTGTCTAGTTTACATTATTGGCAAAAAATTATAATAGTAGAAATTGTCACGTGGTAAATCAATACCTATGTCAATTCCACTGAGTTAATGAATCTACCACACACACAAAAGGAGCCCTTTCCTATCAACCTGAAGTAAGTGTGGCCTTTAGAGGAATGCAGAAAAGATACATTTTTGGAAAATGTTATCACTTTGAAAGGCATTATTTCTTTAAAACCTCAATCAAAGGATTCAGCTACCCCCATCCCTAAAACAACGCAAAAAAGCTAAACCATTTCTTTCTTTACTCTTAATTTATTTTACCCTTTTATTTTGACATCAAATGCTCACTGTAACCTAATCTTCTGGGTGTTTGATGTGGCCTCGGAGAATGACAATTAAGCATGGCTTAAAACATTAATCCCAACTACAGGATCCAAAGACAAGTAATGTCAAGACCCTCCACTGATGACGAACCCTCCCTCAGTATTTGATCCCGGAGGAAAGGAGATACAATGAATTTAGACCTGCAGCTTCCTAAACAGCCTAGGATCCTGAACGGATTATTACAGAGGGTCTTCTCCCTTGATTTACACATATATACATGAGTTAAGATGAAATGGAATCTTTTGCTTCAAGGTGCCAGTCACTGCAGGTAATGAAGTCATCCTCTACAAGTCAAAGAAAAACAAAATGTCTGTTGTTCAGGGCAAGCTGAAGTCATTTTGCTGCCTGAGGCAAAGACCGAGAGGTGTCTTCTTGTCCTGTTCCATGTACAGAAGCAGACTGGGCTGCCAACTGAATCTTCACAGCACAGCTGAAGGGATGGAACAGCATCAAAAGATACCTGAAGCCAGCAGCCTAACATAGGGGAGACCAAGTAACTTTCATTTCCCCAGCAACTCTCTCTTGCTTCTTACACTTTGCTCCCTCAGGTGAAGAATTCACTCTGCCAAATAGTAGGGCCAGCCCTTTTAGCATTCAATGCATAGCTGGAGGCTACTGCCTAAAAGGATACCCACTGGCCCTGCTTTACTGCAATTGTGAGATGAAAGAGAAAAACAAACCTTCTCTGGCCCTTTCCCCCAGGCTTTTTAGGATCTCTCTGCTTGTTACCCTTATCTTTGTACTGTTGCTATCAGTTCCATCCGCTTTCTATGAAGTATACGCTATTTGATCAGTTTTATGAGTGTGTTAGGAATTTTTCCCCCCAGAAAGGGTGCCATTTTCTGTTTATAGAAAAGCCGCTGATACAGAGTAAATGTATATAAATAAATAACAATGAATAAAATAAACCATTTGATATCTCTTCTGTGCTCTATTTTATGGTGAACCTTTTTTTTAAAAAAAAAAAACCCTACTCTTTTGCTCTTTCCCTTCAGCTTCAGATTTTCCAGATGTTGTGCAAACTATATTTAGAAAAACGCCGGATTCACATTACAGAAAGAGAGCTGGGCTTTTCACAAATGATAAGGCAAATCCATTCAAGATTGGATCACGTTATGTAATGGTAATGTTAGCACCCAACCACTTCTAGTAAAATTGTGGGACATTATCTATACACCCTAGTAGTGGCTAAGGTGACCAAAAGGAGGACTTTACAGAGAAGTAAGCCTCTGTTTTGTTAGGATATGTTTTTCAAGAGAGGGAGCCACTCTGCTACATACGAAAACACAGGTGACTTTCCGTGAGCAACCTTTGGTCCTCTTACAAGGAGAAAGGTCGCCTACAAATGATAATGAATGAATGAATGAATGAATGAATGAATGAATGAATGAATGTCATGGTACAGAATTTGAATGCTTCTCTTATATGAAGAAATATAGAAAGGTAGCATCAATGATGATGATGATGATGATGATGATGATGATGATGATGATAGAACTAATTTTAGAAATGCAGAACTGGAAGGAATCTTATGGATCATCAGGTCCAGCCCTTGGCAAGGAGTCCCAGTGGGGAATTGAACCCCCAGACTCTAGCTCTACAGCTAGATACCCAAGCCAGTAAGCCAGTCGTGGCCAAACTTCAGCCCTCCAGATGTTTTAGACCACAACTCCCACAGTCCTTTGTCATTGGCAATACAGGCTTGGAATTCTGGGAGTTGTGGTCCAAAACATCTGGAGTGCTGAAGGTTTGCCACCACTGCACTAAGCTATCCAGCAATTTTTGAAGTTGTCCATCCGTAGTTAGAAGCCCCTGGATATGAAACTGAGAAGGCACAAGGATCACCACACCATAGTCTTTCCCAACTTAAGTGAAATGCATTGTGCTCATAGTTAAATCTTTGTGGACTACATCCAGTGTGACAAGGTGAATATAGCCTTCACATTTTCGGCCCTCTTCTCTCTAGCCTTCTCCAGCTTCAAAAACCAGCTCCAGAGTGTATATCAGCCCTCTAAAGTGGGTTTAGAGTTGGGGGGGAAAGTCTTCACAGGGGAGAGGGATTGTCCCCCTCCTGCTTGCATTTGCAGAAGCTACTTGTGTAGGAACCAGAGCAATGTTGTATTTCTAGATGTTGGCCTATAAGATTTAAATTATAGTATGTGAACTTTGAAGCAGATCTGTATCCTCTTTTTTGTGTGAAGCATAAACAGGTATTTTCCAGCAGTTAATTTATATATAGGGCATTTTCAGGACTCAAGTTTTTTTTTAAAGGGGGAAGGCAAGCAGAAGAAGTTGGGTTCATGCCCCACACTGAGACCCACTCTGGGCATCATCATTGATGCCATTTGCACACATCAAACAACTTCCCTAAAGGATCAGGGTAAATTCTTCAAGCCAAAAGCAAGAAAAAATAATGTGAGGAAAAATGCTTGGGGGGGGGGGGGGGACGACACAAGCCCTGCCAGACCTGCCAAAATATACTCTCTATTCATGCCAAAACATCAGATCAACTCATGATTACTGCTAATGCCATGCAGTCAACAGAATGAACACTGGAAGAAAGAATAACACACTCAGCCCAAACAGTGGGAGAAACACTTGTGTTGTCACTCCCTCAGACATGGCTCATGAAGGTGTATGATTAGAACCAAAAGGGTTAGTTTTGGTTAGAATAGGCCCATGGCTCCTCTAAACATAAGACTGAATTCAACCCATGGAATATAAGACACTCAATTTTTTTTAAAATGCAAAGACATGGGTGAATAGAGGAGCTTTTGTCTGTTACCTAAAACTCTCCTAAGGGCACTAATAGTTGGCAGGCGTGTCCTTCCTGGGTGGGGTATTTCATAACTGGGGCACCACTGGAGTCTCCTTTGGAGGTTTTAAAGCAAAGGCTAAATGGCCATCTGTCTGGAGTCCTGTGATGGGGGTTCCTGCATGGCAGGGGGTTGGACTAGATGGCCCTTGAGGTCTCATCCGACTCTAATGATTCTCTGTCTCCCCTCTCCCAATAAAATGTCTCTCTCTTCTAGGTTGTCCTCGAAGGGATATTGTGGACAGCTGGAGTAGGGCTTTCTCTGATGATCCAAATGTACAGATAGCCTGGGGCAGGAGGAAAATCTGCCTTTAGGATTCAGGGGTTGATCAGTTGTTCGTTTTAAAAAAAAAAAAAAAAGTAAGCATCAGCAATGCATCTTAAATTTAGAGAAATGAATAGGTGGCCAAAGAAATATTCCCAGCAAACCGTGCCAGTCAAACCTCTGGTCCTTCCATGTTGCTTGCAAAAAGGTTTCAGAAGCTAATTCCATTAATCCAGACCCAATACATTATGGCAGCTTGCTAGAATTCAAGGCAAAAATCAAAGGGCGTTTATACACGACCCCTAAGCTCCGCTGCAAATGGCTGCAAGCTCCGGAGCTTAAAAATGTTTCCCCACCAGCTCCGGAGTTTGCAGACAATTAAGTGCGACCCCGCCCACTTTAGCGCGACCCAGCACACTTTTCTTGTACCTTCTCTTTGGAGGTGAAAAATCTTTGATGCGGTGCAACGATAGTGAGTGCCGGGCTCTCCTTGCTTCTGTTTGCTGCTTTTTGGCTCCCGCCCCTTTAAGAGCTACTTTTACAGAGATGAGAGGCAGAACGAGGTGAGCGGCATGCTTTTCTTTCTCTTTTTCTCCCTCCCTCAGGCAGCCAGCAGCCAGGAAGTGCGGAGGGGGGTGGGGACACAGGAAGAGCGACGAACCCCTAAGATCTCTGGTCCGAATTTAAGTGGCCAGCGGATCTTAGGGGTTGTGTAAAAAGGCCCAAAGAAACAAAAGACAAAAACATGTGATGCTTTAAAGACTATTATATTTTGATGCAAGCTTTTTTGTGGACACGTCCACTTCTTCGGACATATAGTAGCAGCAGACATATAGTTTGCGAGGTGAGGGATGGGCAGCTGGGACACTACCATCATGTTCAAATTGCAACAGGATTTGCAGTCCATAAACTTGGGCCCTGTCCTACGCACACAGAGCGATCAACACCCGCTTGCTATTGAGTTGACTCAAGTATCTCCCTCCACCATTCCCATGTTCAGTCGCTTGTCAGTACAGTACTAACATCTGGGCTGGAATCCAAGGATGAGGGGAAGAGAAAGGAGGCCACCAGTACAATGGACCTTCTGAGTCACTTCCTTCCCACTTCTAGACCCTGGGCCACTCAACAAGGCATTCCTCAAACTCATTAATTTCTTGGAAGCATCTGTTCTGGTGCACATGGATCTGTAGCAAGGTGGGGAAATAATCTAGGGCAGCTTCAATGTGGATGTGCTTTTCTGTGCCCGATGAGGGTCTTCAAATCACCACTTTACTCCAAGAGCACAATTCTCATTGTTTCCAATTCCATATTATCCAATGAAAAAAGAATCCAGAGTTGTGTACAATTCTGGTCACCGCATCTCAAGAAAGACATAGTGGAACTGGAAAAGGTGCAGAAGAGAGCAACTAAAATGATTACTGGGCTGGGGCACCTCCCTTATGAGGAAAGGCTAAAACATTTGGGGCTCTTTATCGTCTGGAAAAAATGCGCCTGAGGGGGGGATATGATTGAGACGTACAAAATAATGCAGGGCATGAGTAAAGTGGATAGAGGGAAGCTCTTCTCCCTCTCACAAAATACCAGAACTAGGGGACATACACTCAAATTGTGGGCTGGGAAAGTAAGAACAGACAAAAGAAAATATTTTTTCACCCAGCGCGTTGTTAGTCTGTGGAACTCCCTGCCACAGGATGTGGTGATGGCATCTGGCCTGGATGCCTTCAAAAGGGGATTGGACAGATTCCTGGAGGAAAAGTCCATCACAGGTTACAAACCATGATGGAGATGTGTAATCTCCAGGCTTAAAACCAGGGTACTTCAAGGGCCAGATGCAGGGGAGTGGTATCAGGAGACAGATATCTAGTCTCATGCGCTCCCAAACACATCTGGTGGGGCCACTGTGAGATACAGGAAGCTGGACTAGATGGGCCTTTGGCCTGATCCAGCATGGCTCTTCTTATGTTCTTAAGAAGAGGCACTGTAGTTGTGCAACTGATAGATTATTTATTTGTTTTGTACTGTCAAGTCAGAACCAACCTCTGGTGACCCTATTAGGACTCATCATGAGCTGGCTGGATAGCTCAGTGGTTTAGGTAACTGGCTTTGGAGCCAAAGGTTGGGAGTTCAATTCCTCACTCTTCCTGTTGAGTCAACACCCGAAACCCAAGTAATTTTTGTAAAAACATCCCCGGGAAAATAATGAAACACGAAACCACCATTTTCTTGCTTTTTTCATGATGCTCTTGAAATCTGCTACTTGAGGAGGCTGCTAAATCAGCCTCATGACAGGACCACCCCTATAAGGATCAAATCACGGCCTATCCTACTCCAGAAGAAGCCTGCATGTATTAATGGAACACGCTGCCCTCATGAAGCGATGACGTCTGGATTCCACAGAATGGAGCAAAAACTGCTTTCACAAAAAAAGGGGGGTTACTTTTTTATTATTCTTAGCAATATTCACCTTGAAGGAATATGAGGGAAGCATACACTTTTTTTACAGACAATATATAAACATGTTGTACATAATTAACAATAACTTAGTTCACTAATCCAAAAATTAAGCAATTTGTTTTTTAAAAAAAAAACAGAAAATACTGCCAAATCTTTATGCTGATACAAGTACAAAATAATTTAAATCCTGACTGCTGTTCTTCTACGCCGCAGTGACTGACAATATATTGCACTTTGTCATCTGTGGACCCTATCCAGCACCCTCCTGATGTGTCGTCTCTGTTCATAGAAGGGGGGGGGGCTTTGTTGACATGCCCCAATCTGCGCATCAGTAACTGTGCTGGGAGGCGTGCTCCCTAGTATCATAAATTCCCTCGTTTTCTCGCCCAGATGCTCATACTCCCACAGGAATCTGGATTGGTTACAACCAATGTAGAACTGTACCATATTTTAAAAAGTTCTCCTTCCCTCCACATACACACATATACCCTAAATAAAAGAGCAATCGCTTCTGTCTTGGCCAATTGAAAATGTCTCTCTCCCAGGCAGACTTTGTGTTTCATAAGTTGGCGCTGCGTGTTTGGTTGGTGACTGAGTAGTATGCGATTCTTTCTACTCTTTCACACAGAGCAGCTATATACTGTATGCCCACATAGCCTCCCCTCCCCCAGCCTGGTACTATCCGGAGAAATAGGGACTTCCGGTTCCCATAATCCCCAAACCAGGACAGTTGGGAATTGTAATTCAACCCAACTGGGGGCCACCTGGTCTCTTGGGAACAGGGTAGAAAAGGGAGGAAAGAAGTTTTGCTTTGGATGTTTGGTCCTTTGTTATTATTCCTCTGATAACTGAATTACATATTTAGGGGGGGAAACAAAACAAAACTGGCATACACCGTTGTCTTTTGTTTTAAGCAGACCTTTGCAGTTAAGATACAATTGGCTTGATTTAAAAAAAAAACAAGGAAAACAAAAAAGAAAAAAGCTGTCACAGAGTTAAGCTTATGCAGTTTACATTATCAAGCCCCTCTGCTCCTAAGGGGCATTATTTCTTTTTCATCAGAAATATAGCTAAATATGTACATCACATGTTATACTGGACCTTGTGATCATGAAAGTCACCAGATCATAACAATCAAGAGAATACACTTCACACTGGCAAGAGCTTTATTTTTTTCTTCAGTTTTTAAAAAATGTACAATATGGTTTCAGTACGGGAGACCACCATTTTGCTCAACACTTGTGATTTCCTTTAAAAAATATAAAACATACGCCATACGAAACAGCCAGCCTATCCCTTCTTCTTCTCCCCATGAGCCGATGGGCCTCCTCCCTTGGTCAGCGGCTGTGGCCATGTCCGAACTCATGGAAAGATCTGATCACATCTCCCTCTTTTCCCTTCTGGTCTTGCAGAATTTTACACAGCTTCTATGCACCCCTCCCTTCCCAAGCAGAAAATTGGCTCTCTTCAGGACGCAGGACGCAGCTACACTTGGGACACGAGATAGCAGGTTCTCCCACACCAAGGTTCCCGACGCCCCACACAACATTGGCTAATGCAGGGGTGCCCAAACTTTGGCCCTCCAGATGTTTGGGACCACAACTCCCAGAATTCCAACCCAGTACTGCCTATGACAAAGGACTGTGGAAGTTGTGGTCCCAAACATCTGGAGGGCTGAAGTTTGGGCACCACTGGGCTAATGCAACTGGCACAACCCAATGGCCCGGTGATAGAACCTCTCCGTCTTGCTGAGTATGAAGGCTGCCCCAACTCCAAGCGCTGGAGGAACGGGCGAGGTGTGTTTTGAAAGTGGAGGGCAGAGCTTGGAAGAATTACTGTTTCTGACTATCAGCCAACCCCAGGCAGCACGGCCTGTAACTGTTCCAAGCTCCGAAAGGCCACAAAAGTTGCAGTACAGTGGTCACCTCTTCTTCAACCATTTCTGGTGAAACACATCAACCAGCCCAAACTGGGGGAGGCAGCTGCTGCCACTATGTATCTCCACATGGAGAACGGCTGGAGAGGTCCGTTAGTTGAGCGGCCTGGCTGCCCAGCCAGAGGAGGAGACATGTGACTCCCCTCTGTGCCTCTTAGAGAAGGGCGGCCACCTCTGCAAGGGTAGGAAGACGATGATGGTAATATTATTAAGAGAGATGCTATCCAATAAAGCAATGAGCGGAAACTGTGTGAAGGACAGCTTACCACCTTTTTAGGGCTGCTATCCTATGCACAATTATCTAGGAATAAGACCTGCTTAAACCATCTTGGTTCTATCAACCAGAATTCAGCCCAGACTACGACTGCAGACAGAACGACCGCAGTGCTTAAGGTCTGTGCTGGACAGATCATGCAAGAGGGGAGCACTGATATTATTAGAAATGTTGTCTTCACAAGACTGGTGAGAGGAGGAGAAGCAGTGACTAACTAAGAAGGAGGGGCAGCCAGGCACTGAGTAAGACGGGAGAAGGGTGTACAAACCCAGGCTATGAAGCCACGAAGGACGGAACACTTGCAGTGCCATGGAACTACAGCCTTCCTCCCGAGCGGGTGCCCTATCGGTGTGTTCCACTACCAAACCCATCACAGAGATACATCAGCTGGGGTACCGAATGAAGGAAGGCTGCTCTAAAGCCATGCAAGCAATTACGGGAGGCTACTTGGCCAGTGGTGGGTCACACCACAACCAGGAGAGAGGGAGGGCAAAGGTATGGAGGAGTGAGAGTATGCTTGCTACCATTCACTTTCAATCATTTACATGCCCAGAGTAGTACGTTAAGAGAAACATGTTGACTGCCCATGTATTACCCTCCTGACATTGCAGGAATGCTGCCTATGGAAACCCTTTCAACCATTTGCCCAGTGCCACTGTCTTCTTGGTGGATGCCACAGTCTTAAACAAATACCTTCACGTTTGCAAAAAGAATGCAGAAATTGCGTGGAAAAATAACCCGCACTTGGAGACTCTTATAACCTACATTAGAAATAAATGTTTCCCTCTTTCACACATACACCCCCCACACTTCCTAGTCGATTGGCTTAACTCTAAAAGCAATGAAGAAAATAAAAATGTGGCCTTTAAGCAATAATAATAATAATAATAATTTCTTGAAAACCTGTTTTCTACTAGAGTGGATGTTTCTTTTTAAAAAAAAAATTAAATGAAATAAAAGATCCACAAATATATGCAAGACTTTTGAAGCTCTTTCTGGGGCACAAGAGCAAAATAAATAGTGATTCTCTCTCTCTCTCTCTTCTTTCTTGTTCCCTGTATCTCTTCTCTCAAAAAGTAGATTTCTAAAAAGTTGTCCCTTTTTTTTTACTCCTTTTTCTTCCCGCAGAATATCTTCTATGACAGAAATCAAGCTTGGGTGGTTTTGTCACCGAGCGTCTTCTGCGTCAGGCCACTGATCACTTTACAATATTCACAGTAATGAACAACAAGAAAGCATAATTGGCTCCAGCCACTACTGCTGCTGCTGCTGCTGCTGCTGCTGCTTCAGCCACCTTAGCTTTCTGCTGGGACTAGCATTTATCTTAATCAAACAGGTGAGTTCCACTTTTTCCTTTTACCTGAGGGGGGAAAGTGCATATCAGGCACCGTTAAGCATTTTCTGCAGAAGACCCATCATTTATACAGAGCTTTAGTCTAGCACTAGGAGTTGAACTGCACTGGAATGAGATCCCCTTTTCCCTTCCTTCCTTCCTTCCTTCCTTCCTTCCTTCCTTCCTTCCTTCCTTCCTTCCTTCCTTCCTTCCTTCCTTCCTTCCTTCCCTTTGTTTTCTTGCTTCTGGGCAGAATCTTGCTGTCACCATTCGGCAAAACCCAGCATGTGAAGTCTTTCGAGGCCCTCGGGCTCCTATCCCATGGCGGTGACCATGCTGGATGGATGCGGATGTCCAAAGGAGATGCCGGAAGAAGGGTGGATGGGGGTTGGCGTTGGTAGGATGTGTCCTGAGTGGCTGAAAGGGGGCAAGTGGCCCATGGGGGTCATGTGACTAGCCAAGGCAGCGGCGCTGAAAGGGGACGACTTCTCCTGCATGCACTTGGAGAGTTCCTCAAAGCACTCAGAACCTTTCTTGCTCTTCTTGGACTTGTTGGACATTTTCCTATTCCGGGTCTGAATTCCTTCCTTCTTCATGGTCAGAGGCCTGTTCACCTGCAATAAATGAGAAAATCAGGCTCCTGCAAGCAACGTGATTTTCTTGTGCAGAATGAAATCAATCCGAACAGCAGCACCACCACCAAAGGGTTTCCATGGCACGCATCCTTTTCAAGCCAAGCTGGCCCACATCTCTCTGTGTCTTACCAGAATTTCTTCCTACGTTTCATTGGTTCTAGTAAATCCACCTACTAAACAACCTCAGGCATAAAAAGCCAATGGGACAGATTCTGGCGGTTTCCACTCTCACCTTACTTTGGCCTTCTTTCTTAACCTTCAACCATTTCATAATGTTTTTTAAAAATTATTTGAACATGTAAGGCATGTTCCCTAAATTCACTTTGAAAACTCAGGTTTTGCATTTAAAACAATATCTATCTATCTATCTATCTATCTATCTATCTATCTATCTATCTATCTATCTATCTATCTCTCTCTCTCTCTCTCTCTCTCTCTCTCCCTTCATCACGTGTTATTTATAAATTTCAATATATCAAATGTTTCCCATTTGGAACTGTTTACAAGGTTTGTTTGTTTTTAAAGAAAATTTAAATTTAAAAACACCCCACTAGGATTAACTGTTGTCTGATTTCATACAAAATGTCATCTAACTTTTTAGAAGAGGCAGAACATCAAACATGTTCCTATTATTACGAGGGACTGCAACTCTATTTTGCTTAAATTACCCACGCTGCAGAAGCCAAGCTAATACATTGTAATGTCACTGAACTGAGCATCACTATGCCAACAAAGAATGGCTATGACTTCCCAGGGGAGCCTTAAAGAGCTTTTTAAAAAGAAAAAGACTCTGTGCCATGAATACAGGGGCCAGCGGACGCCATGCAGTTAAAGCATCAATCCCGGCTAAGCAAGCAAAAAAGAAGACACAAGGCAAGGAAATACTCACATTGTGCAATTTATAGTACAGTCCACAAGCATTGCAGACGGGGTCCCCATTTGCATTGCGTCGCCATAAGGTGGTGGTGGTTGTCTGGCAATTGGCACAACACGTTCCTGCTCGCCTAGCAGCAGACTAATTGGAAGAAAGAAAAGACACATGCATTTGCTGAAGAAACAGCTCTTTCAGAAGTTCAGCCTCCAGTATGACATTATGGTTTAAAAGCAATTTTTTAAAAAAAATTTACATTCATAAGATTCCGCCCCGCCCCCCCAATTCCTTAGCATGCCCACTATTACCACCACCACCCTCCGTGGCTCCGCTCCCTTTCCGCTGAGATATCAACATTCTCTTTCGAAATTATTAACTTACAGCATAATACTAATGGGCAGAACACTTCCCAAGAACCAGTCTGCAAAACTAGTCAGGGGTTTCATTTTCTTGCTCTCAGCCTTACAAATCGGTTTGGTAACTAGTCAACCACGTGTAGATTTTGGTTCTCATCTCAGAAGAAGCAAAGCTGAATAGATGTCCCCAGTACTCCAAGTCCCCTTGATGTGGAAGTATGTACCTGTCACCCTATAAGGCCCACCCTTCTGGGCACAGCCTCTCAGCCTCTCTGCTATGGAGCCATGACAGGAAGGTGAAGTTTGGTTCCTTGCACAAAGAAACCCACAGGGACCTCAGCCGCCACTGGGAACTGGATGCACAGAGCTAGCTTGCTCCAGTACTGCGCGTATGCTGCATCAGGAGTTGGTAGGTCTGTAAGCACTAGCCCTCACTGGGCCATGACCCCCCCCCCCAGGTGACCTCTGGCCTGCTACTCCCTCACAGCTCCATCTACCTCATGGAAGTGTTGCGAGGAGAAAGGAGCTGTCTTTTGAACTCCCTTGGGGGGGGGGGAATCCTGGGGTACAAATGTTACTAATGAATTAAAAAGAAAGATCATGGCGTGACACCAGGGCTTCTCAAAACATACTGACAAATTCATAGGCAAAGTGGAGCAGGCAGAGTTGTGGACTGTCTACCTCAGTTCCGTTCAGGTCCCTCACGGCTTTCCCCTGCTTTTTTAAACTTTTCTCCCCTTTATAACTTTCTCTCCTGACTCACTTTGTGCCACACATGGGAAAAGGCACTCTTTTTTTTTTTTGAGCTATGGCTTCCAGTCTTTCAGCCAGCGTAGTATGGCTTAAAACTTCCAGCCAAAGAACTGACCTTTCTCATCTCTGCTCCCATCCTGAGACTCCAAGGGAAAGACAACAGCTTCCAACAGCAAAGCGCAATAAGCGTGAAAAAGAAAGGTTTGCTCTGTAGCCTCCTACTCTTTACACACACACACACACACACACACACACACACACACACACACACACACACACACACACACACTTCTTTTAATGCAGTTATAGTAGACCCATAAGGATCTGCAGCTTGTGATGCTCCATCTTTAGATAATGAAGTTTGTGACACACTCAACAAATAGTCTCAAGTCCTCACTGCTTCTGACTCATCTCTTTCTTTGCTTCCATTTCTGCCACCCCTTTAAACTCCAGTGTTCTTTCAATGAACATATTCAGTATTCATCCATTTCTCTTTGGAAGCGCAGTATTAAGGCAGCCCTGTGTAAATGCCAATTATCTGTGTTTCTTATTACCTAGTCACTTGAATAAATGAGCTTGTGTTGTTTTCTTGCTTGGATGTTAAATACAAGAGAGCATTTAGTTACACCCTGGACAAAAACATTGGGCGATTATAATTTAGAACTAATGGGCTTGGTGCATTGAAGGAACTAGTCTATTGAAGCATGCCACTTTACTGGGCACTTGTCCTTAAACAAGTGGGCCAGGGAATCTGCCTATAGCATAGCCGTGCTGTGCTGGAGTAGTACCCCGTATATACTGCTATTAGGTACCAGTGAAAGTGCTGGTCCAGCAAAATTTTTGACATAGGTGATCGATGGCTACCATATTTATCATAGTTTTTAAATACATAATTGGCAAGTCATTATCCCTCTGTGTTTTAAAAGCTGAAAAGGGAGCTTGTTTGCCAAATAAGCTACTAGTTCTACAAATCTATGAGTTTGAGGCTTGAAACTCAGCACAGCTTAAGTCTCTGTGGCTCAAGCCCAGGCTGGCAAACCTCCTGTGGATTCCAACAAGGACTATGTTTAACCTTGCTTGTCCCTAAGGGTGCCGCGGGGGCCACGTCTCAACTTCTCCACATGAAAGCAAGCAAGGTTTGCATTCAGACAAAAAACGGCATTTCCCCCCTAGACTAGCACTCGGCTCGGTGACCCATAACCCTGTAAACAATGGGGTCATTTTAGACATTTTTAAGAGCTGGGGAGGGGGGAATGTACTCCCTCTTTTAGGAAATAATAGTTCACACAAAGCTTCAGGAAATATGTTCTGCACACTGTTTGGTGCAGTCTGGTGAGTCTTGATAGGGATATTGGGGGGGGGGGGGGGGCTCCCAAACACACAACTCGTCTTCCCACATCTGGTGGCAAGGGGATGATGGGTAGTTGTATCCCCACACAGCTAGAAGCCAACGTGTTGGAAAAGGCTAATATAAAACATAAATAATCTGATTCTCAGAAAGTTCCATTCATTTTTGGACACCATCAATACAGATGCAATACATCCTGCTACATCTCCTTATAGCTCAACCTGTGACAATCATTTAATCTATATACAGTGGACCCTTGTATCACAAACGGTGTGTATAACATAAAATCTGTACAACAAAAATTCCGGAGATAAGGGAAATTTGCTTAACAGAATCGTCTATGGGGCGAATCCGTACAACATAAAATGCTAGAGATTACGGATTACTACGTTTTCAATGCATTCCTATGGAAAAATTTTATAAAGGAAAAACTGCTTAACAGAATAACATTTGGAACAAATTAATTCCTTTATACAAGGTACCACTGCATAGGAACAATCCTTTGCCAATTTCTAAGACAAAATGGATTCATAAACAATGACATAATGGGCATTCAGGCTACCCTAAACTCTGCCGATCACATCTGATTTTGGTGCCTAATCATAGTCAAAGGTGGTTACTATTTGGATGCGAGACCAACAAGGGATTAGTAGAGGACTTCCCAACTATGGAAAGGGAAGAATTCTTCCTGAAACTGCGAAAAGCCACCGTTAGCCTGAACTGACAATGTTAGGATAGATGAACTAACACTTGGACTTACTGTATGCTCGATACCACGGTTTTCTCTGTTTCCCCCCTTCATATTTAGGTATTAGCATTATAATCAAAAGATTTTAGAAAGTTTTAAATGTATTTCAATAAACCTAGTGGCCGAAATCCTATTGCTTAGCTTACTATGTCACAAGAAGAATGGGCCTATTTGAATCAAGAGAAGTTACAGAGGAGCTGACGTACTAAATTCACACTCTTGTGTGACTTATTACATTAAACAGAATTTAAGCCGGTGAATTTTGTTCTGCTGTAGCATTGGTAACTTATAATTTCACATTGGCTTTCGACTCTTCTGCAAACAATATCTTGGGTCCTACTTCTGGGAGAAAGGCGGTGTATTAAATAACTGAACACATAATAGACTAACTTAACTTGGATCCCACCTAATATATTTAAATTGTAAGACTAAAAAGGAAATTAAGTGATTATCTGATAAACACTTACACACACACATTTTAAGAATTAATAATAATTGGACATAACCATCCTGTGCTCTCTCTTGAACAAGGCCCACTGAAATTAAGAGGAACTAGATACAAGAGCCGAGCAAGAGGGAAGGAAAAGGTACAAAATAAAATCATAGAATCATAGCGTGGGAAGAGACCTCAAGGACTATCTAGTCCAACCCCCTGCCATGCAGGAACCCCCAAAGTACCCCCGACAGATGGCCATCCAGCCTTTGCTTAAAAACCTCCAAAGGAGGAGACTCCACCACCCTCCGTGCCACCTGAAGGTTGTTTTTTTTTGCACCTGGCATCAAAGCATTGTGGAGTTGGCTCTAATCACAATACTCTTCTACTGTATTAACTAAACTGATTTCAGAAGCTTCTTATGGAAAACTGCCCTCTCACAGCTCGAGCCGTTTGCCCAGACAGCCTTGTTTCCTTTGTAGGGGAATCAGTCTCAAACCAAGGTCTTTCACACCACGTGCCAACTAATCCTTCTCTTAACTGGAGGTCCTGGGGATCGAGTCCACGACATTAGTTAGGCAAGCAAAACATGTGCTCTGCCACTAAGTTGTGGCCCATCCCCAACGCCCAGTCACACTTAGATCTGGTGCCAGTTCTCCTATGGCAGGTAAGACTGGGCTGTTAAGAAGAATCTCTCTCACAGGAGGACACCCGGGCTTTTTAAGGACATCATAACGGCGTTCCCTTTCCTCATCGGGGCCCTATCATGGGATTGCTACTATTCCCAAGGAACTTCTAACTGGATTCACTACCTGTTTCTGGAGGAGTTGAAGAAGATCCCATATTGGGAGCCTGGAAAAGTTTGGCTTTTGGAACTAGACTTGGCAGAATCCCTGTCCTATGAAGCCCCACCCCCACCCCCAAAAAGGAAACTTCCAAAACTTGTTCCAAATGGGAATGAGTGCTCCTTTTCCCTTCTCCGCTGATCCATGCCCAAATGGCTTCATTGCAAACTTATCACAGCATTAACTTCCTGTATTTTTCCACGTATAAGATTTTTTTTTTTACTAAAACTGCTAAGACTATAATATTTAGGGTCGTCTCCAATGAGAGACCCACACAATAGAGAAACTGTTATTTCAGGCTGGAATATTGGGTGTCATCTTATACAATGTGGGCATCTTATAGATGGGAAAATATGGTACTCTGGACAAGGTATTGCTAAGAACACACCTCTCTCTAGAGTACCAACTCTGTGCTGGATGGATAGGTGGGCTGAACAAGGCAAGCACACAGGCACACATACCCATTAGGCAACAGCATGCTTTTATCACTGGAGAGCCCTAACCAAATCCCTATCGCTGGGTCAGGACAACTGCTTATGTCTTACCAGCTTAAGGTTTACTGACATGGTTGATAAACACTTCCATTTATATGATTTAATTTTTTTTAAGTTGCAGCACATAGAAATTTAAAAATATTATTTTTTTTAAAACCTCAAAAAGTAATCTGAAGTGGTTTATCTATAAAAAGGTGATTTTATTCCCACCTCCCATTTTGGCTGTGTTTGGATGCCTGCAATAAAATACTAATTTTATGTAAACTTCCACATTTGGGTTGTTTTAAATAGCAAGTGGTTTTTATAAATTCACAGGATTTTTTTTTAAAAAAAGGTGACACACACTTCTAAAATCTTTCTTACTGTTATTGGAAAACAGTGAGGACTTTTCAACCTATATTGGTGGTTGGTTCTAAAACTGGTCCTGCCTCACGCTGCCTCAGCCAACAATTTAAAAAGACACACAAGGACTCTTGAAACCCTGTCTCCCCACCCCCACCCCCAAAAACCTCACCATGAATTAAGAACTTGGGACTCCCTCTCCAAACATTTGAAAGCAGAAACCGATGTTTGCATATTTGAGATGGTTTATTGATACTAGACTCTGCTGCTTAACTCTATGGCCTGCCCCCCATTTACTCTGGCATGAGGTTCAGCCTGGGAGAGATGATAGTGTTACACTGTTGTCTTAACATTTTTCTAGACATGCCAGTCACTTTGGAAGAAAAGCAAGTCATTAAGAAGCTTGCCCTGTTGAAATTCTGACTTGCAGCTAAAATCCTGGTATTAGATCATGAAAGGTGCTCCTTTCTGCTTCCCAACTCTAGCTGGGACACACACACACACACACACACACACACACACACACACACACACACACACACACACACACACACACACACACACACACACACACACACACACACACACACACACACACACACACCAGCAATGAGCTATTTAGTTCGAAACGCCCAGTAAACTGCTAGGTGATGATGATGATGATGATTAGCATTTCTTTTTAAACAAGAGCATGGAGCATATTTGCAATTTCAAAACAGCCTGCCTGACTGGCATGGGTTGCCTATAGGAATTCTTTAAAGCTTTAAGAGTCAGGAAACAGATACACAAAGTTTCCTTATCTTCAGAGTGCAGATATCCGGATAGGAAACTACTACCAGAGGCTTAGAATTTAAAAAGAAAAAAAAGAAACACTCAAATGAAAATACAAAGTGTAGGTGACTCCATGGAAAAATAATCAGCTCTTTAAAAGAGCAATTAGAGGATTGCCCAGACAGAGAAGCGATGTTGGGTTCGCCATGGAATCTATGACTGCAAAATTACTTGATCAAAATAATGATGGCAATGGCTTTGACTCGGCTGACATATATAAAACTTTCTGATCTAAGACACTTTTTCAACTGAGAAGATCAGCACGTCTAATGGTCTCGCTTCCAGTGCCCTCCTAAATGGCCCAAGAGGTCAAACGAATTAAAGCGATCCTTTCTGGATAAAAAGGACTGAACAGAGCCAAAGGAACCAACAGGCAATCACAACTGGGCACATACCTCCAAACAGCCAGAGACGGAAGACATTAAATACAGAGAGAGAGAGAGAGAGAGAGCGACCGAGAATACAAGGTCTTGAGCTGGAGAATCTTCCTTGGCTAAATGACTGCTAAGTGCCAATGAGAAACTCTCCCATTTGAGCCTTACTTTCACTATGAATTCATTAGGTGGCCTTAGGCAAGCCTGTCTCTCAGTCTCAGCCCACCATGCAACATTTCCCACCCACCCCATCAACTTCTGCACAATGGGAATTGACCTACCATACAGGATGGTTGTACAGGTCGCAATAATGGTTTTGACAAAATTCTATTCATACACTCTGCTGCATGCTGGTACGTACATAACCCACCTATTAAACTGCTTATTGTTCTATATCTTTCCGCATAAACTGCTCTGCGTGGAGCCCCTGCAATCTGTCCCTAGGCGGCATGGTGACCTCCAAATGACATGGATCTTATGTGCAGCACAACATTTTGATGCCATGCAGGCTGCAAAGCACAGAGATGGGTCAGGCTGCCCTCCCTCCATCATACGCCTGTGTGTGGTCCCATTAAATCATTTAGCCCCAAACCTGAGAGAGGAAGAAGCACCTACCAGCCTCCGTTTAGGTTTAATGAGAGGTCGGTTTTGACCGTTCATTTTGTGGTAGAGCCCGCAGGCGTTACACAGGTAATGCCCGGTACCGTCTCTTCTCCAGAGAGGGGTGGCAGTAGCTCCACAGTTGACACACTCTCTGCCTTCTAAATGGAAACACGAAGAAACCGGATTTCTTTCTTTAAAAACAAATTCACAAAAGCTTTTTGCATTGTCCTTTTAGGCAGAGTCCAAAAATCAAAACAGCATTATCATTCAATTTTCAAGAGAAGGGGTCGGGGGAAGACATCGGTGACAACATTGCAAAATAAACGCCTACGTTCTCTGAAACGGCAGAAACACAACTTACATTTCTGTCTAACTGAACTTTCAGCAATTCCCTCCTAGTATGACTTCTCTATGATCTAATAAAGCTTTATAGCCATTTTGTATTATTTAGGTGATCTCTTTTCCCCTTGTGCCCAGGAATTCAACAGGTTGCTTTGCCAACTGAAAAATGTAACCTATGCAAATTGCCGCCACCATCCCATCCACCCACACATTTCACCCAACTTCATACTAAGTGTAGCTTTGTATTCGAAAGAAGCGCTACACCCCACATTACTGAACAAAGTATTCAAAATGTATACGGGCTTTGGGGGTTTTTTTTTAAAGGGTGTTCTAGAAGCCACTTCGAACAATTAAGGTTTCTTTTCTGCACATTGCAGATTCTCTAGAAAGTTCAGATTAATATCCGCTTCTCTCTTTTGCAAGCTTATTTATATTATCCATATTTATGGGCCATTACTGCTATTCTAGATTGTTCCTTATTTTCAAACAGGGTAGATGAGGGAGGAGGATGTTTACTGAAAGATCTTTAGTTTGAGGGCAAGTCTGGTTAATGTAGTAACAGTAAATTCCTTTAGCATGGTTTATGCAAATCATACAGTATTTTAATGCAGAGGAAATATACATTGGCCAGTAACTCGAGCAGGCCCTGCTGAGTTCGGCTGCATCTATGTCTCCTTTAATCTGTGGAGTGGGTGGTTTTTAAACAGTACAGGCTGTAGTGAAAAATGAGGGAACTCTGTGAAGCCTGGCGTTCCTAAGCTTTTGTCCCTCCTTGGGCAGGAAGCTGCAGGAGTCGCCTTGTCGTGAGTCTTGCTTTTCCTACAAAAACATTTAAATGGTCACGAACTCTGCCCAGTCTCATTCGGCCTCCATGACAAAATGTAGGGAAAATTCACATCTAATAAAAAAGCATTATCCTGTGGGAAAAGGAGGACAGGGGAGTGCAATTGGGGGGGGGGGGGGGAACGGGACAGAAACCTTACTTTCCAAAGTGACCGTGTGCCCACTTTAGAGCATTTTTCCCAAGTGACGGTGGTGTAAGGGTGGTGTTTTGTTCTGCTTTTGTAAAAAAATGTATTCTGCTTCTCTGAACTGGTCATAGCAGCAGTACCTCAAGTACAATACTAGGCCAAGTGTGAATTCTCTCTCTCTCCATCTCTTTGTAACAAGAACAACATTAACTAGGGTTTTGATGCACTAAAACACGTGAATTTTATTGTTATTTTCTGCGACACTTATAAAAGAATTCATGTTTCTGAATTATTAGCCTTATTGGGGGGGAAAAAGATCTGTGCATGTATAAATATCTTGTTTTATTTTTCCTTACTGTCACATTAAATTCACCACGTATGTATTTACCACCTTCTGGAAAATAAATGCCTTAGAAGTAGGAAATACTGTGCCAGAATTACACTGTTACAGCGGCATACAGAATGTTGTGTTCACGAGAAGGTTGCTCATTAAATGAATGTATTTAAAAGATCCTGAGGCAAAAAGAGCCCCTGTAGCTTGTAAGATTTTATGTGCAAGAAGAGACAGGGCAATTTTAAAGTTTCTTGTTTAACAAGCAGGGATGAGCAGGAGTTAAGATAAGTGGTACTTATTTCCCTCCCCTAGTTTTATTGGATTCGTTTAAATTAGTATTTACAAGGTACCTTAGTAGCCAGCTCTGGTATGTAAACTATATCTGAACTTTTGCTCTTTCTACAATGTGAAGGAAGTAAAGGCCCTCTGGAAGTTTTAAGAAAATGCCCTTGTAAATTTCAGCGCTGAAGAGTTACTGCTTTGCAAATTGCAGTGCTTAATAAAGAGGAACTTCAGTGCAGCATAACAAAAGCAATCCGGTTGAGATCTCTCCCAAAGAAGGCAAAGGAATATAGGATCTTGCCAGGCATCTCCAGCAAATACAGCTGAGCTAGGCCTTTATATAAACCCTTATTTGCATAATTCATATCTGCCAGGTTTTTTTTTAAACGGATTAATGCATCCCTCAGGCCCAGGAGTGACCAAGCACTGCTGCAGAGACCAGTGGCTGGAACTTGAAGAGAGAGACAGATTGCCTACGACCAATTAGCAATAACAAACTAAACTTTTGAAAGCTAGGGATGCCCCTGCTGTTCCAAGCTGTTCCCCCAGCCTCATAAAATGCGGGAATAAGTTCACTTTGGTTACCCTTTCTTGCTGAAAACTCAGCAGCCTGAATGTAATTCAAGGTCTGAGGAGGGCATTTGTACAAGGGCCCGGTGACATTCAAAATCACTTAACCCGGATTAATATTTACCAATCTCATAATACGTGGAACCATACTTGATATACAAGTTCAGGGTATTTAAGAAAGTACTTATGTAAAAAAAAAGTAATTCCAGCTTTCAGTGTACTGTATGCACATACATGTAAGAGTAATTCTAATCTGGTTTGATTAATGTGGTTACAAAATCAAAGCAGTGGTGAATTTAGGCTGATTTAATAAATTGGATAGTCGCTAGAGACTTGATCTTCATCATTCATTTAACATCCAAAAACTTATTTAGACTTTAGTTAGTTCTGGGAGGGGCGGGCCTTGGAAGTTTAGAATGGCATACATCCTGTATTGCCCCCCCCAAAAAAAATATCCTAGTCAGAAGTGCAGTATTTACTAAGCATGTGTGTATGTTTTATCACTACACTGACACCAAGTTCATAAGGCATATAGTATAATGAACATTAACCTTGAGTGGGACATTTTGGAACGTTAATCAAACATATTCCTAAAGGTATTCCTTAGTCCACTGGTGCAGTGATTGCTACTAGTGACACATCAATTCCTATACAGTACTCCTAGCTGCTCTTCCAAAAACAGACCCCAGGGGTGACTGTAGTGTTTTTTTTCCAGGTGCCAAGCCCTCCCCCCCTGTTCTTGAGATACCTGGCCTGTAAGTCCGAAATCCTACCTAACAGGCAGGATCCAGACCAGCTCCGGGGACCCCAACTGGTGGCCGTGCTGCTGCTGCTGCCGCCTCCCCCCCTCACCCCATGCAACCTGCTCTCTTTGGCGAAGGCGAGGGGTGGGTGGGTTGGTGGGTGGCAGGGCGTGCGGATGGGGGGAGGGGGTTGTCCTTACCTGAGCAAGATCTGGCTTTGCTCCTCTGCTTGGGGGTGAAGCTAGAGGCCGGGCCGCCGAGGAAGCTGCCCGGGTGGAAGAGGCTGCCGCCGTAGTCGTGGGCGGCGGGCACGTAGGGCGGATAGGTGGCGATGGGGTGGTGCGTGGAGGCCTGCGCGCCCATGGAGGCGGCGAGGCTGCTGCGCAGCGGGCTGGCGCTCTCCATCTTCATGCCGTCGGCCAGCGACACCTGGTACTTGAGGGGCTCCTTGTCGTCCTGACGCCCTCCTCCACCGCCCCCGGCCGCGGAGGCCGAGGCGGGCGAGGCGGCGCTGCTGCCGGCGTTGGGGTCGGGCGAGACTTCCTTGGGCGGCGTGGGCGGGAAGCCGAAGAGGTGCGAGCCCGAATGGGAGGCCGGGGTGAGCGACGAGGCCGAGGCCGCGCTCGACGCGGAGCCGCCGCCGCCACCGCCACCGCCGCCCCCGGGGTAGACCGAGATGGCGCCGGGCGGCGCGCCGGCCGCCGACGGGTGCAAGGGTCCCTTGGTGAAAGGGTTCACCGTCCACGGGTTGTGATGGTGGGCGGCCGCCGAGAGCGCCGCTTTGCCGCTGTCCAGCCAAGGCAGGCCGGGGCTGTGGAGCAAGTGAGGCCGGCACATTTGGCTCCCGGTCAGGCGGGCTGCGGAAGACAAGGAGAGGGCGCCGGTCAGGGAGGCCAAAGCCTCTTCCACCCCGACCACCACCCCGACCACCACCCCGGGGGCCCTCCCGGCGTCTCCACGACCGGCCAACACGAAGCGCGCGGGCCTGGCCGCCTCCGGTTGCCGAATCCAAAGGAGAATTCGGATCTCAAGCAGCCCATGAGGGCACATTTCAAAAACCGAAAGGGGAAAAGGCGCTGCCCTGGATCCCGATGAGGGATGAGGGCAAACCAGGCCTCGGAAAGGCTGAGATCCCCTTCCGTCTAACCCACGAAGACTAAAAAAAGAACGGAAGATAGCTACAAGTTCAACAAGGGACCGCAGTAATAATATTTAAGACACGTCGGGAGCTTTGGAGCAGGGCTGAATCTCTTTTTTGGGAACTGCTCTCCCCCCCCCCCCCCCGCCTTGACTTGGGCAAATGGAGCACGGCCTGGCAGAGAGTTCCCGGCCAACATCCGGCAGCAAAACCGCACCGAAGGCAGAGGAACCAAGGCACGATCCGGCGTAAAACATGAGTTGGAAGGGATTCCACCAACACCAACACCGTGTGCTTCCCAAAGAGGTTTAAGAGAAACACGCAAATCTTAAATCGAGAAGCCCCACTAAGCAAAGCGAGGTGTGTGGGACTTTTGATTTATTTTGTTTTGGACCGTGACTTTTCGAGTTGTCTCCCCAAAAGTCTGCCATCTGCTCCCCCCTTCTTGATATGCACGTTGACCCCGAATTTTTTTTTTTAAAAAAAAACGTGTTTCAAGTCGGCTTAGATTTCATATCCGGGAAGTGCCCGGGCCTCGCTAGAGAAGTCTAGCCATAATTTCTCCCACCCCTTCGCACACACGGAGACGCCGTTTCTCTTTCCTAATCCCTTTCCTTCTGCCGCCCCCCCCCCCACGACCACGACCACTCAACCCCCGCAGCTTGTATGGCAACTCTTTTCTGGGATGAAAGCCCACGCACCCCCCCCCCGGTCGCCCTCCTCCTCCCGATCCCCGCGGCTTCTTTGGCCCAGCTAAAACCGCCTTCCCTTCCCCTCTCCATCCGCCCAGATTCCCCCCATGGAGCCCGAAGGAGAAAACGGAAAGCACGGAAGGAGGGCGTCGCAGGCCGGGAATGGGAGAAAGATTTTACCGTGCGCCTGGCTGTAGGAAACTCGGGCTCTGGCATGGGCGGAGTTGGCATAGTAGGGGTTGCCCTGGGAGTCCAGATGGTTGAAGAAGACGTCCACTTCGTCCGGAGGTAGGAGCTGCGCCGGTTCCATGTAGTTATGAGCCAGTCCCGGGTGGTGCGTCTCTGGGTGCTGCCCGTTGAGCACGGCGTGATGGGTCATCCAGCGAGGCTGGTCCGTGGCTACCTCCATTCCTGTGGGTCTCTGGCCCCCACGCCTACCCTCAACAAAACCTTTCTTATTCAAGAAGGTCTCTTTGGGTTTACTTTGAGTTGGGCTTTAAAACGGTCGAGAGGACGCCACGAGCAGTCAGTCGGGTTGGCCTCGCAAGGAATGCAAATGGAAGAAGCCGCGGTCCCTCTTTTTAAACAGAGAAGTCGTGGAGTCTGGCTCCAGCCACACACCACACACACACCTGGGTCGCCACCTGTAAGAACGGAAGGGACGGTTAGTACATGATCTGCTCTTTGAAGAGAAACGCCAAAGAACACGCGCGAGAAAGCTGGCAGACCTCGGGGGTGGGGGTGGGGGTGGGGGTAAGAGCGACTCTTCAGAAACGTCCAAAAAAGGGGGAGGAGGGAGAGAATTCAAGAGGGCTCCATTTTATCGATCTTATCCTACACACCCACACACGCCAGGATGCCCCTTTTCTACCCTACTTCACGAGTTGCCAACCATTTTTTAAAACATGGTGTTTAGTACTGTTTTCTCCAGTGATCACGAACAGTCTTTTTCTTTATTCGTGGCAAAAGGAAACGGAAGCCAGTACTTTGATCAACTGTTTACAATTTGTTCAGAGCGAGATTACTTAAAGGCAGAAAAACGTTTTTAAAACTGCACCCCCCCCCAAAAAAAACCAAACAACCCACCGCCACCCGAACAACTCGAACGCGTGTTCTGCTGCAAGTGAAACTCAGCCATCGTCTTCCTTCCCTCCCCCACCCGCCACCCGCCACCCGCCACCCGCCACCTCCTCCGTCTCGCCGTCCCTCTAACAAACGTACTTACAGAGAGCTCTTCCAAGCAGACTGGATCAAACGCCAAAAGTTTGAAAAGTTTCTTTATGAGGTTGTAAAGGAGGGGAATGGGTGGGGGTGAAGGACGATTGTTTGGAAGATGGAAATGCAGAAAAGAAGGGGGAAACGAGTGAGAAGGACAGCAGAGCGAGCGAGCGAGCGAGAGGAGGATTTGGATGGAGGCTCTTACTCAGATGGCAAACTCCACTTATTCTGGCCTTTTTTGTAACATCCCCAAAGCATCCTATGTCAGCTCTGGCGCCAGCTGGACTCAGTTCAGTAGACATTAGGGGCTACGCACAGGCTAAGAACCTCCGCCCAGCCAATCAGCAGCTCGGCGCCCAGCCCAGCGTTGCGATTGGCTCCAGAATATCCACATTCGCTTCATTTACTCTAAACAGCTAAAAAGCACTGAACCCGCCAACGAGGGAGCTTGTCGTCCCCTCCCGCACGCTTTATTCTGCGCCGCCTTTGTATTTTATACTTTCATTCCCTCCCCACACATAACTTCTGAGCACGATCTCTCTCTCTCTCACACACACACACACACGCACACACGCACCCCGCCATCAAGTCTTCTCATTATGTATCGCGTTGTCTATCAGGGACGCCGCCTGCTTTTGTCGAGAAGTATATCCGTCTCTCGGTGTAAAATGTGTCCCCTTTCAGACATGGGACCTGGGGAGGCAGTGGGGGGGGGGGCATGGCGGAGTGCTGGGAAGAGACGAAAGGAAGGCACGAGGAAGCACAAAATAGGGATAGATTTTTGGAATAGGCGAGAAAGCCTGTTGGCGTAGCCTCTCCAAATGGAATAAAATCAAGATTTATATTTCTTTCGCTGTCTCCAACTGAATCCGAAGTAATGACCACGGGTCTGAACGTGGAACAGATCTTAGGGCTCTAGAAGGAGACCTTTAACACAGAACTGAATTGTGCTGGGTTTTAAGTGGATTTGAACCAAAAATACCCCTGAAAGTTAAGGAAAGTTTTCCGCCGAGTTTCTTTGAATTCACAGTTTTCAATATTTGAAACTTCAATTTCATTTAAAATAGAAAAAAGGCTTCACTAAAAAGAGTTTATAAAGTGAACTCTTAAAGAAGACCACTTGGAAACTGTTATGATATAGCTTATAATTATGATAGTTATGAAATATAGATTCCTGAGAAGGATATGTCCTCCTAGAATTCTTAATTTCCTCAAGAGTTATTAAAACAAATAAACATAATCGCAGGGTCTTCTTTGTACTGAATCTTCCCTGGAAATGTGTCCTGCTTAAAAGATCACTCAGTTCCAAGGTGCTGATTAGAATGCCTTGCACCCCATATTATTATGGGATAAGGCATCAGGTTATTTGTAGGTCCAAGGGAATCTTAATTAAAAAACACATTTATCCCCAGCAAATTGCATTAGTTTTTTCATTCCTTCGGGTATAAAAGCAACCTGCAAACAGTGGTCCTCCGTCATCTTATAAATCATGATTTACTTTTTCAACTCTCTATAGAAACCACAACTAAGTTCCTGTTGAGGTTGTTTTTAAAAACCTTTTTTACAAAACCTATTCTGATCCTCTGAGGCGACCTAAGCTTTCAAGCCTCACCCACCCACCCATACCACCCCGACCTCCCTTCGCTTTGAACGATCTTCTGCCACCCGCCCGAGGAGAATTTGCCGCTTGCTCAACAGTTCTCTCTCCACCTTAAAACACCGAATATTTCTCGGGAACGGAATAGACTCAGTTCACCCTGCGGATGTATTTATGAGACTGAAAACATCCCTCCGTGTTTTAAACACGACGTCCAACTCCCAAGATTTAGCAGGCCAGCTGTTTAAGGCGGGATAGCCTTCGATCCGCTATTCAGCCTTTCTTCCCCGCTTCCTCCTCAAACCACCCACCCACGCACCCACCCACGCCACGATGTCCTTTATTTTTCTCACGAGATTGATGGGCAACCACCACCCTCTTTTACCCCGTAGACTTAAATTCTCTGCTTTAAAAAAAAACTGCCAACAGCAGCAAGCTAATATTGAGATCTCATTATTTTCACCTTTTGGGTGCCTTTTCTTTACCTTCTCCACTTGGGATCAGATCTCAAAGCCCTTCCTTTCAAATTGTGTGTGTGTGTGTGTGTGTGTGTGTGTGTGTGTGTGTGAGAGAGAGAGAGAGAGAGAGAGAGAGAGCGATGACCCTAATGAAATATTGTCTGGCTTTCTCACCTCCACCCAGAATTTCAAATTTTGCTTATTGCCCATTAGTCGCTGCGCAGTAAGCGACCCTTTATCTAAATTACCGGAGGTCAGATACCGCCTTAGTGATTCCTTATTCCTTTACGGAAACTGTAACATCGTTCTCTTAACGTCTGTCACCCACCCAAGGACCCTCCGCCCAGACTATGATTCTATAATCTTTTGTTTCTACAGTGTTGACCTTCGTCAGCAAACTGGTAATTCAGTCAGCTTTTGTGTTGCAAAAGTTTTGATCTTTTGATCAAGTTCTCTCCCTTTTCAGAACTGAGGTTGCCTGCTTATCTTTCCTCCTACTACTAGAGAATAAAAAGATTTACATTATAATACCTGATAATGCTTACCTTGTAATGTCCCACCTTTCCCCCACTTTTAATTGGGCTTTTCCTTGAATGCGTTGGGCTCCTCCATACGCTTTAAATTGATGGCCCATCATCAAACAGATAATGCCATGTCCGTCAGTAGACGACCCACCCTCTCCCCTTTAGGCTCCATTCAGTTGTAAATCTGTGAGCCCAACAAACCTACGCAAGGCCAAGGGCAGGAGTTAGGGTCGTATTGCCCCGCACTGTCCTCACGGCGGCGGCCCACCGAGGCAGAGAAAGAGAAGTCGCTGGACGCACAGTCGAGAGCGCGCCTTCTTTCTAACCCGAGGAAGACAGGCCGGACCGGCGAAGGTGGTCAAAGGCGCAGAGAGAGAGAGAGAGACAGAGAGATGCATATTCCACCCCGGCCTCTGTCTACCCTTTTCCCCTCCGACTCCACGCATGCATTCCTTTTCACGCACCCGCCTCCCCTGGACGTGTTTACTCCGAAGTCAATGCCGCCCTGCCGAGGGTGGTCGACTCAATCTGGCTCCCTCGGAACGGCCGCCGAAGGCTTCAGTGCTAGGGATTTTCTGATCTGATTTTTAGAGGGGAGTGCCTGGTTCTTCTTTGCATCTCACGGTTATGTCGTTGAGAAGCTCAGTCAGAAAGCGTGGGGGAGGGGGGACGACAAGAAGTCTGAAAACCGGCGGCCCAAACCGGTTCCTCTCGCCCACTGGATTCCTTAGAAGAGAGGAGAGGACGGGGAGTACCCACCTGGCCAAAGGTGTGTGTGTGTGTGGGGGGGGAGCTGGCACAAGGAGAGGGCGGACCTGGCTGAAAACCAGGCAAAGCCACGTGAAGAAACGGGGGGGGGGCGAGTGTCGCCTGGGGCTAAGGCCGGTCGAGTGGCGAGCTTTTCCCAAACCCTTCGGTAGCCACAGTAGCCTGGGTCAACCTTCCTGGCAGACGGCCTTCCGTGTTTTGTTTTTTCTTGACACCCAGAGATTGCCTTTCGTGTGTCTTTTGCTTTGTATGCGTGTGTGTGTGTGTGTGTGTTTCAAATCTCTTATATTTTGTTTTTTCTCTCCTCCCATTTTCTCTTAAAAGTATGCCCAGGACTGTCAATGCATTCCAGTGGAACCGAATAGGCCTTCCTGGTTCTCATCCTGTTCTTCCCTCCCTTAGTGAGATTCTTTTTTTTAAAAAAAAATGCTCTTATAATTTAGATATAATCGAGGGGGTGTGTATATATGTTTTTCCTTTCTGTTTGAACGGAAGGCACAGCACCAGCGGTAAAGTGTGCATCAATTGAGGAACAGAAGCGTAATTTTCCGTATAGTTTTAAGATATCGTTAATGAGAAACCCGTCTTGCGGTGCTCTACAAAGGCTTTCATCTTTTGTGCCTCTAATAACATGCACGCACGCAGGTATGCACACGCATTCACGCACAGAAATGTGAGCTATCAACCGCTTCTTTTATTTCCAGGTTTCCTGAACGATTTTTTTTGTCTTTAAAATAATCTCCCCTGCCCCTCCCAAGGAGAACAAGAAATGTTTATTGGGGCTTATTTCACATCCCTCCCTTCCTCCTTCCCCGTTTTTCCATTTTCTGTTAGGCTGTTGACTAGACATTGCTTTGCTCAAGTGACAAACGATCTCGGATCTGATACACTTCTGAGAGGCAATGTTTTGTCGTGGCCATCCATGAGAAGGGACGTCACCCAGATTTATGCACGTTTAGGCAGGCAGCAAAACCCATTGTTTTAAGGGCTTCTTATTCCAAGGAAAGCGTCTGCATGAGGATGACTGCCTTAGAGCCCAGAAGGAGACACTAGAAACCAGGCTGGCAGCCACAGTTTAAAAACTCTTTCACAAATCCTGTTAAATATATCCTGTGTGTGTGTGTGTGTGTGTGTGTGTGTGTGTACACACACACACACACACACACACACACACACACACACACACACACACACACACACACACACACACATTCACGGTGCAAATTCAGAAGGGAGGTATGCAGAACATTTCTGCTCACCAAAGTTGCAAGCCAACAAGATAAGCCTGGTTTGTTTCTGATACCCCAAAGAGCTTTTCCTTTGGAGGCCATGAGTCACACTCAGTTGCCCCTGGGCATTCCCCAGTCTTTGAACTGACCACTTGCCAGAAACCAAGATCTGAGAAGAGAGTTCTGTCCATTCCAAAATGTGCTTTTGTTTTCCTACAAAGAATGTCAAAATGGCCAGAGAAGAAGTAACCCATGACACCTCTTTGTTAAAATCTCCAGGCTGCAGGTAACCTCTCAAGGCACAAATATCCACGCACACCATTGCCTTCTTAATCTCTTTAACTCAAGAACCCACTCTAGTCACCAAAGCTTTCAAACCTTCTAGTCCACGTAAGTTGACAAAAGTGATCAACAGGTTTCTGTTTCCTGGAGTTAGCTTATTATGGTAGGAAGGATCTATCTTTAGATGCCTATGCCTTCAAAAGGAAGGAGAACTAAATAAAAAGAGCTGTTAAGAAGTGTGGGTGAGGGAGGTAAAGGTAGACTCTAATTTATCCTGCAACCAATAACCATTTACTCCTGACACTGCCTTAAAACTAACTCTGTTAACCAAAAACAAAAAAAAAACCCTAAAACATCTTATTATCTTTATATTATGGAAGAACAGACACAACCATTCAAATATGCAAAGGGGAAAGGAAATACTTTCCTTCTGGTTCTAAAAATAAAACTCAACCTTAGCGGTAGGACAACACCAAGGAATGGGGGTCGGTGAGAAAAGGAAGGAAGGAAGGAAGGAAGGAAGGAAGGAAGGAAGGAAGGAAGGAAGGAAGGAGGGCCACTCGGGATTCTGTGGTTGACCCTCACGCTATTGTGTATCAGAGCTCCACTCTTTTAGCTTCTGGCTGACACTTCCGGGTATCCCGGCCTTAGAACAGAATAGAAAGTGCCGCCGCATTTAACTTGGCCTGCTGGCACCGTTGAGGAAGAGGAGGGCTTAATAAGGCGCTGGGTGCCATCCTTCCTTCCTTCCTTGTGAAGGACCCTTTTATAGCCTGCAAGAAATATACCTGGAGCAGGCAGCCAGGTAAGGAATTTTCCGAACCTTTCAAGTGAGAGGTGCATGTATTATAGGCAAGTGCAAGCTTTTCTCCTGCACAAAACGCCTTCCAGAGGAAGCGTTTCGTTGCGTGTTACTGGGAAGTGGTGCTGGTTTGAAGACATGGTGCGACAGAAGCCCCGGGTCAAGCGTTGGCGGCCTTGGGTGGGTGGTCTTGAGTTGCATCCTTAAGAACGCCCTGAAAAGGAGAGGACTTCGCGGTCCTCCTGATTGATATGGCGAAGCTTCCGCCTACCCAAGCAGTGCAATATACTTGATAGGGGGTGTGTGTGTGTTGTATTTTCGAAGTGTGTGTGTGTGGGGGGGAAGGGTTGAGAAAGAGATTAACAAATAAGATCAGCTATTGCTAGAGGACTGGAAGTCGTCCTGTAACCTTGCAAGAGGGTTTATTTTTTTGGGGGGGGGACTGTGGCGTGCGATCCATTTGCATCATCACGACTTGTGGGTAAGGGACGGGTGTAGCTCGTGACATCTGGAACCGAGGGACCAGCCGTCCTCCCCACGTTCAAGCAAAACTGTGGGTTCGGAGGCAAAATACTGTAAATACGATGATCCGGTTTAGCATCTTGAGTGGGAATTTGCAAGCGGAAAAGGGGGTTTATATTCCCCCCCTCCCAATGCTTCATCCACCCCGTAGGATTGTATAGGGCTCGATTCCCCTTCTTGTTCTGCGGGGGGGGGGGCGGGGGGAGAGGATTGACAGTCAGTAATTGGGCAACGGGAGGCTGCTTCTCCCCAGCCGGGCGCCCCAGTCACCAAGACGCCGGGGCTCTGACGTCACCCGCCGCTGCCAAATTCGCCAGGAAATGAACTTTTTAATAAGCCCCCCCCTCCCCTCCCGGGTGCCCCACCCCTGCTCAGCCGCCCTCTCCTCTTCTCTCCTTCGCGGAGCTCTCTGGGGAGCTGGAGGCTGCCGGGTTCCTGCGGCCCCTCCCCGTCGCAACCCCCCCCCCAAGCCCCTCGCCTCCCCGTCACCTTCCCAGCCAGACAAAACAATCCCGGATTCGGCAACCAGACGGGAGGGCGCGGAGCGGCAGCACCACCCTCCCACCGGCCCGGAGCTGCTCAGCGCCGTGGCGGTGGTGGTGGCGGCGGCGGCGGGGGGGGGGGGGGTCCCGAGGGGGGGGGGGTCCCGAGGAGCCGCGAAGATCCCAAGGCGGGAGGGAGGGGGCTTGGGGAGCCGGGAGGATGCTCCCTTAGCCGGCCTCCTCTTGCCTCCCTCCCCGCCTCTGCTGCCTTCCCGAGTCCTCGGAACTTGCTCCTCCGAGGGAAGAGCCCACCCCCACCCCTCTTTGGAAGGGGAAGGTGGGGAGCCAGGATGATCCGGGTAAGGGGGCAGCCCCGGGCAGGGACCGTGCGGCGCTTCGTCGGCTCCTGGCCGAGCGGGGTGGGGTGGTGCGGGAGGAAGGGGGGAGGGACGGCCGTGGGGCCAGGCGGTCTCCGAGGGTGGGGTGGGGGGTCTACCCGGGCGGCCTTCTTCCTCCCCCCCCCCGTCCCAGTCCCGGTGGAGTCCCGGAGAGGGTCGGAGCGGCCGCGGCCGCCTCCTCCGGCTCACCCAGCAGCTGGGAGGGTTCGGGTCTCGCAGGCGCCTCTGGTCCAGGCTTCGGGGTCAGGAGGAGTGGAGGCCTGGCCAGACGGAGATGGCGGGCCGACCAGGGGAGCAGCACAGCCCGGCCCGCCCGGTCGACCAGGGGGGAGCAGGCCGGTCCCCCTCCCAGATGCCGCGGGGCCTTTTCCGATCGGCCTCCGGCGCGCCTTCTTTGTGTTGAAGAAAGGCGGCCGCTTTTCAACCCGGACCCGTTCGCTCTCTTTCAGCCGCGCCTCGGCGCGCCCTTCTTGGGTGGTTAAGAAGGCAGCGCGGGTGATGGAACCAGCCAGCAGCCAAGATGGGGTCTCAAACCTCAGCCTTCCCTTTCTTCTTACCCGGCCAAGACCCCCCGTCCCCGTCCCCGTCCCCGTCCCAGGGCTCGGGAGAGCAGCGAAGCAAAATACCCTTCTCTGCCCACCAGGGAAGCCCGGCACGGTCGCCTCGGAAGAGGAAGGAGGCGGGCGGGCGGGAGGCTTGCGTACCGAAACCAAACAAAAGGCGGTTCAGTGTCAAGACAGGTAGAGAAATTATAACCTATGCACACGCACACACCCTCAACCCATCGCGGGACCGCTTTGTAAGGCCTTCAAACCACATTCGCTTCTCTAGGAAAGGGAAAAGGAAAGAGGTATTCATTTTCCTTTAATGTAATTTTACATATATGTATATATTGTTTTGTTTGATGGCATTTGCAACACAATTATATTTCAAACAACTTTGCTTATATGAAAGGGTGTCTCTCCCCCACCATTAACTGCAAAACACGGGCGAAATTTTGTCACCGCGGAATAAAATGCGGAACATTTTTATTTTACAAGCCTTTTTCCTCCGGCCCATTCGAGACGCTTAAGGGGGGAGTGTTGATTTTTGTTGGCTTTTAAAAAAAATTAAATGAAGTTGAACTGCCCAGTATTCATCATGAATAAATGACTGATCGTTTCACAGTAGAACCTACCCAAATCCCAGCGACGAGATAAAGACATGATAGGAAAACAAAGTAATTTCATAGTTGCATTTGCTGGATACAGCCTTCGCCTTTCCGTTAATACGCTAATAAAGGTATTCATAGTTGTTTACTATTCCTGCGTTTCGTTATTTTAACTGTTGGCTTTCCCCTCACCCAGCAAGGGTTGCTTTGGGGGGCGATGGGGGGTGGCGTGGGGGGGGCAGGCTGTTTGTTTTGGACAGGTGATAAAATCGCAGTTAACGAGCTGATAATTCGCCCTTGTTTGTTTTAAAAGACAAATTGTAAAGATTAATCAAGCGGCTTGATTTATGGAGAGTGGAGGAGAGAGAGGAGGGGAAAGAAGGGGGGGGGAGAGAGAGAGACCCTAAGGCTGCCCAGGAAACCCTCCTGAAGCCCTCGTGTCGGATTACTCTGCCGCCGGCTCCTGCCGCTTTCCGCCCGGAGCCGTGGGTCTCCCCCACGCCAAGTGGAAGCGAAGGCGCTTCGTGGAACCGCCAGGTCATCCCGCCGCCTGCAGCTGCCCGGGGCTGCCCGCGCGAAACGCACAGCCGCGGGAAAAGGGCCCTCAGCTCCTGCTCGCCCCGTTCTTCGAAGTCTCCTTCTCTCCTATCTTACTGTTCCGCCCCTCTCGTTTTAATTCTCTCCCCTCCCCTTATCGTTTTAATTCTAGGATCCTTGGCCCTGGTGGTGGTGGTGGTGGTTGGTGGTGGTTCACGCGAGGCCGACCGTCGGCCAAACCTTCCCCTTCCAACCCTTGCCAAAGCCCACCGCCGTTATGGCGAAGAGCCGTCACTTGACCCAACCTTTGGAAGAAGGCTGGCCTTAGGACGCCTTGGGTTTCTCGCCTCCCTGCTTCTCTTCCCTCCTCGGGAATCATTTGCCTAAAACCATTCACAGCCGGCATCCTGGCAGCCCTGATAACCTCTCCCTTGGCTTCTCACCTCCCCATCCACACCACCAGCCACCCACCCACACACACACACACCGGGCCACCCTAGTCCATCTGTCTTGTTCTGCAGAAGGCCCGACGCCACTGAATTTGGAGGGCGGAAAGGAAAGGGGTTTCCGGGGTTTTTTATCGCATCCCTTCCGAGGAGAAACGAACCAAAGCGCCCGCCGTCGCCGCCCCGCAGAATATCTCTCCGTCCACCCCCCCCCCCGTGACACTGAGCCGAGAGGTCGGATTCCGCCTTCCCTGCCACGGACGGGAGCTGCGGAGTCTCCCCTCTCGACGCCTTCCTTTTCGCCAACCTCCTCGGATGAGCCGCCTCCTCTTTTCTAAACCCTCTCCTTCGCTTCGCTCCGGGCCTTCTGGGGAGGAGGAATCTTTCTTGAAAAAGAATTGCAAGACAGCCGACTTTCGGCCCAGTCAAGAGCCATGGAGCAGAACTGCTCTTCTGTGCTCTGGTGTGGGTTACCGTGTGTGTTTTCCTACGTGTTAAGAGAGCGAGGCAGGGAGTTGGGAATCCCTTATTTAATTAATTCGCTCATCGGGACGTGAACTAAACCGCACAAGGGCCTCGGGTGCAGGAGCTGAACTAATGTCCCTGGGCTGAGATTCAGTCCGCTTCACACGGCTGGTTAAACAACTATTCGATCAATTTTATTCAAGTCCTCTCTGGAGAGAATCGGCTTGAACGGGCAGCGGGCGACGGCAGTGCAGAATTAACCGGCCGGCCGGCCGGCTCCAAACCCTGAATCCTTCGCGTGGGGCAGGCGAAGGAGTCCGTGAACCTCCTCTCTCAGCTTAACTGGTAGCTTTGGCTTTCTGCTACAACCAGCGCTTTAGTGGGTGTTTGTTGCAAAAATAAAAAAAAATACAGTACAAGGGAAGAGGGCGGGAAGAGACCGCAGCTAGACACTCGGCAGACGGGTTTTCAATTACATAGTCGGGCAGTAACGGTTTGTCAGCTTCCTCGCCTAGTCCAGTGAGCAGATAAAATGGTGAGATATTCTTGCGTATTTGCAGTTTGAGGAGGAAGAACGCTGGCAATACAACAGGCTTTTGTTTAATTTTCTTAATTGCAAAAGTTTTGTTTTTCATAACATTCTAGGCCAA
This sequence comes from Phrynocephalus guinanensis, assembly GCA_037367245.1. Classification (NCBI taxonomy): domain Eukaryota; kingdom Metazoa; phylum Chordata; class Lepidosauria; order Squamata; family Agamidae; genus Phrynocephalus; species Phrynocephalus guinanensis. The sequence continues at coordinate 30,872,207 of CM074734.1, forward strand.
GAATATGAAAAAGGAAGAAACCGATTAATCTTAACCTGCTATAAATGCATCTTCTGCAACATTAAGGCACTAACTATGATATACGACGTATTTCAAGTTTTAGGATAGGTAGCCCATCTGTGTAAGCATATCGGGTAAAAACAAAAAATTAAAATTAAAAACTCAATTAAAATGATATATCATTTCTGGGTCCCGCTCCTCAGTTTTTATTTCTGAAGTGAAATGGCCTCGACTTGGAACTCTCAGGCGGAATTTCTTTTTTTTTTAAATTTATTTTTATGGACACATGATGTTACAGTGTTGAGAGGACCCCCCTCCCCTCCCCGTATTTGCACAGACAAAACATGGACACACAGCAGCAATTGTCTAGTCGCGCTTTCTGAAACACCGTACGTACGTTTGCCCTACCATCAAGGCGAAAAGGGAACCCGTCCTGCACAGATTTAACCAAGACGCTTTGTAGCCACTCAATCCCCTCCCCCTTTCCCCCATCTGATTTATCTCTTTTTAAAGGGCGGGAGAAATAATTAATGAATACCAAAAGGGTCGCCTTCTGAAAGCCCTGCTCGTAAGTCGCCTGGGCCAGCGACTGGCGAGTAAGGGTCTCCTCGGTCCCCACCGTCTCTCCGCGCACCTGCCCCTTGGACGACCCCCCCCCCCTCCAAGCTCCAAGCTAACTTTGGCCGGTGCGAGGCAACTCGATCGGATTCCTCCTCCGCTCCCGCCCGCCCGCCCCCCCTCCAGAATGCGTGTGGGTGAAACCTCCGGCCAGCCACGCGCTGGGGATTTGCGCCACCCCAGTCACCTGCTGGGGGCCCTCCTCATCTCCTCCTGGAAAAAGCGATCCGTCTCGATGCCAGGGAAAAACAAATCCAAGGTGGGGGGGCACTCCAAAGGCTGTCTCTTTCTCAACCATCCCCCAGATCGCCCCGGCAAGGGAAGCGCCACCCTGTTCCCCGGCCTTTCACGTGCAGGGCGCCCAGGAGGCTTCGTCTCTTGCGGGCGATCCAGAGGCGCCCCGGGGAGCTGCCAGCCTCTTGGTGCCCCTTTCTTTGTCTATAGCTTCCGGAGGGAGGGTGGACAACTTCAAAGCCCGCCAGAAGTTCTCTCTCGCGTTCGCGCAACACCCCCTTCCGCCCTCGCCCTCTCCCTCTCCTTGGCCCTCTCGCTCTTTCCCACGTTCCTGAAAGTCGGGAACACCCAGCCATCCAAAGCCTCAAGCGGAGCCGTGGATAGATAGAGCGAGAAAAGGTCTGTATCTCTCTCTCTCTCTCTCTCTCTCTCTCTCTCTCTCTCCCAGAAACTCAATTAATTAGCTCCTCGCCAAGCAGGGGATTTGCACCAGGTCGACGAGAGCCTTCGGGAGACCGAGCTGGCTGGACTTGGACCCCTGAAGCCACGGCGACACGTACTCACCGCTCGCCGAGGGTGGTCTCGCAGGGAGCCCGGTGGTGGCAGCGGCGGCAGCAGCACCAGAAAAGCGCCTCCAGTGCCAGCATCGGAGGGAGGGAGAGGTACAGGAGGGGGGGGAGGGAAGCAGAGAGGAGTGGCAGCCGAGTGGCAAAGGACTGGTCTGGAGGAGGGGAGGAGATATGGGCGGCCGGGGTGGGGGTGGGTGGGGAGGGAGGGAGTCTAGCAAGCAGGGCGAAGGGCTGCAGCGCCCCGCTCCCTGTTCCAGCGAGGTAGCGAAGTCAGGTACAGAAATAGAATCACGTACAGCTGGCGTCACACACACACACACACACACACACACACACACACACACACACACACACACACACACACACAGAGAGAGAGAGAGAGAGTCAGCCTCTCTCCTCCCACCCACCCTCTTGTCTTCCGGATTAGGCTGCCCAGAACCCGCTCGTTGGAGTGGCGGCGGCGGCTGCTGCAGGTACAAAACGAGGGTGCCTCGAGTGGAGCCCGAATGCAGATGGCAAGGGGACGGAGAAAAGAAGGTGTCCCCCCCCCCGCGGGAACGGGCTTTCCCCACCCCAACCCCCGTGAGGTCCGGGCAGCAAAACCTCCGTTTGTGTGTGTGTGTGTTTTAACTCCACCGGGCGTTGCGCCGGCGTGGCCCTGTCCTGTGCGTGGTGATGCGCAAGCAACCCCCCCCCCTTTGTAGTGAATGGGGCTGGCTTTCCGAGTCAAGCATGCACACGGTGGCAAGCTTAAACCCGCCTTTCTCTTCAGCGAGGACAGCTTAAGAAGTGGTATCTCGAACCTCCTTCCTGGTTTGTCTCCATGGGCTCCTTCCTCACAAAATCCTCTTGGGACAGAGAACCGACTTGGCCATCATCTGGAAGTTGAGTCATGGCTACTGGACCTCTCTCAAGAAAAAGAAGTCCAGGAGCCATGACTCAACTTCCAGATAAACTCACCTGGATGACTGAGAATCTTCACAGACTTGACCATCACTGCCAAGCTCGGAATGGAACGGCGGATGTAGGGGTGGGCAGGGGAAGCCCTACCTAGAAGCATCCTCTATCGGCCTCTCTCTTCCCCCCCCCCAATGCCCCACGCCTGACCCGGGCCAATCTCGTGTCCCTCCTCCACCCATGAGGTCTCCGCAAAATGTGAACAGGGCGGGACCCCCGGGGGCCCACCCTCTCGGACCGGAGTTGTTGTTATGGAGGGGGGGCGCCTCCAGTTTGGATCCCCCTGGGCACTTGCTGTTCTAGGCGTCGCTTTCGGGAATCCCTCCTTTCGCCAAGGCAGCCTTCCTGCTTGCTTTTCTCCTTGGCACCCAGAAGTGTGCTCTTTTTTTCCCTTTTTCCTAAGGCTCACCAGGCGCCTTTGAATGGAGGCTAATAGGGTTATAAAGGGACGCTGCTGTTAACACGGAGCTCGAAGCGTCGTCGGTTTCAGCTGCTTTAAAACACCGAAGGGGAGCGACAAGGCCGAGGACCGAAGAAGTCACTAACCGGAGCACTCAGCCAAACGAAGAGAAGGGAGCCCCGAAAAAGCCCCCCCCCCGCCGCGCGATGTCAGCCACCCGGCTAATTGTCGTTTCCCCTTCCCTTCCTGCGTCCCTGCTCTCCTGCCCTCGCGTTACCTTCCTTTCTCTTCTTCCCCGCCCAAATCTTAAAACAGCAAAATACACCTGACGGCTTCTCCGGGGCATTTGGTTCACCCGCCCTTCGGAACAGCCCTGCGCCCGCTCACTCCTCGCCAGCCCTCGGGGTCGGAGGGCTCCACTTATTGGATTAAAGGACATCGTTCCTTTTGCCAGCTTTGTTCTCAACCCCCCCTTTCTTCGCCCCCCCCCGCATCGCTTCTTGCCCTCTCTGTACCCACTTAGAACCGTCTTGCTGGAAGGGTCTCCAGTCCACCTGCCTCTGGCATTCTTATCTTAAGCCGTCAGGAAGATGGGCTGCCCTGGGTTGATCCTGTACAGTATTTTCTTTCGGCTGGCCATCCGTTCACCCTTTCCTGGCCTGCGTAAAAAACTCTTGGCCCTCTTTTCTGTAGCCCACTTGAAAGGGCCCGGGAGAGCCAGACCCGAAAGGACCCGGTGGCCCTGAAACAGCGCACGCCTCTCAAGGCAAGAGAATCGTCCTAGACCGGTTGCCCAAATAACTATCCCATCAGAAATAAATCCATAGGCTGCAGGGAGAGAGAGAGAGAGAGAGAGACAGAAAGGTGAGAGTTGTTTCAGTTCATTGCCCCTCGCAAATTGCGGGACGCAACCGCGGCAGCCGTGTTAGGCTGCCTAAAAAGTTATGGGGGCGAAGAAACCCAAGGAGGGCCACGGGTTCGGTCCCAGGTGAGGACGGGACGGAAGCCCTAACGTGAATGGCGTTGCGTAATGGAAGCCGGCAGGATTGCCCTTTCTGGGTGAATAAGGCTAATGATGGGATGCGCGCAAACTAAGGAGGCGGAGAAATGTCACAGAAGGAGGACAAAAGGCAAAAGCCAGGCCCGACCTATTGTGCTCCGCCTGGGGCGCTTTCTTTCGCCTTTCCGCATCACACTCGTCCTGAGTCTTTTGGCTGGCTTTTAGGCGAGTCCCTCTCTGCCTTAAATTCCCGTTTTTAAAACTAGACATTTCGTTTACCCGGTTACAGCGAAGGTGTGTTTTTCATTGTACTTAGGAGAAAATATATTTTTAATCTCAAACAATAACAACTGGCATATATTGTACTGCCTAGTGGGTCGTATTCTGAGACCGGGTGCTCAAGGTCTCCTTTTCTCCCTCTTATCAGAAAGGGCTGCCCAGCACCCCTCAACTAGAAGTTTGATAAAAGACATTACTGTCGTTGTAAATTTCTTTAGAACTAACCCTCCTCCGCCTTTCCTCTCTATCCTGACTGAAATCGCCGGCAGATTGTTCTGCTTTTATTGTGGCCGGTGGAGTGTTTCCGCCACATCTCTGCCGCTGCCCCTTAACAACAACAACAACAACAACAACAACAACAACAACAACAACAACAACAACAACAACAACAACAACAACAACAACAACAACAACAACAACAACAACAACAACAACAACAACAATGGAAGAGGCTGGACGGTCAGAGAGGAAAAAAGAAAGATTTTTTTTTAAGCTGGACCTGTAAAGGTAAAAAAAATCCCAACCAGGGAAAGAGAGGGAGGGAGAGAGGGAGAGAGAGGGAGAGAGAGAGTCAAAAGCAGCATCTCCTCGCCCGGAGTTGGAGAGTTTTTAAAACATGCAAAGCTGTGCAAATCCTTCTGCACGGGACCGGGACGGCTCCCCGGGCAGGCAGGTGCAGAAGCTGCAGAAACGGGAACTCTTTCGAGCTGCAGGGGTTTCCAGGGCAGAAGAAAATCCCGTAAAAACCCGCCGCATCTTTGTTTTGTTTTGTTTTTGTTTTAATCCACAAAAAGGGCAGAACAATGGGGAAAGCGCTGGGTGCATCTGCGGTGTGTGTGTGTGTGTGTGTGTGTGTGTGTGTGTGTGTGTGTGTGTGTGTGTGTGTGTGTGTGTGTGTGTGTGCAGGGAGAGGGGAGCTGAAAAAAAGAGCAAGGAAGCGCCCTTCCCCACCTTTTTTCTTCCATCTACTTCCATTTCTCTCTTGTCACCCCCTCCCCGCCCACATCAGGAGAGACTGGATTGTTTATATAGAAACCGGGGGGGGGAACGTTCCAGAATGTAGGGAGCGTTTTGGGATATTCCACCCACCCCCAGGCACAAATAAAATACAATAAATAATCTGCACTCTCAGCCTTCCCTCCCTGACGATCTTTTGTCGACGTGAGAGTTGCTTGGTTTTGCTTAAGCAGAGATTTTCCAGACTCTTTTGCGCAAATCCGACGGTGAAGTGGCGCGCGCGCTTGTCTAAGGAACGGTGCCCTTCTGCAATGTATTAAAAATGTGGTCCCATTTCGACACAGAGGCGGCTGTTCCCTCTGATTCTAAGATGCCGGTAATTAGAAGCTCATTTCACGCCGCTCCATAAAGCCAAGGCCACTTTCATCTTTAATCACACCCGCATACAACGTCAACTACTACACAGTGGCCATCCC
>CM074734.1:30882696-30900196 GCA_037367245.1 Phrynocephalus guinanensis
GATCCGGGTCAAGGCAGCCGTCGGAAGAGGCGAGGAGGTGCAGGCGGAGGGAGAGGACGCTCTCTCTCTCTCTCTCTCTCTCTCTCTCTCTCTCTCTCTCTCTCCCTCCCGCCAAAAGTCCTCGGAGGCCGATGGTCTTCGGGGAGGACAACTCGTCCAGAAATATTGATCCGAACCACTCCCGGGTGTTTGTCAGAAAGGCCCAGGCAGTGATGGGCCGTCCGTCGGGGGTCGGTGGGAGACGGGTGCGTTTGTTGTAGGGCCAGGCGACCGGGAAATGGAAGGTTTTCCCCCATCGGGCGGGAAAGAAGACCGCGGCCTTGAAGGGCCCAGGGCCTGGTCCCTGGGTAGCAACAAGATAGTTGGGGTGCCTGAAGGGGAAGCGGAAGCAGGAGTCCCTGCCAGAGATGGGGGGGGGGGGAGAAGGAGGAGGAGCTGAATAAGGTTGAGGGAGCTGGACGGAATCTTCCACCCCCTGGATCTGCCACACATCGGGGCCCTGCTTGGAGGTTGGCGCTTCTGCTATGCTTGCCCGCCCGCCCGCCTCTCCTGCCCCGGGGTGGGCGGTGGCCCAGCCTCTCCAGACCCCGTCCCGCGTAGCTTCCACCCTGTTTGCTCTGGGAGGGTTCAGGAGATGCCCCAAGCGCGCCCCCCCCGGCCCTCCCGCAGCCACTGGGGAGCCACAGTGGAGGAGCCCGGAGGTCCCAGCCCTGATCTGCCCGGAACTCGCCCCATCCAGAGGCACCCCATAACAGCAGGCGGGAGTCCAGAGTGGGAAGTGGGTGGTGGTGGTGGTGGTGGTGGCTCCCTTTGGCTTCCCGGGGCCTTTCCCCTTGGCGCTGGCTGCAGCTGCCTTTGCGGTGGGGGTTTGCTTTGCCTCGTTTGCCCCGGTGGCGCCAGGGAGTCATACGAATTGGGCCCTGAGGCCAGAGGAGGTGGTGTTGCCTTTCGCACCGCCATTTCCTTTTTGCCAGTGTGTTCCCCTTGGCGAATGGAACTCCAGATTCAAAGTATTGCCAACTCCTCTTTGGGAGAGCGGAGACAGACACACGCAAAGCCCCCACCCCCACCCCATCTCTCTCTCCCCCCTCTTGTTTGCATTCCAACTCAACCACACAGAGGGCATGGGCACTTAGGATCAGTTTCAGCTTCCGTCCCATCTAGTGGAAGTGGGTCCCCACACCTGCTCACAATGGCTAAACTAGATCCAGGAGGAAGGCCTGGCATTCCAGGCCCCTCAGATCCTCCATGGGCTTGCATTGGGGTTGGGGCCTTGGGCAAAGGGATGGGTTTAGGGGTTTAGGATAAGAAGTCCCCCCCCCCAAGTGGGTCTCCCCCAAAGAAAGCTTCCATGGCCTGCCTACAGTCCTCAGGTGCCTTCATTCCCCCCCCCCCCAGTCTGATTAGCTGAGCTGGCACTTAAATAAATCAATAAACAAACCAGGCAAGCAGAACTGGTAAGAAGAAAGGGAAGAAAGAAGCAGAGAAGAAAGAGGGCTGAACTTGCCATCAGGCCGCCTTGCTGTTGATCACATCATGCCATTTCTTCTTGCCTGGGTCACAGCCGCACAGCCCAAACAAAAGGCCCAGGCATGGGAGTTGTGTCAGGGTCTGTGTGTGCAGGGTGTGTGTGTGTGAGTGAGCAGGCCTTGCATACTTCCAGGCTGGGGAAGAAGGATGTGTAAAACCTCTTGGATCCCAACGGAAAGTGGAAAGCGAGGTGTCTGGTTTGGTTTTCGAGAGTGGGGCTTCCTGTGTATCATTCTTTCCTTTAGTTAAAGGGAAACATGAAAAACTTCAGGGAAAAACAGAGCAAAAAACGGCAAAGCCCAGCCCCCCCAAAGGCAGGCAGGCGGCGGTGGCGGGGGGGGGGACGGGGACGACGACCACAGAGAGATGAGAGCCAAACACAGCCTTTCTGTCCCTATTAAAAGAGTGTTTGCAAATGTTCAACTTGTACTAATTTTTTTACAGCTACAATCACAGTTGTTCCCTCTAAAAATGGACCTGTGTGTTCGTTTATTAATAACCTAAACATTACGTATTAAAGACCTATGAGTGACACAGGATGACAAAAAGCTGTATTTTTCCAATATACACAAGCGCACATTTAATAACCTTCTATTGCATCTCAGCTAGGCCTTCTCCCTGATGGTTCCCATGGCAACAGAGATAAAAAAGCAGCCATTTTCCATATCTCTATGAAAGTCTATTATATTGCAGGATTAGTTCATCTTCTGCTAAGGTCAAACACAAAGTCATACAACCTGAAATATTTAGAATCCATGTACATTCATTTTTTGTAATGCCCTTTCATTTTCTACAAAAGAGAGGGCTCTCCTGAGGTTTTATTTCCCAGAAAATGCAAAGCAAAGCATTAAAAATCATGATTAGCAGCTGATGAAAAGTTCAATTTTTTAAAAAAAACTATTGTTACATAGGTAGTGCGTTACCCATTTATCTCTATCAACAGCAATGATTTCTAGTGATATTGAACACATAATTGGGTTTAGTTTGATTTGCGGGTGCTGGGTGCCACCTACCGGCCAGCCTCAGAGCGTTGTTGATGTTTCCAAAATAAAGATGGGTGTTGGGTTTTTAAGATGTGTGTCTGCAGGGCATGGTTTTGAGTATGCTCAGGACCATCTCTGGCATTTTGTACAAACAAAATCCTATTGCTAACTATGGCTATAAGATTGTGCCAAAGCATCACCAGAAATACCTGCTCTGCATTTCCATGAGGTCTGAAGTCTTGAGATTTGAAAGATGGGTTGTTAGTACCTTTATAATCCTTAGAGGCTTCACTGAGGCAGACCTGAGGTGCTGTCAAAGGCAGCCAACAAGGCCGCAGACCTCTCAGAACACAAGAAAGACCCCCTGCTTGATCATGCCCAAGGGCTCTCAAATCCAGCAGCATTTCCTTCTGCTTGGTGGCTCAGCAACTGCCCATGGAAAGCCCAAAGCCCAACATGAGGACAACAGCATGTTCCCATTGTCATTTTCTCTGTAATGACTAATGACATGTATACTGCCTCTGGTACTCCGAGGGCTAGTGCCAGTAGCCATGGTTGGCTTGTAACACACCCCATGGATATTTGTGCATCTCCTTTAAGTCCAGCTAAGTTTTGTGGCCATCCTGTGCTAGTTAGGTTCTGTCAGTTAACACGGGTTCATCATTAATTCATTCATTCAACTAAGCAATTTATGTCCTCCTCTTCCAAGAACCTTGAGGCATCCTCTCTTACTTCCCATTCTGTCCACCCTGCCTCCTGTGTACCATTACAACAATCCTGTAAGCTAGGTGAGGCTGAAAGAGAACAGGCAAAGACCTTTCTCTTCAGGCAAGCTTTCCCTGAATGATGGACTACCTATTATAGACTTTAGCCCCGCACTGACCAGATTAAATCCGGACCTGGGGATTTTCACCCACCTCAAGCAGGTACAAGAAAGTGCAGCTGGGTCGCGCTTAGGTGGGCGGGGTCGCACTTAATTGTCTGCAAAGTCCGGAGCTGGTGGGAAAACACTTGTAAGGTCCGGACCTTGCAGCCATTTCCTGCGGAGCTTAGGGGTCGTGTATAAAGGCCCTTTGTGATTGCATTGACACTATATTTTCAATGTTAGTTTCCCTCACTCATAACTTTTACATGGAATTTTTACTCTCTTTAACTGCTTGCATTTTCTTGTAGCTTTAATATAATGTTGTCTTTTAATGCTGTAAGATATCCCTCAGTTCCCTGTTCTCAATACTTGAATATGTGTTAAATGCACTGGACTTATATTGTCCCTCATTATTATAAGCCGCCTTGAGTCCTTTTCCAAGCAGAAAGGCAGGGTAGAAATACTCTAAAATACATACATACATAAACTATTGTCCCCAGTTTTCATGGCTGAATCAGAATTCAAACCAGGGGTTGATGGATGAAGTCTGATCCTCACCCCAGAGCCAAATATGGGTACTGCCCGTGGACCAGACACCTCTTGACTCAACAACCGGTGTCGACCGAATACTGTTTTGTCCTCTGTCCATCCTGGCAGTTGTGAGGTGGCCACCACAACTTAAACAAATTAGACTTCCATTAGGAACAATTTGCATGTTGAGATGGTATAGATGGCATTGTATCAAATAACAGCTTTGGTGGGACCCACCTCTGAAACCCACTCCCTGCCTGCAGACATAATCCACCTTTTTACCTCTTACTGCCTATATCTGAGATGTTCCAACCATCCGGTGCCTTCAAAACTCCCACAGCTGTTAGTGGGAGGCATGCAAAAATGTAACACTCAGCATAGTAAATTGTGTGTGAACACTTAAATAGCCACCCTCCAAAGATAATTGGCTTTCAACATATGGTTTCCTTTTATTTATTATGTTAATAAGAATGGCAAAACCTTGTGTCAGTCTTTGGTATAATGTTCTAATCTGATACAGATTGCAGTCATATGAAGGTTCTATAGCAGATTATGCATTACTGGTGAAAGACCCGTGCTGTTAATTTGTTGTTGTTTTCATGTTCTTTCAATAAAGATTTTTAAAAAATAGTCTTTGTACCTCAGTCTTTTGTAAGCACATTTTTAAAAAAAAAAACAGGCTTCTGAAAACTTCATGTAACACTTTAAAGTTCTATGGGGCTATTTGCTGACTGTCAATGAATCTTGCAAACAATTTCACAAAATGTCTCTTATTTGCATTCATATAACAGACAACATGAACAATTACAACAGCAACTAAATGCTACAATTTGTGCCCCCAAGTCCTTGGCAATCGATAGAGAAGTTGCTTGTAGAATTTGCCAAGTTGAAATGCCCCTTGGATTTCAAAGACGGACAAAAACCCAAGCTATCTTCCTCAACTGGGTATTCATAACAGAGGAGAATGTTCAAAACCCTAAACCAAGTTGCCAGGGCCTTAGTAGTCCAATTGGCAACAGCAGCTCCAGCTTCTTCAGCTCCCCCACACTCTTTCTGAGATTCAAATATCTTACTCACAGCCCTTCTCTTTCTTAGACGCAGCCCTTTGGACTGAACCAATATTTCCTAGGGATTCCATTCACACTGTATGATAAAATATTTTGATGACTCATCTGTCTTGGGCCACATTGTTTCACTGGATATCCCTGAGGTCTAGTATTATGAAAGGGATCTCTAGCCACACCATGTTTTCCTGGCCTACAGCTTTTCCAAATTTCTCACAGCAGGTTCACTCCCATATTGTTTAAACAGTATGTTTGTAGAGAGGGAGGAGCGACTGAACACGTAATTCTATGGAAGACACAGCAACACCAAAATGTGAATATAAGCAAGGCTACATGCATATCACCAAAAATGCATGCTTTTCAAAAAGGGGGCACCAGTTTGCACAAAATTTGCATATGCTGCTTTATAGCTATATATGCTTTTGGAAATTTTTACCATAATTAAAATGGAAATGCAATAATCCCACCACAGAGGGAACAACTGGTACAAGTGGTCCCCCGCCCTTTTGCGGTTCATACACTGCGGTCCCACTATAGCGCGGGACCGCAGTATATGAAAAAAGGCCCCCTAGGGTAAGGGGGGGGAAAGTCCTGTTTCAAGTCTCCCATACTTACTCCAGGACTGGAGCTGCCCCGAACAGGTCTGTGAGGGCCTTGCTGGGCCTCCCTGGAAACTGGAAGTGACTTCCGGATTGCTGAAAATCATTTCTAAGGCCTCCGAGAGCCTTTCTAGGCCTGCCGGAGGCCTCAGAAATGATTTTCGGTCTACCGGATGTCACTTCAGGTTTGTAGGGAGGTCCTTTTGGAGCCTCCAGAAGGCCCGTGAAGGTTCTCACAGGCCCGTTTGGGGTAGGGCCAGGCTGTGGGAAAATACAAGAGCCCCCAGCTAGGCCCCCCGAGCCCGACCTGACCTTCATCCGCATATCGCGGATTTTCAATTATCGCAGGTCAGGTCAGGTCCCTAACCCCCGCAATAGGTGGGGGATCACTGTAAGAGGAAGACCTCTGTGCTACCTGTTTAGTTTGCAGTCGGTGGACAAATGCATGTAGTAACATTCGAGTTCCAAGGTACAAACACAGTTAGTCATTCTTATAATAATTTTTATTTATATTTGTTTTATTTTATTTTATTGCTTTTTGCTATTTAAGATTAAGCGAGCCAGCTACTTTTAGGAGGAAATGACCTGCTGACCTATACTGCAAGTTCACACTTCAGAAGTGAGGCCAAATCCCTTAAAAGCTTATCTATTTTACCATAGGACTTAAAACACCCTCTGAGTGGTTTTCAAGTAATTATGCAGGCAACACAATGCCCCCCCCCAGCAAGCTAGGTACTCATTTAACCTTCCTTGGAAGGATGGAAAGCTGAGTGAACCTTGAGCCATTTGTAGCCTGCATAAATTAATTGTAAACTGCCCAGAGAGTGCTATGAGCGCTATAGGGAGGTATATAAGCAGCAAACTTTACTTTAAAACAAGAATTAAGAAAAATCTGAAAATTCCTCCCCTGTCAGCATTGAAAGGCACTGAAACTGTAAAAACCCAGATATGGGCAAGAAGGTGAAACTAACTGACAGAGACATTAATCTTACCTGTAAGAATGTAGCTTTTTAAAATGTTTCAGTTCAGATTGGGTTTGGATATATTCAGCCATATTTCAGGGCCTAAATTAGGGGTCTTGTCTCTTTTCTGACATTCTTTCTACCTGTTGACAGCTGTACAGCAGGATAACACAGTCAAGACCCCTCTACTGGGAGTTGTATCTGTTGAATTTGGTTGGTGCCGAAGCGTGCAAATTTTGTTGCAGCTCAGCTCACTGCTGACTACTTCTCTAATTTCGGTCTCTCAAAGACCTGCATTTTCAAACAAGCAAACACCACTGCTTTTTTCTTAATAAATGTCCTGTTGCTGTTTTTTTTTAAACCCTGTAAACTCCACTCCCATTTCCAGTTTTAATTTACCATTTCCAGCTCTAAAATCTCTGATACAGAACAACCTATGAAGTCAATAAATACCATAAGATTAAGAACATATAAGAACGTGCAATAATTTCAGATTGGTAATATTGCTCGCTCACTCTCTGTCTGTCTTTCACAATTCCCAGAATAGCCCAGCTGCTGCCTATGGTTTTCTAGGAAGAGCATTGTTTTGAAAGCCAACTTTTCCCAAGTCTGTGTGGGAGCAAACAAAAGTGAAGGATGTATCCACCTCTTTCAACATCCTTTTGCCTTTTGAGATCCTGGGAGGCATCCAAGTGTGGGTGAAGGTTTGCGAAAGGGCAGGAAGCCAAAATATGGGAGAGCTCAGAGAGCAGCGGAATAACAGCTCAGGTGTGTTGGGTTCCACCCATGATGGGTAAGGTTTTATCTGATCCCAGTTCCCAGGCAGAAGTTGGAAAGAGTCCTGTTTCTGATGACTGCTCCTCAAATTCTCAAGCCTTTCCCTACCTCCGCTCCTGTTCACCACTTCCAACTGCCCCAACTACCTCCTAGAGGGTTGTGCTTGGGCATCCGTTGTGTGCAAAAGACAGCAACCCCCATACCCCTGTATTTTCTTCCCCCCCCCGCCTCCTTGGCAGCCACAGGGCAGACCCCCCTCATGGTATCAGCAGGGTAGTACTTACTCATTGCCTACAAGGGGAGGGGAGGGCGGGCCAGGCTGTGAGAAACTTGCATGCCGGTGTGTAAACAAGGAGAAGGCACCAGTAGTCTATTGTACCTGAGCCTGCAGGTCCATGGCTCTCACCCTGATGGGCCATGGCTTCAAGGCGTTTCTGGATCTACAGCTGTGCTTCAAAGTCCTCCTTCCAATGGTGGTCACTGTGCATACAGGACCTCTTTCTCAGAGGAAGGTCATTGCATGTGTTCCATTTGATCAAGAGGCCCTGACAACTATTACACATGCCTTTGTACGCTCAAACCTAAGACTGAGAACACTAGAATATGCAGCTCTATGTGAGCTAGCACCAAAGGCAATCAGCAAGCTTACATGAGCAAAATGTTTGCCCTAAGATTACAATATCCTAGCAGAGTCAGACCCCTGGGATTCAGGATTGGCTAGTCATGTACCCTTGGAGGAGAGGGGCTGCATGGTGTACTTGGTGTTGGCACTTCAGCAGCTGTGGGATATGCAGCTGTCCACACATAGCTGTTGTTCAGATGCAAATTGAAAATGACTTTATTTATTTATTTGTTTGTTCATTTGCTTGCTTGCTTGTTTGTTTTAGAGTATTTTACCCCACCTTTCTCCTTGGGAAAGGACCCAAGGAGGCTTACAGTAATGAGGGATAATATACAGTCCAGTACGATTAAGACATGTTCAAGTACTGAGAACAAGGCATTAATAGACAGCATTACATTAAAGCTATAAGGTTATAAGTAGTTATAAACACAAAGTCTATGAGATCCTAGAGATCAGTGATGGCGAACCTATGGCACGGGTGCCAAAGGTGGCACTCGGAGCCTTTTCTGTTGGCACCCAACATCGCCCCTTCATAGCCACCTGTATCCAGGTTAAATTACTGTATTGGCACTTTGCAAAAATATTAGTGGGTTTTGAAATGCAGTTTGGGCACTCGGTCTCTAAAAGGTTCACCATCACTGCTATAGATTCATGTTATAAAAGACACATAATGGTAGTCCATCATTCAGGGAAAGCTTGCATGAAGAGGAAGGTCTTTGCGTGTTTCCAGAAGGACAACAGAGATGAGACAGTCCTGGCCTCTAGTGGGAGGGAGTTCCAGAGTCTGGGTGCAGCAGCCGAGAAGGCCCTTTCATGGGTTCCCACGAGACGTACCTGTGAGGGTGGTAGGATGGAAAGAAGGGCCTCTCCTGATGACCTTAACAACCGATTCAGTTCATAACTGTGAGATTCGATCTTTGAGGCGGCACCTGTGGCCTAAGTACATGCTCTGTTTGTTTTTACTGATGGTTTTATATTTTGCTTTATACTTGTGATTTCAGATTTATGGCTTTAATGGGTGCATCCTGGGAGCTATAGTCCCCAAACAGTGACATCATGCCCAAGCCCTGTATCAGAGTAGAAAGAGAGCAGGTACTGGTGGGTTGGAGGGATCAAGCATCTGGCTTGCCAGATACAGCTGCTTCTTTCTGCCTTCCTAATTTTAAAGAGGGTGAGCCCATGAAAATGTCTCCCCACCCCACCCCGGTCATTTATTTTGGTATGCTACCTTCCATTTCCAACAATGATGGACTGCTGAAAAGAGCTGAAAGAAAACAAAGCAAAGAACAAAGAGGGCGAGATATAAATGCATGAAACAGATGGATTATTAATTAAAAACAATAGGCAATAGTAAATAAATACAGTTTTCATTGTGATATTAAATATGTATTTCAGATTGCCACTAGATCACAGACACAGAGTCTTCCCTCTCTTGCACAGTTCAAGAATACAAAGAAGTGGTGCCTCCCCCCCCCCAGGATGCATGCAATGTGCCCCAAGTTCTTGATTGTTCAGAAAATCTTGCTTTTTATAATCCGAGAAGCCTGACCTGTTTGATGGCGGAATGCTTAGCGGCCACAATTCCTTGCCATCTTGGTCCTGTTTTAAAGCAAATTTAATGGCTTGGTCATTGAGAAAGAGAGGTTACAACAGCCTGCCTTCAGATTTTTTAGTTATCAGGGGGCACGTTGTGCTTGGTATACTCCCGTTTTCAGCTTTCAGTCCATTGCAAAAGTATATATACACGAGTTGATTAATTACCTGGATTTTAACTAATGGATCATTTAATCAGTTAAATTTAAATAAATTGGCATAATGGCAAATCAAATAAAACTTGATTCCAAAAGGAATGTATCTCAAGCTCCTTATAAGAAATGGGCAATTTAACTGTAATACAGCAGATAAATCGTAAATGCCTGTTTCTTAGACAGTATTAAAAATTGTGACATACACATCAATGATTTTAAGAAAGAAGATAGCCATCGCTAGTAAAGCCATTGACTTATTATATATCACACTTATTAACATTCACTGAAGTCTGATTATAATTTTTTTTAAATTCCTCTGTTTTCAATCTGTTTTATTATCTGAACAATAATAGTATTCTTGAAATAAAACGTCAGCAAAAATCTGTTAAAAACAGTACATCTCTGGCTATACGTCTGTGAAGATTCTCAGTCATCCAGGTGTGTTTATCTGGGAGTTGAGTCATGGCTACTGGACTTCTTTTTTGAGAGATAGAAACGTTTCGCTGTTCATCCAAACAGCTTCATCGGTATTCTGTTTGGATGAACAGCGAAACGTTTCTATCTCTCAAAAAAGAAGTCCAGTAGCCATGACTCAACTCCCAGATACATCTCTGGCTGTTTGTGCATACTGTATATATGTGTAAGACAGAAACTCTAGTGCTCCGAAAACTGGGGAAGCTTATTGACTCAAGTACAAGTCTAGGGTGGGAAAAGCAACAGGCCCTAGCAGCTCCTCCCTTGTGAGCTGGGGGAGCAGTGTGTGATGTTTAAAATGACTTTTAGCCACGGAGGCAAGCCACTCCCCCGTGATGCAGAGGGGGGTCAGGAGAAGCAGCGTGCGATGTTTAAAATGACTTTTAGCCACTGAAGCAAGTGCTTGCCTTGGTGGCTAAACGTCATTTTAAACATTGCATGCCGCTCCCCCGCAACGTGGGGGGTCAGGAGAAGCAGTGCACAATGTTTAAAATGACTTTTAGCCACCAACCCGAGCAGTTGCCTCAGTGGCTAAAAGTATTGACCCAAATATAAGTCAAGGGCCCCTTTTTTCAGCCCAAAATTAGGGCTGAAAAACTAGACTTATATTCGAGTATATGCAGTAATTTAGCTAGATGAAATTAGTAGAGTGAAGTTCTGAAATAGTCTTGCTACAGTCAGCAGGAAAGAAACAAAATGATAACTCTTTCTAAAATGGAGCTGATGGAAGATTGTTATGGCAGCACCCAAGGATAACTTTGATGACACTGGAAAGAAAAGTTTGTTTCATCTGTAGTTTTGCTTTTTAACAGAGGGCTCAGTCAAAGTTTTGCTACCCATTTACTTTGATTCCAATCCCCTCAACTTTTTAAAAAATCACTGTAAAACCACATTCATTTGAACTTAAATTAATTTCAGTGTGTTTCTGGGAAGGTGATTGGAATCCATTGTCTGTTCTGTTTGCAGAGCACACTTGGTCAAAATTTGGGAATTTTTTTTTAAATGATGCATCGCTAAATCCAATGTCTATGAGCTGCCACCTGTTATCATAATAGTCACTAGGAAAAGTGGGGGAAACACTAGAGGTGTGACTTCAGCTGATCAATGAAGGGAAAATGAGAATTTAGTGGGGAGAGACGCTTCTAGCAGGTTCAGCAGGCAAGGCGCCAATGCTGGAACCTCAGGCTCTGCACCTCTCTCCTGGAAGCTGCTTCTCAGGTCACTTTCACTTGGCACAGTCACTTCCAACAAGGGGGAAACACCTGACACTGTTCGGCTGCCTATCAGACCGCATGAGGCTGCCTCCTACAGAATACCTAACAGGTGCCAGCATGTGGAACAGCTGCATGTGGAGAAGCACTGCCCAGCTGCTCTCTAGGCTGGTGAGCTCATCAGCCAGGTCACAGGGCAATGTTCCTAGCATGCTGGCCACCCTCGGAGTCCTAGTATACCTGCTTAGCTGCTAGAGGAGCTGAAGTAGCTCCCTGGGTCAGCAAGCCAGTCAGCTGATTTGCAGGGTGACGCTCCTGGCATGCCAACTGTCCTCTGTGCCCTGCCACACCTACTCTGCACCCACTCTGGGTTCACTTCTTCTGTTCCACTGGTTCCTTCAAAGGCCGAGAGGAGAGAACAGGGTAGATGGTTGTAATGCCAAATGTACTGATGAAGTGATGCAACGATAAACAGGCAACACAAAGAAATTCTACAGTATGTGGTCACACTGCACTAAGTGATGCATTCCTCAACCTTTTAAGATTTTTTAAAAAATAAATAAGGAAAAATAGTGGTGCCCCTCCCACCCAAAATCCACAAAGGCATAAAGTAAAATGCCATCCACAAAACCATATTGAATTTAACTGATGTAGGATCTGAGGTTTTTTTTTAAAAGCCTCTGTCAACCTTTTTTTTTAAAAAAATCACTTTGCAGTCCAAATAAATTGATTTCACCCATGCATTGTGTGTATGAGTTTATAAATCAATTTAAATAATGCTAAAATCAACTGAACTGCAGAAATTGTCCTTATTGCCAGTGTGAATGATTCCTCAGGCAATAAAAGAGACCATTGAGAGACATAGATGGGACACTAGATTAACAGCGGAGGACTTAAAAATACCTAGAAAATGTACTTGTTTCCAGTTGGCTTTCAAGTACAAAATCCTTTTTTTTAATGTGAAGCACTTCCTGTCTGAAAGATTCCCTGTTCTATGGAGTCAGTCCTGAGCTAGGATTCACCTTTCCTCAGTCTCATGGGGCAAACAACATGTTACACTTCATATATGTCAGGAAGTCCCAACTGCAGCTGTTTCTCCAATGCAAAATGCCCTCAGGGCCATGTCAATCAGTCTAAGCACTGGGCTTCATGCTCCTTCACAGGAAGTGGAGAAAGCCAACACTTTTGGCACTGCGTATCTGAAACCCACATTTCTGAAGGAGTGTCTGTGACAGGGTCTCTTACTTTCATAACAACAGCTGAAGGAAACAGTCCTTGACAACTCAACATGCATGGGGTAGGAATTCATCCCTTATTCAGTTAAATTACACAGATCCAGAAGTATGTTTCCCCCCAGTTCTCCTTCCATAGGGCAGCATGGTGGCGGCAGAAAAATGAGAGGCATTTAGACTGAATAATGGCATGGAACAGAGTTTTTTCAAATTCTCAAGCCACTGTTGTGAGGAATTTAGCACCCTCCCATCCCATTTCAGGTATTCTTATTTTTAAGTGTCTGGGGTGAGATACTTTTTCTTCATAAGCTGAATTGTGCCCACATTTCAGAAGATAATGGCCAAAGCAGCTGTGGTGTAACCAACAATTGTTGACAAGGTCACAGTGCTCTGCATCAATTAGAATGTTCTGTCTACAACACAGTGTAAGAATACAGTTGACGGAACTAAATGATTTTTCTCATTAAGAAACAGCCTCATTAGGACATAACAGTTGACTCAAGGGTTGGAACAGCCGTTACTTCAAATCTTGGGGCCTTTTCACACGACCCCTAAAATCCATGGCAAATGGCTCCCCGGTCCGGAGCTTAAAATTGTTTCCCCACCAGCTCCGGAGTTTACAAAAAAATAAGTGCGACCACGCCCACCTAAGTGCGTCCCAGCGCACTTTTCAAGTACCTGGTCTCTGGAGCTAAAAAATTTCTGATGCGGATGTAAAGTAGTGAGTGCTGGGCTCTCCTCGCCTTGTGTTTGGTTCCCCCCCCCCGCCGCCCCTTTAAGAGACAGGAATCATGATGACGACGGGGCTCGGGGCGGCTTCCACCGGTAGACGGAGGTGAGCCTGCGTTTTTTCTCCCATTTTTTCTCCCTCCCCTCACGCAGACAGGAGCAAGGAAGTGCGGAGGGGGTGGGAACACAGGAAGAGCGACGAACCCCCAAGATCTCTGGTCCGAATTGAAGTGGCCAGCGCATCTTAGGGGTCGTGTAAAAGCGCCCTTGGATCATAAGCCTGATTTATTTTCACAAACCCTTGTTAAGACGAGCCACAGTTTAGGGTTTGCACATACAGTTGAACCTTGACTTACGTCATTAATCCGTTCCGGAGGTCTAGATTTAAGTCAAACATGACTTAAGTCAAACAAACTTTCCCCATAGAAAGTAATGGGAAAGTGGATTAATCCGTTCCAGACGATGAAAAAGACCCCCCCAAAACACCAATTTAACCCAAATCTGACTGTCTCCCCCCCCCAAAAACACACACATACACACACACTTCCCTCGCCAAGTGGGCCGGGGGTGGTGAGGGGGGGCACCTCTCCGCAGCCCAGTTTCCCTTCTGAGGGGAAAGAGGAGCCTTCCCTGCCCGGAAATGGCCCTTTTTGGGAAGAGGAACCGAGCAGGCTCCTGGCCTCGCCACTGGTGACCCCTGGAAGGCTAGCCGAGGCGGGTGGGGGTGGGGGGAGAAAGCCCTGCTCGTGGAGTGCAGCCAGGAAGGAACAAGACGGGGGCAGAGGAGGAGGTCATCTCGAGAGCCGCAGGGATCACCAGGCATTAATGCTGCCGCTGCCGCCTCCTGCCAGGGAGTTTTATCCCGTCGGACCTCGAGAGCGTGGGTGATTTGGTCGTGGCCCCTGAGCTGGTGGGCATGGCCTCATGACGTAAGAGGCTTCCCTCGCCCCCTTCGCCAGAGTGGTCGGCCAAGCCAGCGGCCCCAGCCAGGAGGGGCGGCCTCCCTTCCCCCAACCCCCAGGCGCACAGGTCCCGAGAGAAGGCAGGGCTCTTTTCCCCACCTTCAGCACCCCCTCTGGCCAGGTAGGGCCCCCTGCCCTCACCCCACACCCTCCCGCATTTGAGGGGGGGTTTCCTCGTCCCTCCCCCTTCATCCACGGGCTTGCAAGTGGTCATCCACTGCCCCTCCCACGCACGCACACACACACACACACACACCTGAGGCCAACCGGCAGGGGGGAAGGCGGCTGGATCCTGGCCCTTCTGCCCTGCCCCCCCATTGCTCACCTGTTTCGCTGCCTGCCGCTGGCCGAGGAAGAGATCCGGATGCTCGGAGCTGGCCTCGCCAAAGCCGCCACTGGCGGAGGAAGGAACAACAGCCTGGCCCTTCTTCCTTCCTCTGGCGGCAGCGGCGGCAGTTCCCGGCGAGGCCAGCCCCAAGCACCCGGAGCTGTTCCACGGCCTCGCCAAAGCCGCCGCCGCCGGATGAAGGAAGAAGAGCCAGCTCCGGCAGTGGCGGCTCCCGGCGAGGCCAGCCCCAAGCTCCCGGCCCTTCTTCCTCTCCTCCGCTTCGGCGAGGCCGTGGAACAGCAGAGAGGCAGCAGCAGTTTGGAGGCAGCAGCCGGGATGCTGGGTCCTGGCTGCCACCCTATTCTGGGGCCTTGCGCTGGGGCTCCGAGACGTAACTCGGAGCCCGCGACGCAAGTCAAACAGACCCCTAGTGGACGTAAGTCAAATATGACGTAAGTCAAGAGGGACGTAAGTAAAGGTTCCACTGTAATTGTAAAATACTCTTAACTGGAAAATATTTGTGAGCCTGATGCAGGGCATGTGTCATATATGTCGTAAGTTGGAACTGATTTACAGTGTAGGCAAGAAGTGAGAATTTGGTCCCCAGATCTCCCTAAGATACAACCTCCTGAATTCAAATCTCTCAGGAGAAGGGCTATGAAGAGGGATCTGACTAAAACCTTGGAGAATCCTGCAGCAAACACCAACCAAGCCTTTGAAGTTCCTTGAAAGGCCACACAATATCTTTCTGTTTGGAAAGAGATAGAGAGATCCTGCATGTTTTCCTCTGCCATGAGGCCTCTCACTCCCCGGGCTCCGTCACTGAATTAATACCAGTGCTGTCCATTAGCATGCCTGGTAAAGATCAGTCAATCATATCTGGTTCTGTATATTCATGTTCCTATTTTCCTTCCCTCTAACTAAGCGAAAGCTCCCTTGTGTTATCCTGTGGCATGCCAGTTTAGCTGTTTCCTGACACCATTACTCATCCACTCTGGAGTTGAGGAGAATGGACTTTGCTAGCAACCACTATGAATTAATGATTTAAATGATTACTCAAAGTGAACAAGCAGTAACTGTTGACTTTGAACAAGGCCCTGCCATTGTTTTTGAGGTGCTTTATTTTCGTTCTTCCAGGCTCTTCACATGACCACTGATTTAGTTACACAAAGACCGTTAGGAGACGGGTCAACGGAAAGCCATCAATAAATGAGTTTCTAGAAGCTATTTGCAAGGCCTTCTGTTGATAATTACAGAAAAACTGATAAAGCTACAATGTACTCAATTAAAAAGGATACATTTCCCTCTAGCCCAGAAATACATAAGTTACTTATAATAAGATACTTTTTAATATATAAAATGAGATCATAACATTCCAAAAGTGACATAAGAAATAATGATGTTATCTCTTCTAGTATAATGAATAATGTATCCTAAGGCTTTTCTAGATGTGGAAAAAATTCTGTCCCACCAAGTAACAATTGATTGCAGTTGCTTTCAAATGAGAATGAGGCCTGCTGACATGTTGATTCAAATTGTAGTACAAAAAACCAACTATATGCAAACCACTTCTCTTGGGGAGATCTTTGAAATTCTTTGTAAAAGACTGTTTGAAATCAACTTCAGTGCTCAAGATTCTCCAAAGTGTATTCTCGAAGGCTTTCACGGCTGGGATCTGATAGTTGTGGGTTTTTCGGGTTGTTTGGCCATATTCTGGAAGTTTTCTTCCTGACGTTTCGCCAAACTCTATGGCTGGCATCTTCGGAGGGCAAGGAGCTCAGGGAACTAGGAGTCCTCTCTGCACTCTAGGATATAGAGTGAGTGAGACTGGGTTCCCTGAGCTCCTTGCCCTCTGAAGATGCCAGCCATAGAGTTTGGCGAAACATTAGGAAGAAAAACTCCCAGAACACGGCCAAACAGCCCCAAAAAACCTCACAACAACTACCATTCTCCAAAGTGTTTATTTTAAATACAATGGGGTGCTAACTGAAACATCCCAGCTGGGAGTCTTAGACACAAAAATGACTTCCCATGGAATATGCCACAGCACTAAACTCTTTCCCCAGAAAAACAACAACTCTGGAACAAAATAAACCATGTGTTCAAGAGGAGCAAACAAAAAAAAAACAGATAAAGCACTGGGGGGGGGGGCATTGATGATATTGAATCAACCTGAATTTATTTTAGTGGTGACACCATTTAATTAAGAAACAAGTGTGCAGAATCAGCCTCCATCTATTTAAAAAATATTATTTTAGGAAATCTTGAGAGGCATTGTGACAGGAAATTTCCACGCTTTCTGATGTACAAATCCTACCATCTCCAGACAGTAATGAGATTGTGAGTTCATTACAGGATCTGGCAGCTTCCAGGTCTCCAAGGCACTCATGGAGTGTGGAGGCAACCACGGTATCCTATGGAATTTTCTCTGAGAATCCTGTAGCTTCTTATATCAATATCCATAATGCAATATATAATATTAACTTAAGGACAACATGTGAAATGTTTGCCTACTTGCATTAACATATATATGGGTTAGATTGTTGAGTTAATGGACACATGAAACCCTTTCCCAACTAATGTTCCAGTGGCTGCTTCCAAAGGTAATCCCGGCATGTTCTCTAAGGTGCACCCTCTTCAGTTTGTGAAGGCTTTATGTGTCCTTAGTGGCAGCATCAGGGTATTTTTTTTTGCAGGGGGGGAGGCCAGGGGAAGGGAGGCTCGGACAAGACACCTTCAGTGGGACCCTCTCCCTGAGCAAAGCTATCTCTCCTTCCCCACTCACTCTTGCCCATTCAAAAGACCTCTTTCTCTAGACACCTTCTGAAGCACAAGAAGACAAGAAGTGGATCTGTCTATTTGTCATAATAACAGAGTCCTCTC